>JAUTXW010004727.1:685000-1198425 GCA_030620095.1 Kuschelorhynchus macadamiae
AGATATTTGTGAGAAATGTTGGACCTTTTATGCACTAAAAGGGCACGACGCCCAGTCCATCAGCCAAAATATTTAACAAGCAATAGATCCATTGCTTAAAAAAGTCAAATTGATAGCACAAAGTTATGACGAGCGACTGTTAGAGTGGTTGTATAAACGGCGCCAGCATCTAAAAAAAAAAAAGAAAAATATCGTCTTGCAAATTTTATTCGTTGTTATGCACACTAAGTAGAATTGGTCGTGACTAGTGCAATTTCTATAAAACGGTAAGCTCGAGTTTTTTTTGCCAGTTATTCTCGATTGTTCTCTTTTTTTTGTTTCTCTCAAGAGAACAACAGTTTTAGATGAAGTTAGTTACCGAAGATTACCTCGCTCTTCCCAAACTTGATAGAATTTTCAGTCAAAAGGCATAAACACCGTTTACGAAAATAGACAAGATCTGATTACTGTAATTGAAAATATTAAAGCTAATTCCCGAGATACCGCATGGGTTAATCAGGCTAGCGGATACCAATTAAAATGACAGTGTAATAAATTGTGTATATCTTGGCTCTCTTTTTTTTATAGAATGACGAATCAGTTGTAAAAGGAGTATACGAACCCCGTAAAAATAAAACAAGGTTTATATAATTTTGAACAAACAGATCAAGCTATAAGAGATCAGATAGACAAAATTATTAACGATATTAATTCGGACATCGAAAAAAAAGGAATGAACTCAAAAGATGCAGAAGAAGCCAAACCACCATAAAAAAGATCTCGAAAATCGGTTTGAGATAGAAGAAAAAGAGAAGCATTCGAAGTTTGTAAGGCTGAAAGGTGCATCTCGATGCTAAAAAGGATAAAGACGCATCTTAGGAATACAATGAAAGATAAAAAGCTAAGTGCTCTGGGTATGCTGTCAGTTGAAAAACATTTCGTTAATTCAATTGATAATTTCAATAACAAAATAATAGGAACATCTGCAAACAAGAATGAAAAATGAATGAACTTTATTTATCGTAGACTTTAAGTAGCCTAGATTTGCTTTAAACATTTTTTCTTTTTTAATTAGAATCGCTAGTGTGTTAAGTGTTCTGCACATATTTATGGGACTAACTTAACTGCACTGATGAAAAATTACCTTAATTGCTATTTGATATTTTTTGTCTTTAGGATTGCCTATTCTTATAGCAATATTTTATACTGTTAATTTTATTGCTCAATTCGCAATTACAAAATGGTTACGAGCTCCCACTGCAAGTAGGCAACGAAGGAGGAATTAAAATGCTTTTATAATTCCTCCTTTTTCTGTTGCATATTTATCTGAATTTTAAATAAAAAGGGTTCATTTTGTAGATTGCTAACAAGACCTGACCTAGCATTCTACAAAATAAAACACTCCACCTTTTATTTAAGCAACTATGCAACAATAAAGAAGGAACTATTATATATTGGTTCTTTAATTTCCCTTCACAATAATTGTATAAAATTGCTTTAGGTCTACGGTGCTGAATAGAGCTTAAAAAAATGGAGGGCCGGGAAATGTGGAGGAAATTGATAAGGTGAAAATTGGGAAAAGAAAACACCAGAGAAGGAGAGTTTTAGAGAAGGAATATAATTTGAATAAAAAAAAATCTCTTAAAGCTCAGAGAATACAGTCTTTTCTTTTTTAATAACCTAAGTTGACTAGCTGACAGATCAGGTTTGGCCAATTAACCGTTAACATAGTGTTTGTGTTATCATCCTTGGGTGGAGTTGCCTACTTACAACCTGACTTTTAAAGATTTTCTGTGGTAAAAGTTAATTTCTATTTGTTTTCATTGTCTATAATGTTTTCTCAGATATGTAGTTCTGTTGGCCACACCTCAAATTTTATATTAACCAAATGCTTTCGTTTAAGATATAATTTTACCTATTTCCCAATGGTAATGTGGTTCATATGAAGAATCCACCGATGGCTCAGCCCATCTATAGGTGAAACCAGGATTTTCTTCTTCGAAAAAATCTACCTAAAAGCAAGCATTAAATTACAATCTTAAAAGTTTATATGGAAAAAAAGTGAGCGTAAAAATCACCTACAAAAAATACTAAATCTTGCTTTAGCGGACCGTTTATAATAAATTTCTCCTTTTTTGGTTCTGAGTGAGAGTAAACTCCAATATTATTGCCAACTGTATATTGTCCATCTAAATTTTCTGTGCTAAAAATACAAATTAAGTGGAATATATTAGTAACTTAAATAAAATCGTACATAGTGATGACTCATAATGTCTAACTATTGTAATTTTTTTAAATTTAGCTCTGCCAACAGATTATGAAATATACTTATTTTTTTGAGATTTTTTTTTACTTTGTATGATAATTTAATATAAGTATGATTAAAACTAACATATACACCATAGAACTTAGAGAAAGGATTGTTTTTGAATTGTCCACACTAGGGTAAAATAACCAATTGTTGGCACTAGACCAATTATTGCTACAGAGTTATGATTTTATTAAATTTTAAATCACCCGCAAATTTATTTCTATTTCATTGGTCAAATGCAACTAGCGGCAACGTTGCTCTGTACGAATCAGTTGTTACAGAAACTACAAAAAACACCAGTGCTCTTACTTTTCATAAATGTAAGATTTTGCTTTATCGGGAACACTTTCTCAAACACCTTAACCTAACGGAGACGCGGCGGTAAATTTCCGAGAAGTAACAACTGGTTCGTGCAGGGCAACGTTGCCGCTAGTTGCATGCACCAATGAAAATCGCATTTGGTATTTTCGAAGCTTTCTTCCTCGTGTCCGAATGGAGACTAAAGTGTTGGTGACTGCGATGCTTCTTTTTATACCCCCACCCGTGGCCGAAGGTTATATCTGCGCGGTCGCTGGTCGTTATTTATGTTTTCCGAATGGTGCTGTTGTTGTTGCGCTAATTGCGCTTGAGTTTTTGCGAGATTTGTCGATTATTCTCTTCCATACTGTTGGTAGTTTAATGATTCGTCTCTTTTATTCAAATCAGCTTGTTTTTCAATTTCTATTCTCGGATTATTCTGGTCTTATAATGTTCTATATTAGCAATCTCCCTACACTTATCGAAATTTATTTTATGGCCAGTTTTTTGACGATGTAGAAATAACGCTGAGGTTGTTTGTTTGTTTCTGATGCTGAGTTTATCCTCTTCCACTCTTGCTTATATTCGCCTATTAGTTTGCTCCACATACATCTTTTCACAAACCTTGGACGGAATGCTGTATACTCCATGGTTTTCCAGTTTGATTTTGTCTTTTGGGTTATCAAGTAGTTTACCTCTAGTTGTTTGTGACTTGTGTATTGTTTTTATGTTGTGTTTCCTAAGAATTCTTCCGATTCTGTCCGTTGTTCCCTTTACATATGGTAAGACTACTTGTTGCTTTCACGGTTCATAACAGTTAGCAGTTCATAGCAGTCACCAACACTTAAGTGTCTATTCGGACGCGAGGAAGAAAGCTTCAAAATGCCAAATGTGATTTTGGTGAAACGTCAGCAAAACTGTTCTTTTCAGAACGACAGTAGTGAACGGATGTACACCCGGAATGAAAACACATTGTATTTTTCCATCCGTGAAGGACTAAGAATCAACACTATACACCTCTACGGGAGGAGATCTTCAAGACAATCAATGAGAAAACTAAGCTTTTATTTGATCTAAGCTTTCAGATCAAGTGTCGTAACAGCGACTTACTTCTTGCTTTTACATGTTTGACTTATCATACTAAAACTAGAAAAGCTAACACCATATTTCAAAATGCTAGTAAGGCCTTATTAAAAAAACAAATCCATCAAACTATAAAAAAACTAGCCGAGACAGAGAAAGAACTTTTAAAGTTACACCTTAAACTAAGTAACATCATTCACCCTTTATTGTTGAATCGCATAGAAACTTTGGCTTTTTGGCGAACAGAATCAAATAAGAATATTAAGACTGATAAACTTTCGAAAAAATATGACAATCTTCTAAGAAAGTCGAGTCAGCTACGAGTATCATCAGTACACGTCGAGAAACTAGTGCATAATATATCCTCCTACATTGTCTCAGAACGTTAAAAATCCGTACTGAGTAAGGGTTTTAATTTTGCGATATATAGTAAGGAAATCCCTAAAGAAGAAATAATAGTGTGGAAGCTGTCCTTGACTCCTCTGACGAAACAAAAGCAGAGGAGATTCCACAAGAGGTGGCAAGAATTTTAAAATCAAGCAAAGCACCAGAACAAAACCTAAATGCCACTGAACAAAGGGCCCTAACAAGGCTTCGAAAAAATAGACATCACAATCCGTCCAGCAGATAAAGGAAGCGCAACTGTGGTTATGAATACCCAAGATTACGTACAAAAAATGCAGGATATCCTAAAAGACGATTGTTATAGGCCTGTTCCAAGGGACCCGACAATGTACTTAGAAAAAACAACTAAAAGTAAAATAAAAAGTCCACCAATAAACCCCGAAATTCAACAAAAAATCATACCACGGGAAAAGTCGAGCAGATGTCCTAAACTCTATGGTCTACCAAAAATACACAAACCAGGGGCGCCCATCGGACCTATTCTTAGTGCTGTTAATTCGCCGCTACAAAAACCGGAGAAAGATTTTTCTGAAATTATGCAACCAGCTGTTGAAAAAGCTGATTCAAAAACTCGGAGCATTTCACTCACACATCGTTCTTTAAAAAGACGATATCGTAGCAAGCCTAGATGTCAAATAGTTATATCCCAATATTCTCATCAACGAAGCATTGGACAAGATTGCTATGAGCGAGGATTTCCAGGCACATATATTACAACTCTCGGAGCATTGCCTTAAAAATACTTATTTTTCATTCAACGGGCAAATGTATAAGCAAATGGATGGTGCTCCAATGGGGTCCTCACTATCACTAGTAGTCGCGAATTTATTTATAATATACGAGAAAGAAGCTCTTGAGAAAGCAAGTTTAAAGCATAAATTATGGATTCGTTATGTGATGATACAAAAAACCAACTCTTACATAGAGACAAATATTTAAATGCAAGATCACATCATCACCCAGCACAAATCAAACCCTGTGGCAAATACCCTAATATCCAGATTCGTGCGATTAACTGAAACACAGACGAGACAAAACGAACTTAAGGTAATATCTAGTGCTTTAAAGAAAAATGGCTACACAAATCGCACCATAGAAAAAGCTATTAATGCACAGGGTTCCCGAACAACACACAACAAAAATTATGAACCGGGAAAAAACAAGTAGTCTTACCCTATGTAAAAGGCACAACGGACAGAATCGGAAGAATTCTTAGCAAACACAATATACAAACAATACACAAGCCACAAACAACTATAGGTAAACTACTTGGTAACCCAAAAGATAAAATCAAACTGGAAAAACACGGAGTATACAGCATTCCGTGCCAGGACTGTGAAAAGATGTACGTGGGGCAAACTAACAGGCGAATATCAGTAAGAGTGGAAGAGCATAAACTCAGCATCAGAAACAAACAAACAACCTCAGCTTTATTTCTACATCATCAGGAAATCGGCCATAAAATAAATTTCGATGGGTGGAGGGAGATTCCCAATATAGAACTTTATAAGACTAGAATAATCCGAGAGGCCATAGAAATTGAAAAACAAGGTGATTTGAATAAAAGGGACGCATCATTAAAACTACCAACACTTCAGTCTTTATGCGGACGCGAAAAAGAAAGCTTCGAAAATGCCAAATGTGATTTTGGCTCTGGTATTAGTTTGTCAAAGAAAAAGAATGATTTCTTAACAGTTAAATTGGTTTTGATTTGATATTTGAATTGCGGGCTATTGGCGTATTAGTTTTATCAGATTCAAGAAATGAAAAAAAAGTTCTTGAATAGGGATTTGCTTCCTAAATATCGCTTTTAAATCTTTTAGATGGCAAATATGAAAACGAAGAACACCTTTCGGAAAACCGTAAAGTTACGAATAAGGAACATGACGAGGAAAAGATTCAGAAAGCGCCGCGCCGGCTGAAATTAGAGAGAGAAATTAGAAAGCCAAAAAAGGCCACGGCGAAAAAATATGACATTCCGCGTTCTACGCTGCAATTCCGGCTTAGTTCAAAATTTACAAAAACTAGACACGGCCGCAATACATACTTTTGCCAGTGACGAGGAAAAGATGTTGGCCTCAATGATTTTCGAAAGCCAGGAAAAAGGATTTCCGAATAAGAAAAACTGTCTTACAACTTTCTGTGAAGTAAGACAAAGATTAACGAACTAATCCATTTAAAGAAAATATGTAATAATATGTTCTGTTAATAAAGAGTCATTTGCTAGGTAGAGTGGCGTGTACGAGCTGTCGGCTAATTTTATCAAACTGTGCAGATCAGAAGTACCAAGATTGATAATAAGTATTGTTGATAATAATACAATAATAACAATAACTGTCTACCTAAATAACATAATGTTCACAAGAGTTCGCACATATGAGCAAGAAATATTTTATTTGTTATATTTTACTTACTCATCTGCATTTATATAGAATTTTTTCTCGCTGCTATCAGCAATAGCTATCATGTTAATTGATGGACCGTTCTCTTCTATAACAACCTTTCTTGCTCCAGCGGGTATAACCACCACCTTGGTATAACCTACAAGAGTAGCCAGATATCACTAAAAATTAATAATTATACTAAAAAACATATTTAAACTTAATAAAATATAATAAAATCAATTTATTTTATTGACGTCCTTAAAAGTTCATTGATCTTAAATCCTTGTCTAACCAATTTACAGAAAATATGTATTTCTTTTATAATTTGAGTTTGAACAGATTAATATGTCTTTCCCTAAAATTAGCAAAAGTGTATAATATGAATAATTGAAACAGCAAATTTAAAACTTTTGCTCAATTTTTGTTTGATATTCTTATTTAAATTTTTCTTAGTAAGTTAGTTCTAAACGACAAATACGAAAAATACTTTTATTGTAATTTTTACCCTATATCTTAATTAAAAAAATACGTTGGCGTAAACACAGTGTTATATATTATTTTTTCTGTTTTACAATCGTGAAAACATCTTTTCTGATATGTCATAACAACCCCTTTTTCGTTTCGAGACGTCTCAAAATTGGAAAACCACAATGCTCCTCATGGAACTGTCACTTTTGGCCTGCGTTGTTACCAATTTGATAATGTTTTACAGATTAAAAATAATTTTTTAAAGGTGGTTCTTTTTTTAAAATACAGTGCATACAATAAAAAAATAGTATAAAACATCCATAAGTTTTATAGCACAAGCCCATGGTTAGAAAACGAGCCACAGACGACATCTCTAGATAGGTGGCGGATAGGGGAACGCCTCCCAGATATAGGTGGTAGGACGGAAATAAAATACGTCCCGCGGACTAACAAGCAAAACTAGCAGCGTCTGACCCAGACTAAGCGGCTGCGATGGTTCCTCAGGTTAAGGGAGGCCGCACCCTACACTCACCAAGACGTCTGGCCAAGGTGGTGTTTTATGGCTAAACTCCTATTATCTGAAAATGAAGCACACTCAACGGCCCCCAGTCCCTTGCGGCTCGTCCAATCCTGACCAAGGCAGCGGTCAGACCAGTTATCGAGCAGGGGGTGCAAAGAATCCTTGAGTCAAATGAAGCTGTCAATTCTTTGTTGCAACTTACAATGCTAGTTCAATGAGAAATGACGAAAGGTTAATCGAGCTATAATACTAATTAGACAGAATCACCTTGTTAAATTAGGATCAGGACAAGTTGTGTTTTGCAAAGGAAGCGAAGACAATAGTGTCGGAGATCTTGCACTCCTGATATATAGAAGGCTGACCCCAAATCTACAAATAATTAAGGCTATATCAAATAGAGTAATATACAAATTTCTTACCACCAAAAAGTCATAAGAAAGAAAAACTTACAGCAAAAACTAAACAGCAACTAGACAAAAAGGAGAGAGCTGATCAAGAATTATAAAAGAAACACTATCTAATACGCCGAAGTCAACAAAAGAGTAAAAAAACGGTAAAAAAATATATGTACTAGGAAAGACGAATTGCGGAATTAATAGAGCAAAACAGAGGCTTAAATATCTTTTAAAAGGAAAATAAACACAAAAAAGAAATTAGCAGGCCAAGAAACGCGGTACAAGATAGAAGATATATTTTGCAGCATTATATTCGGAATTATATGAGTCCAAAATTGCTAACAAAGATGTCAAAAGAGCAACCAAAAATAAAAATAGCAAAATATGCAACGTTGGCTCTAATGAACTAACCTATATTGAGGAGAAGGAAACCAGAAGAGCACTATCCTACCTGAAATGCTGTAGGAAGGAAAAGACGTACTAATAAAAGAGATGAAATCTTTATTCAACAAATGCGTAGTTGGGGCAACAGTACCACAAGACTGGACCACCGCGTTAGTCATATAAAAGGGCGATCCCTGTAATCTCGAAACTATAGGCCAATAAGCTTATTGTCACAGATCTATAAACTCCTTATGAGGATAATAACAAACCACTTAGAATCTAAATTCGAAGCCTAAAGAGCGGGCAGAGTACTGATTGAAAAGTCTAATCAGAATCTAATATCCCTATGTGGGCAAATTTCATAGACTTTAGAAAGGCTTTTGATATGGTAGATTTTTGGGCAATTGTAAGGTCAATGAAAAACTCACTCACTCACTTAGATCATCTTTACATTAACATTAACCAAATCAAATATAAAGATAATATTACATGAAGACACCAAAGTATACGAAATAAACAGAGGCGTTAGACATGGAGATATTATATCACCTAAATTATTTACTATGGTTCTAAAGGATATATTCAAAAACCTACACTAGGATGACAAGGGAGAAATCGGGAGAAAGACATAACAACCTAAGATTCGCAGACAACATAGTTCGCTCAAGACCACACAGAACTAAAGGTCATGCTTAAAGAAATACAGCTAGAAGCAAGGAAAGTAGGCTTAGAAATTAACATCACAAAAACAAAATCCATGACAAATGAGCAGACCAACATAGACTCGATAAAAATAGGAAGAAAACATATCGAGAAAGTTAATTTATATGTTTATCTAAGCTAAAAAATTGCAATATGAAAAAACAATCGAGAAATAGAAGTAAACCGTAGAATACGCCTAGCTTGAACGACCTATGGTAGAATGCGACATGTATTTAAGTCCGACCTTCCTCTAAAACTAAAAACTAAAGTATATACAGAACAAGATGTAGCAGCGGAAACATGGGTTCGGACTAAAAAGATACTCAACAAACTAAAAGTAAACCACAGATTCATAAAACGGAAAATGCTAGGAATAACACTGAAAGTTGAGGATATAGCAAGAAGAATTGCACTTTAAAATGGAATTGGGCTCGACATCTTGCTAGAAATACAACCAACTGGAGCGGAAAGCTAACGAGATGAAGACCATGGGGAGAAAAAAGAAGCATCGGTAGCTCACTTCAAAAATGATATGATGATATCAGGCAAACAGCCGGACTAAACTGGTATCAGGTGGCATAGAAACACGTGGTACGATATGAAAGAGGCCTATATACAACGGATAGAAAACTGCTAAGAGAAGGAGAAGAAGATCTAAATAACTATTAAATGCCTTTGCCATTAACAATTATTTTTATTAATGCCTACAATAGTAAATTATTAATAAATACCTTGTCCTATATCTTTATAAGTTTCTTCAATAATTTTACACTGTGTGCCATCTCCATTACAGACGCCACAATGATCTTCAATAGCTTCTGAGTCTAGTACATAATCACAACCCACCACCTGTAATAGTTACTTACGTTACAAGACCGGAAAGTGATACTTTATAGGCCGAATAGGCTCCTATACGGCCTATAATAATATATACTAAAATACTAGCTTCATGAGATCAGTAGAACAAGGCTTATACGTAAAAAAACTTTCTCTAAATTTATTTTTATTGGGCCACCTGTTTAAAAATACGACAGAAAAATCACAAATCTTGTTTAGTTTTTAAAATGAGTCTAAACAGAATTTTTTAAATGTTTATTTTTTAGAAATAATAAATATAAAACACCTACGCACGTTTTTTACAATTGCTCCACGATCCGAACAGAAAATTGTAGCAGAATTTTTTCCAGTTAGATGATCCACACTAAATATCAGTTAGTAATCCCACTTCTGATAAGAACTGCCAGTTTGACAGGTACTTCAGAAAGAGCGTCACACCTGATACAATTCATTTGGCTACTTATTATTCCCTACCATTCTTACAATACAACAAACCCTCCTTACATAAAGAATGTTCCTAACTGAAATAGTCGAAAGTGCTGTGGAGTACTGCCCACTCCAACATAAGTTACATTGTGTTTTATTATTTCTTGCGTGGTTTAGTGATAATATTTACCTCACGTACGAACTAGAATCGGTAAGAGTTTCATTTATTACCAAGGAATGAATTTCTACATCAAGGTACCCCATCATATTAAAATATTTAATGCAAAATACTGTGAAAAAAGTATAACGAAAGGCAAAGGTATACTTTAACTGTTTTAATTCATTTTAAAGTTTTTTTTAATAATTGTATATTTTATTTAAATATTTTAATGAATTATTGTTATTTTGATATTATATATTGTTGTTATAAGTACAGAATCCCGCTCCAAATTTAATTTTAGTTTTTTGGGATGTACAAATTTCAGTAAAATAAAATACTTACTCGACATACTCCTGATATACACATGTTTTTGGTACCATATTTGCAACGGGTGCCATCTTTCACAACCGGCTCAAGTTTGCTTAAGACGTTTTCTTCGTTGACGCAGTATAGAGCACAAGGCTCATCTAAAAGTACAACAGACATCAAGTTTAGAAAAAACTGAGTTTATTAGTTTAGTATATACGTCAAATGTTTTGTTATTATACATTTTAGGTATTTTGCATTTCTTGAATATCGTTTTCTAAAAACTATTTCATTTATTTTGGGCTACCCTGTATAGTATTAAAAATATTTTTTATAAAAAAAAATTTTCGTGTTTTGCCGTTTTGCGTGAATTTAATTTTCTTTTGGGATGTATATGTCCAACATTTATCCTAAATATTTTTGTTTCCAATTTGACTCAAATCGATTTGCGCATTTTCAAAATATAATTTTTACATTTTTATACCCCTTAAAATATCGAAAAAAAAATTTATTAGATAAGACTTTTCACTTTTCAAAAATAACAAGCAAGAAATAAAAAAAAATAATACACAAAAAATAAATAAAAGCAAAGAATCTCAAAAAAAAAACGAAAATGATAAAACCGAACGAAGACATATGATCTTGAATCATGTTCCATTTACTCTTAATAAAACTACAAAAGTAAAATATATTGGACATGCATTATTTATATTTACTTTTATTGTTTACGAATTAACAGAAAAAATAAATATTTAGACACAAAATAAAAATAAAAATAAAACAATAATAAAAATAAATAAACTTAAAGAATATATCAAAACAAAACTAAACAGAATAAGTATTAACATTAACTATGTAACTATGAGTGGAAATAAGAATAGTTATGATCGAAAAGTGAAACATCTATAAAATATGTTACTAGAAACGTCGAGTCTGAGCAGGCGGAAGCCGTGTTACAAAAAGTTAATTTTTATTCACAAATATATATGGGCAACAAATTCATAAACAATCTAGTAACTTTCCACTTCTCTCGCACAATCATACTTATGACAAAAGATCCACGAATACGTTACTGCTTGATAGACATAGACTTACCAATTCTTGCCGTAATTCCCTTGACCTAAAACTCTACAATAAACTTGGCAACGATGTCAGGTCGCTATCTCAGTCTAAGTATAAGCGTAATATTAAAACTTATTTCTTGCAAAATTGTTTTTATTCGGTTAAAGAATATTTGGAGGCACCATCATTGAACTTGACGTAATGTTTCCTAACTTTTTATTTTATTTAATTCTGTGTTCGTTTCTTTTTTTTTTATTATTTGTTACATTTTACATTTAAATATATTGATTTGTATTTTTTTAAAGTTTTGTCTTTTTAACTAAGTTAGCTGCTTCTACTTTCACTTTTCTTTTTTAATGTTAGCAGCTTCTTGGACTTGCATCACACATGTTTATATGTAACGATGTTAAAAAAAAGTTTCTCTCTTTCTTTCTAACAATTCATACCCGTAATAATGAAATTTTTAATTTACATTCGTTAGCAATCAATATTCATTTATGACCACACCTAAGACAGGTAATTATTATTCAATCAACTTCAGCTAATCCAAACAAACATGCAATATTCGACAACCATGTAACAATCTGACAGTGACATGATTTTGTTACGATTCGGTAAACACCCCACCACAAACTAAGGTTGTTTTCTTTGTACAACAGAATTTTTATTATTTATTATAGCTTAAATAATGGTTTTATCGATGAACCCGAGCTAACCTAAGACTAATGGGACATATCTATCTAACAGTATAGGTTTAAAAAAAAAACAACCTCTGTTTTTATATGGACTTCAAACGCGGTTGGCGCGCTACCGCGCGCTTTCTTTATATAAAACTTAACCAATTCTAATCTGAGTTTATCCGCATTTTTATTAACTATAAGTTTTGTTAAAAAAACTAAAAAAACACTAAAAAGAGATTTCGCCCGAGTCCGGATTCGATAATGTAGGACAAGAACCGTACAACTGCGCCACGAAATTTTACACCAAGGATGTACTAAATCCTATTTATACACCGCCGAAATAATCTTATATATTTGTGGCGACTGAATGTCTCCCACATTTGTCTGCCAAAGTTAAAATTTGCGCATATCACACAGTATATATTTGTTTTTCTTTTCATTGTTACTGCATAACATACTGTACATATTTATTTTATTTTACATTTACTTTTTTAATCTAGACTAAGTATCTATTGCTATTGAGAAATGTAACAAAATGTAATAATTGTTGGAATTTCCATCGGCATTTAGAGTCTAATTTAGTTTTAAGGTTCTTGTATGCTATCCGTTAATTTTTATTTTTACAACACTTCTTTGTACGATTTTATGTTGTTGCACGTTGGATAATAGGAACCATCACCGATGAACTGTTTATTGCATTTAGGGTTTATGATAGGAAAATACCGAAACGACCCTTCTTAGTAAAGCTTTCTCCAAATTCACATTTTACTATCTGTAATGAATGTTTTTATTTTGACCATGGGAAAGTTTACGAAGATAGAAAAAAACCCCTTTTGCCAACGAATAGGACCAATCAAAGCGAGGACTTTTGGCACAGGGGGTGGAACTTTATGTTTCTTGAAATTTGTATTAATATTAGAGGAGGACTCCGTTTTTGGACTTACAAGAAGTCGGATGTGAATTTTGTTGTTCTAGTTCAATAGACTTATTTTATTTCGTTTTAACAGTGTTTCAATAAACTCTCATAGTTCATATAAAAAAGGAATGTATTGGATATATAGCTAATCAAGCACACACATACGTTCCTAAAGTGGTGACCCCGACGTGATTTGTTTTGTGAGAGCAAGTAGTGTAATTAGTGCTTCAGTGTTTTAGTGATAAATTGAACAATCAACGTAAGTACCTAGTATTACAGTGAACTTTTTATCATTCCTTTTGTGGTAGGTTGTGTTTTAGTCAATACAACAATCCCTAAGCTATCGTGAGTTTATTTGTAACAAATATTTCGCGGTATACCATGCCTAACTCTGCGGCAGAAACCAACAGTGCCATCCCTATCGCGAACGCTGTCGCGATAAATTCCGCGCCGCGACTTCCAGACTTTGACCCGTCGGATCCAAAACTTTGGTTTGTAATCGTAGACACTTGCTTTAATAGATCAAAAATCACAAACACCGAGCAAATATATTTAGACATTCTCGCGAAACTTCCGCCGCGATATATCAGCAAAGTGCGCGACATTGTGACGAAACCATTAGATTCTAATTCCTATTTCGAGCTAGAAGAACAACTCATAAAGCGGTGAAGTGCGAGCCAAGAACAGAAGACCAGGCAACTGCTAGAAAACGAAGCTATGGGCGACGAAAAACCTTCCCAATTCAGGAGTATTTAGGTAAGACGCTTACTAGCCAATCTACAACCTATACTAGCTACGCAATCACGTCAAACACTAAGTGAAACTGCGGACTTGGCTGGCAATATATTTACTGCTCTGCCTGTGAGCCCTTCCGTAGCGGCAATCACCCCTAAGCATTCGCAAGAATACCAGATTCTCCATTCCCTCGTGCAACAACTAACACAGCAACTTTCAGAGGTCAAGAGAGAGCTAGCTAGTGTCAAGCAGGACGTGCATGCTTCAAGAGGAATGCGAAATTCCCGCACGCATTTTCGATCCCGATCCCAGTCGCGGCATCCCTCGCCATCTACACTTAGGGAAGCGCGCCCAGCCGGATTATGCTGGTACCACTGGCGCTACGAGCAGGAAGCCCAGAAATGCACTATGCCCTGTTCATGGAACCAGGGAAACCAACCGGGCAGTCATTGATGGCGGCAAATGACACCTGCCTTAATAAATCACCCCGCCTATTTATCTACGATCGTGAAACCGGACTTCGATTTCTCATCAACACCGGTGCCAATCTAAGCGTAATCCCGAGACTCCGAGTGGATGGGGGGGATTATAGAGCTCTGAATAGCAGAACCTGTCCTGACCAATATGGCGTCCGCCATATCCAGGATTTCGCACAAGAGCTCCAAGGAAAATCGATTTTTTCAACCATCGACTTAATCCGTGCGTTTAACCAAATCCCAGTAGCTGAGGAGGACATCGCGAAAACAGCCATCACCACACCATTCGGATTGTTCGAATTTCCATTTATGATGTTTGGACTTCGAAACGCAGCACAAACTTTTCAGCGTTTCAGGGATGAAGTTACTTGAGGGTTGGACTATTGTTATGTGTACCTAGACGACATCCTTGTTGCCTCAACGACGCCCGAAGAACACCTCCGCCACATGGAAACACTGTTTCAGCGGCTTCAGCAATACGGCATCGTCATTAACCCAAGTAAATGTGTTTTTGGTCAGTCCCAAGTCAAATTCCTAGGATATTGCGTCTCAAACGCAGGCATCCAACCACTGCCAGAAATGGTCGAAACTATTCGGGCCTACCCAAAACTGAAACGGCCAAGCAACTTCGTCGCTTCCTGGATATGGTGAATTTCTACCGGAGATTCATACCCAAAGCAGCCGAGATTCAAGCATCACTGAACACACTCCTCATGAAAAAAATCAAAGGAAGATCCCCGTTACACTGGACCACAGAAGGTCTAGCCTTGTTCGAAGCTAGCAAGAAAGCACTAGCCCAGGCTAATTTGTTGTCGCACCCAAATGTCAACGCACCCCTTGCTATATTCTGTGACGCTTCAGACTCTGCCATTGGCGCTGCCTTGCAGCAGTGGGTAAATGATCAGTGGCAACCTTAGCTTTTTCTCCAAGAAGCTCAGTCCTACAGAGTGCAAATATGGCGCTTATGACCGTGAGCTACTGGCCGCATACCTATCCGTCAAATATTTCAGACACATGGTGGAGGCAAGAAACTTTAGTATTTTCACGGACCATAAACCACTGATATATGCATTTCGTCATAAGAAAAGCCAAGTATCACCTCGACAGTTTCGCTACCTGGATTTTATCGGTCAATTCACGACAGACTTTCGGCATATAGCAGGGAGCGATAATGTGATTGCAGATGCCTTATCTAGGATTGATGAAGTTCATAAGTCAATCGACTACGACGCTCTAGCAACTTCCCAGAACAGTGACGAGGAACTGACCAGATTTTGTCAAGACGATTCGGTCTTTAAAATGAGACAAATCCAAATTCCTTTCACTAACAACACAATATGGTGCGATATGTCAACTTCAATAGCTAGACCATTTATTACGAAGCCATTCAGGAAATCAGTTTTGACAGCATACACCAACTAAGCCAACCCGGCGTCAGAGCCACAGTGAAACTAGTAACTCAGCGCTATGTTTGGCCATCTATGAAGAGTGACTGCAGGAAGTGGACCCAATCCTGTCCTGAATGCCAGCGTTCGAAGGTCTCGCGTCATGTCATTAGTCCAGTCGGAACGTTTGCACCGCCCTCTAGTCGTTTTGAGCATGTTCACCTTGACATAGTGATAATGCCGTTATCTGAGGATACAGATATTGTCTGACCATGATAGACAGATTTTCCAGGTGGCCTGAAGTAATACCACCGAAAGGTCAGGAAGCAACCACCATTGCGCGAGCCTTTTATGACAACTGGGTGTGCAGGTTTGGCGTTCCACTACGAGTCACCACCAATCAGGGCCGGCAATTTGAGTCTTGCCGGTTCAAGCAAATTAATTGTCTAATGGTCACCAATCATATTCGTACAACGGCATACCACCCCGCAGCTAATGGCATGATCGAAAGGTTTCATCGCCAACTTAAGGCTTCCCTTTGATGTCATAAGTCCCGCTGGACCGAGAGCCTACCCACAGTTTTATTCGGTATCCGAATGGCTTGGAAAGAGGACCTCGACGCTACAGCTGCAGAGATGATATACGGCCAACCCATTCGCCTGCCTGGAGAGTTCTTAGCATCACGCTCACTGAATATCCAAGATGATGGCTCCAGCAACTTCGCCACTGAACTAAGTATACATTTTCTTGAGCTACGCCCCACCAATGGATCTAACCACGATGCAAAGAGAAAAACGTTTATTTTTAAAGATCTTCAAACAGCCACTCATGTTTTTGTTCGCCATGACGCTCAGAAGAAGCCTCTGCAACATCCTTACGATGGCCCGTACCGCGCCGTTAGCCGGGAGATTAAGGCGTTCGTCGTTGACATAAGGGGACGCCACGTCACCGTCAGTATCGATCGACTCAAGCCAGCGTATATCTTGAACAAGGACCCAGAGAACACTGTCACAAGATATGGAGACGGAATACGTCATTCACCCAGCAGGAATCCCTAGAAACGATCAAGTCACTCTGCAACCCGCAGAAATTACCAGAACCAGATGTGTCTCGCAACGAGAAGAAGAAGCACACCGGCCACCAGATGGGAACCATGCTCTCGCATCAGAACCCATCAGCAGGTCACCAGAGCGACAGACCAGATCGGGCAGACATGTCCGGTTTCCCAATCGCTTCCAGGCTGGATTGTCGTGAATCTCAATCACTGGCAGGGGGGTGTTGTGGCGACTGAATGTCTCCCACATTTGTCTGCCAAAGTTAAAATTTGCGCATATCACACAGTATATATTTGTTTTTCTTTTCATTGTTACTGCATAACATACTGTACATATTTATTTTATTTTACATTTACTTTTTTAATCTAGGCTAATTATCTATTGCTATTGAGAAATGTAACAATTTGTAAGTACTTAGGTTTCTGTACATAATTGTGGGAATTTCCATCGGCATTTAGAGTCTAATTTAGTTTTAAGGTTCTTGTATGCTATCCGTTAATTTTTATTTTTACAACACTTCTTTGTACGATATTATGTTGTTGCACGTTCGATAATAGGAACCATCACCGATGAACTGTTTATTGCATTTAGGGTTTATGATAGGAAAATACCGAAACGACCCTTCTTAGTAAAACTTTCTCCAAATTCCCATTTTACTATCTGTAATGAATGTTTTTATTTTGACCATGGGAAAGTTTACGAAGATATAAAAAAAACCCTTTTGCCAACGAATAGGACCAATCAAAGCGAGGAATTTTGGCACAGGGGGTGGAACTTTATGTTTCTTGAAATTTGTTTTAATATTAGAGCAGGACTCTGTTTTTGGACTTGCAAGAAGTCGGATGTGAATTTTGTTGTTCTAGTTCAATAGATCTATTTTATTTCGTTTTAACAGTGTTTCAATAAACTCTCACAGTTCATATAAAAAAGGAATGTATTGGATATATAGCTAATCAAGCACACACATACGTTCCCAAATATTAAAAAAAATAGCATCTGTATGTGACGGAGTGTTTATCGAAAAATGACTTAGTAAAGTCAAAGTTTACTGAATAATATTGTGTATCTAAAGTCAATTGAGACAACATAAAAACTAAATATCCGTCAGCACTCGGCGATTTCATTGTGAAGCATGGGCGGCGTGATAGAAAGTTAAACTTATTTTTGTAAAACACATTAATTATTAGTACTTTCTTTTTATTATTTATTCGCATTTAACAATTTTTTTCTATTAGTCTTTTTATTTGATCTGGTCAGTTGTCAGTGGTTAATCCGTGCTTCATGATCCCCTCACTAATACTTTTACTTCCCTCGTAAAAGGGAAGTATTGCAATCATGAAAAAATCACACTTCCAGATTTTTCAGATCTTCACGTTTCAGGGTCCCTAGTTGCCGAAAAACATGTTTTCTCAGTTCCATCGGTCTGTCTGTCTGTCTGTTCGAGGCATAGCTAAAAAACTAAGGCATTGTCTCGTCTTGTCTTGACTTTGGCTAATCTAGTTCTGTCGTGTCTCGAAATTATGGTCGAGACGAGACGAGACGAGATCAGGTCCTTGCCTCGTCTCCTCTCGACTTTAAATATATTAACCTATAATATCCGCGTAAGGGTCAAATAAATATGTTGACTGAACATGAAATTTTAGCTATTTGATATTTGTTTTTGCCTTCCTCTCTAAATAAGAAGAAATATTTCAATATTTAAAAAAAATCACATTCATAAATTAAATTGCCCTTAATTTTTCTCCTCTAATAATAATCTAAGGAAATTCTGCCACAAGATTTTTATGGGAACACCTTCAATTGTCTGGCAAAAATAATAAAGCAGGGGTTCTCAAACTGTGGCTCACATTACATTAGTCGTACGCAAAGGATTTCAAAGCAGGGACGTAGATAAGGAGAGACCACGGGAGGCCGCGGCTCCCCCTATGGAATTTCTAGCCCCCCACTGCCCCCTAATGAGCAACAAACATAAAATACTTTTAGCATAAAAAAGTAAATCCTTGAAAACATCCACTGGTTATTTCTATGGAATTTTTTTATTTTATTAATTCTTCTTCGGAAGTTTGGCCAGAGGATTTAATCAAAATGCCAGGAAAACCTGACAAAAAATATTATTGAGCTGAAAATTGGTACAGCTGCTCTAAAATGTGTTGAACAACATATTAGAAGTCCCCTAACCTCACTTGTGCGCGATGATTTTTTTGACCCTGTTCTGTTTTTTCGTAACTTGTAAACTACTTAAATTTTTTAAATACAATATTTACAGTTCGGTTTAACGTTTATTGGCGTAATTTTATAGTAGTTTTGGATGGCGTTAACGGCAATAAAAAATAATAATTTATGACCTATCAAACATTTTGATTGAAAGGCAGAAAATTCGAACCTTTTTAATCTTCGGAAACTAATTTCACCATAAGTTTTGAAAAAATTAAGATATTTGAATAAGAAATTCATTTTTATAGAAAAGCTGAAGGAACTGATAACTAGAGGGCAAAAAAATACTTAAAGTTCTGCATTTGGCCAGATTAATTTCTTTGTTTGCCGGTAACTGACAAGGTATTAGCACAGTATCCGATAATGTGGTATTAAGAATTTTGCTGCCACTTACAGAAGTTTTTCTTGAATGCCTATTATAGTATCTATTATCTATCTAATTAATAGGAAATTAAACAATAAATATCAAACAGAGGACGACATTAAAGTTTTTTTGAAATTTTTGATTTGTAACTTTGAAGTGCCAAAAAATTACATAAAGGCACGAAATTATTTAACATACTACGTGTAATTTTAAGTATGTTAAGCTATACACGCAAGGTTACGATATATAGTGCAATTGGCAAATTACATCAGGTCAAATATGCCATCTCACCAAATGCAGAATTTTGGAAGAAAAAAATGCCCCTCTGGTTATCTAAAGCTACACCCTTCACCTGCAAAACGCGTTTTTTAAATTCAGATATCTTAATTTTTACGGAAGTTACATAAAAATTGTATTCTAAAGATGCGAATTTTCTGCTTACGTTCCTGTTTTTGAAAGAAATTAAAGAAAATTATTAGCCAATATCTATAAAACCGGACCTCTTACAAAAATGTTTGAATCTTAAGAGCCTCCAAAATTTTTAAGTAACTTAGCGGTTTTTTTGATAAAATGTTTCATGTACGGGGTGTCCGTATTTGGTTGCAAAAGCAGGGTATCTCGCTTATTTTTAAAGATAGAACCTTGCAGTTGTCACAAACCTGAGCTAATTTTTTGTGAAACTCATGAAGCCGTAAACAAAATTTTCATAGCCTTCTTCGTTTATGAGATACAGGGCGAAATAGAAAATTTTGCATTTTGGGACCCCCCTCGTATCTCGGTTATCCTTTAACTTAACGCAAAGAGAAAAATTGCTGCTTATGCAGTTTTTTACGCTGGATCCAGTGGCGTAGTCATATTTTTCATTTGAGTTGTTATTTTTTAGATATGACCCAAAGTTGTGTTTTTTAAATGGGACACCCTGTATATTTGTCCAGAAATTGATTTGTCCTTTTAAAAGCTTCTTAAAAATATGTAATAGTATGGGTCTATTTTAATAAACAACAACAAAAATCCTAATTTTTATAATTATCATCCCAAATTTTGCAGTAGGCCATGCAAAACGATGCCGTTTTCTTTTGTTTTCTTGGAAGCAAATGACATTTCCCAATTTTGTACACGTATATAAAATATAGCGCTAGTTTTTTGTATTTATTTATTGTGTAAAAATATATTTGTATTATTATGGAAGAAAACCAAACTTTCGAACATTATGAAAAGTACGATATGTTAGCTTGTTTTATATTAAGTAATGAAAATGTTGAAGCGGCTTCTAAGATGTATTTTAACAGGTAAATAGTTAATTTTTAGGTATGTTGAAATACTATTGCTTAATTTTTATTTAGATATCCAGAAAGGAGGCAACCTAATATATTCACTTTTTATCGGATAAAAAAGAATTTACTTAATCACGGATCATTTATCAAACCTCGTACGAAAACATATAATAAAGAAAATCGGGAGGCTGAGGAAATTACGGTTTTGGCTAATGCAGGAGCTTACCCTACAAACTCTTAAAGGGCCAGTGAAAAGAGCATAGGGATTCCAAAAACTAGAGTTCAAGAAATTCTAAAAAAGCACAAATACCACCTATACAAATTTAGGCTCGTGCAGCACTTACAGCCAGGGGATGCAGAGCGTCGGGTAGTCTTCTGTAATTGGTTTCGAGAAAGATGCGATATGGTTAGAAATTTTGAAAGGAAGGTTATATGGTCAGACGAAGCAGATTTCAGTAATTCTGGTATACTCAATAGGCACAATAGTAGATTCTGGTTCCAGGGAAATCAACACCAAATATTTCCCAGAAGACAGTAGGGCAGGTTTGGCCTAAATGTGTCCTGCTTCATATTAGGAACACATAAAATTTTATATAATTGAGGGAAATCTAACAGCCAATCGCTATATAGAAATTTTAGAGGCAGCTATACCTGAATTACTTGACGATGTTCCTCTAGCGCAAATTAACGAAATTTATTTTCAATGACGAGATTATTTCTGGACAATAATTTTACCAATCAATGGATCGGGACCAATGGACCTATAAGATGGCCCCCTAGGTCCCCAGATTTGTCGATTTTAGATTTCTTTCTATGGGGATATCTGGAAAATAGAATTTACAAAGACCACTGTGATAATGTCCAAGATTTAGGAAATGCAATAAGAGAAAATTTTCGCTATTTACAAAATCATCCCGTTATTTTGCTTAATTCCCTAAAACGGATATGAAAATTGTGCGAAGCATGCATAGAACAGAACGGAAATCAGTTTGAACAGTTCTTTTAATTTCCTTGGTTACTGTAGTTCTTATACGACAGTTGAATTTTGCTGAAAGGCTTGTTACATAATAATGTATTACTGTTTTGTTCTTGTGTTACATAAATCTAGGTAGGTGGTACCTTTTTGGTGCGAAATTATCAATACATATTTTAATAAATAGATTTAATTACATATTTATTTTGATTTATTGTTAGGATGTAGATATTGGTAACGACTTTAAATAAAAGGCAGCATTGTTTTGCATGGCCTACTGCAAAATTTGGGATGATAATTATAAAAATTAGGATTTTTGTTGTTGTTTATTAAAATAGACTCATACTATTATATATTTTTGAGAAGCTTTTAAAAGGAAAAATCAATTTCTGGACAAATATACAGGGTGTCCCATTTAAAAAACACAACTTTGGGTCATATCTAAAAAATAACAACTCAAATGAAAAATATGACTATGCCACTGGATCCAGCGTAAAAAACTGCATAAACTGCAATATTTCCCTTTGCGTTAAGTTAAAGGATAACCGAGATACGAGGGGGGTCCCAAAATGCAAAATTTTCTATTTCGCCCTGTATCTCATAAACGAGGAAGGCTATGAAAATTTTGTTAACGGCTTCATGAGTTTCACAAAAAATTAGCTCAGGTTCGTGAAAACCGCAAGGTTCTATCTTTAAAAATGAGCGAGATACCCTGCTTTTGCAAGCAAATCCAGACACCCTGTACATTATGCATTCAGATTTTTTTTAAATTTGCAGAATTATTTTTAATATTTTAAATAGGTAAGTACTTAAATTTCTAAAAACAGAAACAAAATCTCATTTAAGCAAACGACCTTTGCTAATTTTTAAAAGCAACTTCATTTTTAAAGAGTTTTTTTTTTCAAGAGAAGAGAATTATAACGTATGTCTTAATAAATCCTTTTAGGATTTATTAAAACAATTTTAGACTATTAATTAAGTATACAAAATGATTATCAAAAATGGGTTAAGAAGAGTTATTAACATTTGGTGGAGATTTGATTAAAGAAGTATTATTAAGAACTATTTATCCAATTAAAATGTATCTCAAATTGTGCACAAACATCAAATTATTATATTGAAATCAACCGGTAGAATATTGGTACCAATCCAATATAGCGGAATAAAATGGCGGCTTAGAAAAATATATAAAAATTGAGCGTGGAAGAACTACTTAATGGATTGACTTTAAACTGTATGCCATAATTAATTGTGATATAGGGGTTAACTAGTAAAGTTGTGGTACAAATTCAAGAAGGCCGAACAAAATGGCGGCCAAATAAAATGTTTATAATCCTGAAAAGAAGTGACCCTCTCAGGTTTTACATATCTTCACGTTTTAGCGTCTCTAGATGCCAATAAATATGTTATATCAATCGTCGGCGGTATGTCTGTCATTTCCCGGCATAGCTTAAAAACTACTTACCATGTTGACTTCATATGGCTATGACCTGGTAATATTTTGGTAAAAATCCAATATGGCGGATCAATGTTAACCAGATATTACTAAAAAAACGAATTTTTCAATATACCTCAAATTTTGCACAAAAATCAAGTGTTACATATAAATGAGCTGGTAGTATTTTGATATGAATTCAAGATAGCAAAACAATAAAGCGGCTTAATAAAATATTTAAAAATCTGCCTGAAAATACTACTTATTAAATTAATTTCAATTTTTCAGCAAGAATTAAGTGTGATATAAAGATAAACTGCTAAAATTGTGGTACGAATTTAAGATGGCTAAACAAAAGAGCGGTCAAATAAGATTTGTTGTGCCCAATAAAAATGTTTGAAAAACAGTATATGTCACACATACATACTATCACTATGTACTGAACTTAATTGGATCACACTTCACTTTCTAACAAATTGAAAAAAATCATAACGAGGGAAGTTCTGATTAAAGGAAATTTACCTATTTTTTAATGGAACTATTGGATCGCGAAGCTGCAAAACTGTACAGTTTTGCTTAATGGCGTGATTGTGGTCTTGGAAGTTTTAAATGCGGTAAAACGTTGTGTTATTTTGTATTGCTTAAATTTTATATTTATTTAAAATGTGCCATATGGATGTTATTTATAATTTAATAAATGTGTAATAGAAGAAATGTTGTTTTTTGTTTTGCGTGTGTGCTTTGTAAGTGGGACATACCGAATATAGCGATTTTTTAGAAACGCTGAAGATCCCTTAGTTTCATTATCCATGTTACCTATTATTGCCAAACTTAAATGAGATAATGATAAACAAATTTGCATTAAAGAAAAATCGAAGGGTCGAATTAATTTACAAAAACTAGAACTGATTTATACGATTTTATTTAATTTTTAATTAAATAGACTTATAGAGTTTAAGACAATTTTTCAAGACGTGTGTGTATTTGTATAGAAAATAAATTGGCAACTTTTTGTACTTACTAGTTAACATTTTGATTGGTTGTGTAGAAGTGTAATCAATTAATTCATAGTAAATAAAAATATATTCGCAAAAGAAAAGCTAAGCACCCCTAATTTCTCAGTTCACGAGCCGTCACTGCTTGATGACATGTGTGACAAGAGTGTAATAAAACAGGTTGGCTTTAATAATTTTTTATATAGATGTTGACAATTACAAGAAAAACTACCGTTCAAATAGTAGCAATTAATTTTTACCTACCAAGTCGATAATTTCCCTGATTCCCTTCGCGCTATGCTAATGAAATGTACTTAATACGACCGATGTAGGCCCGGTAGCACGCAAAAAACACGCCTAAACAACCAGTTTATTAATTCTTCAATTAATCAAATTTAAATTTAGCCGATGTAATAGGGTAATTGGAGCTAATACAAGGCGTCCACCGGATAATGGCCGATTAAATTTGAATGGTGCACTTAATTATACGGTTGGAAAAAGACTCACTGATTCACGTATGTAGATTAATATCATGCCGAATGCATAATGTGTGACAATAAACTAACTGAAAATTATGAACTTATCGGGGAAGTAAATTAGCAATAACACCACTAAAAATTGTTTTGTTTAAATAAACTGGATTTAGGAAGCGAAATCCGTGGCTATAATATGTGGCTATTCCAAACTATTTTAATTCTGACCTATAGGGTAGCCCTTCCAAGTAGTAAAATAAATTTTATTAGGTTTGTGTAACTGTAAGATAGATTTTATAGGATATTGAAATTCTTATAACTTACTACAAAACAATTAAATGATTTTTATACAACCAAAAAGGGGCCATTTTGTTTGGTAGCATCACAGTTCGATATAAAGTGTGTGCAATTCTTATACGATTGTTTTATACAGCTTTATACAACTATTATAAAATGGTTTTATACTATGTCACGTAGTCAAGTCCATAAAACAGGATTAAAGCGCCACTATAAAAGTCTTACAAAACTGTTATATTTTAGCAGTTTAAAAAAATGTTTTATTTGTTTTTGTGTCGTGAAATAAATCTAGGTTGTACAGGATGTCCGGATTTGGTTGCAAAAGGAGGGTATCTCGCTTATTTTTAAAGATAGAACCTTGCGGTTTTCACGAATCTGAGCTAATTTTTTGTCAAACTCAAGAAGCCGTAAACAAAATTTTCATAGCCTTCTTCGTTTATGAGATACAGGGCGAAATAGAAAATTTTGCATTTTGGGACACCCCTCGTATCTCGGTTATCCTTTAACTTAACGCAAAGGGAAAAATTGCTATTTATGCAGTTTTTTACGCTGGATCCAGTGGCGTACTCATATTTTTCATTTGAGTGGTTATTTTTTAGATATTACCCAAAGTTGTGTTTTTTTAAATGGGACACCCTGTATATTTGTCCAGAAATTGATTTGTCCTTTTAAAAGCTTCTCAAAAATATATAATAGTATGAGTCTATTTTAATAAACAACAACAAAAACTTTAATTTTTATAATTATCATCCCAAATTTTGCAGTAGGCCATGCAAAACGATGCCGTTTTCTTTTGTTTTCTTGGAAGCAAATGACATTTCCCAATTTTGTACGCGTATATAAAATATAGCGCTAGTTTTTTGTATTTATTTATTGTGTAAAAATATATTATTATGGAAGAAAACCAAACTTTCGAACATTATGAAAAGTACGATATGTTAGCTTGTTTTATATTAAGTAATGAAAATGTTGAAGCGTATTGATGTATTTTAACAGGTAAATAGTTAATTTTTAGGTATGTTAAAATACTATTGCTTAATTTTTATTTAGATATCCAAAAAGGAGGCAAACTAATATATCCACTTTTTATCGAATAAAAAAGAATTTACTTAATCACGGATCATTTATCAAACCTCGTACGAAAACATATAATAAAGAAAATCTGGAGGCTGAGGAAATTACGGTTTTGGCTAATGCAGAAGCTTACCCTACAAACTCTTGTAGGGCCAGTGAAAAGAGCATAGGGATTCCAAAAACTAGAGTTCAAGAAATTCTAAAAAAGCACAAATACCACCCATACAAATTTAGGCTCGTGCAGCACTTACAGCCAGGGGATGCAGAGCAACGGGTAGCCTTCTGCAATTGGTTTCGAGAAAGATGCGATATTCAGCACATTTCAGTAATTCTGGTATACTCAATAGGCACAATAGTAGATTCTGGTCCCAGAAAAATCAACACCAAATATTTCCCAGAAGACAGCAGAGCAGGTTTGGTCTAAATGTGTCCTGCTTCATATTAGAAACACATATAAAATTTTACATATTTGAGGGAAATCTAACAGCCAATCGCTATATAGAAATTTTAGAGGCAGCTATACCTGAATTACTTGACGATGTTCCTCTAGCGCAAATTAACGAAATTTATTTTCAACAGGACGGTGCTCCTGCCCACAATTCTGGAATGACGAGATTATTTCTGGACAATAATTTTACCAATCAATGGATCGGAACAAATGGACCTATAACATGGCCCCCAAGGTCCCCAGATTTGTCGATTTTAAATTTTTTTTCTATGGGAATATCTGGAAAACAGAATTTACAAAGACCACTATGATAATGTCCAAGATTTAGGAAATGCAATAAGAGAAAATTTTCGCTATTTACAAAATCATCCCGTTATTTTGCTTAATTCCCTAAAACGAATACGAAAATTATGCGAAGCATGCATAGAACAAAATGGAAATCAGTTTGAATAGTTCTTTTGATTTCCTTGGTTACTGTAGTTCTTATACGACAGTTGATTTTTGCTGAAAGGCTTGTTACATAATAATTTATTACTGTTTTGTTCTTGTGTTACATAAATCTAGGTAGGTGGTACTTTTTTGGTGCGAAATTATCCATACATAGTTAGATAAATAGATTTAATTACATATTTATTTTGATTTATTGTTAGGATGTAGATATTGTTAACGACTTTAAATAAAAGGCAGCATTGTTTTGCATGCCCTACTGCAAAATTTGGTATGATAATTATAAAAATTAGGATTTTTGTTGTTGTTTATTAAAATAGACCCATACTATTATATATTTCTGAGAAGCTTTTAAAAGGACAAATCAATTTCTAGACAAATAAATAAGGTGTCCCATTTAAAAAAACACAACTTTGGGTCAATAACAACTCAAATGAAAAATATGACTACGCCACTGGATCCAGCGTAAAAAACTGCATAAATAGCAATTTTTCCCTTTGCGTTAAGTTAAAGGATAACCGAGATACGAGGGGGGTCCCAAAATGCAAAATTTTCTATTTCGCCCTGTATCTCATAAACGAAGAAGGCTATGAAAATTTTGTTTACGGCTTTATGAGTTTCACAAAAAATTAGCTCAGGTTCATGAAAACAGCAAAGTTCTATCTTTAAAAATAAGCGAGATACCCTGCTTTTGCAACCAAATCCGAAGGCCCTGTACAGAGTGTATTTTTATAATTTAACAATTTTTCCTCTTTTTATTTAAACAGATACCGAAAAACTTTAAATACAAAAGTTATTGGGTTTGAGGTGACCCGCCTGTGAAAAAAATTTTTCCACGTACAGGGTTGTTTAACAATGCGGTACTGACACCAACTTCATTTTTTAAATAGATCACCCTATATTTTTGTTAATATTTGGATAGAGCTCATTTTTCTCTTTTCAAAACTATATAATATGTCTATATTTGGTCGAGCGCTTTTCGCTCTATATTGCTTTAAAAATTCTGAAATAAGGTTTATTTTATGTGCTTTTAATCGCAGTAGCCATGGACTGAAATCGCAGGTTGCTGCGTTTACTTTGTAAATTACGAAAATAATAAGTGTGTGATGTTAATCTAGGTAGCCATGGACAAAATAAAACAAAAAAGCATTAGTTAATTATGATACTAATAATATAAAATACCGACACCTCTACCCTACCGTTCTAACCAGGTCTACTTTTTATAATGTTGAACGAAGTATGCGGTAAAGAAAATCCCTGCAACGAAAGAAGCGAACATTTGATTTAAACGAAGCAGAAGAAACGAATATATTGCTATATTTTCAAGGTATGCAATAAGTTATTAAACATTTTGTTTGGTAAATTAAAAATATTAATCCTACTTTTAGAAAACCCGCGACATTCAATTACATGCGAGTAAGTAGGTGTTTTAGAAAATCCTAACCAAAATTCAAAATAATTTAAAGAAATACAAATATCATCCATATAAATTAAGCCCTCTACAGGAGCTTACTATAAATCAAACACATTTAAGATTAAACTTGTGTCAACAAATGATTTTTCACAAAAATGGGGATCACGATTTTTTTAATAAAATCCTGTGGAGTGAAAAGGCAACCTTTGCAACTACCGGAATGTATAACCTAAAAGATACGCATTTGGGGGCACCTGAAAACACACAAGCATATATTGAAATTAAAGGACAAGGTCGTAAGTTTCTTAATGTTTGGTGTGGTATGCTGATAACAAGGTGATTCGTCCCATTATTTTTGAAGGTGCTCTAAATGGGCCTAGATACTTAAGGTTTTTGCAAAATAAGATTAAAAATCTTTTGGAGAACGTCCCCAGCAAAGTTATTTTAATCTTATTGATGGGCCACCGTCACATAATGTCGCCCCTGTAAGGGGGCATTTTTATACAAGCGCTGTGATATGTGGATTGGCCGAAACGAGGTTTTTTATTGGCCACCAAATATCCCAGATCTAACTCCGTTAAATAATTTTTATGGGGATATTTAGAAGACGAACCCTATAGAGAAAGAAGCAGAACTTTGAAAGACTTAAGAGGAAAAATTGTAGAAAGCATATGTAATTTAAATACTAATCATTTTAATTTTATATCAAATTCAATTAATAAATTACAGGATTACAGAAAATGTATTGAAAATAATGGTGGTCATGTCCAACATTTATAAAATTTATACTTTATTTGTTTAATAGCTGTTTTTGTTAATTGTTTTTTATTCTTAAGGTGGAAACAAATAAATACTTTTTATATTATAAATGTTTATTAATATTTTATTAAGAATAGCTAAGAGGGTAATACTATAATAGTAATTTTTCCTTTTTCCAATCATTTCCTGATCTCAATGCTAAATGATTATAGTTAAATTATAGTAAAAACGGCAGGACTGAGAGAAAATTTTACGTTTTTTGTTTTAGTTTTTTCCAGGGCTACCATTTTACCATACCTACTTATTGCTTTCGTAGTTTACAAAATAAACGTGCGAATTCGGTTCATGGCTACTATGATTAAAAGTTCATAAAATAAACCTTACTTTAGGATTTTTAAAGCAATATATAGTTGGCGCATTACCTTTCTGGAATGACGTCATTTTTGGTTATTTTTGTTTGATTTATGTTAACTGACAGTGACAAAAACATTTTGAAAAAACTCATTGTCGTTTCTTTACAACAGTCAATGCCGGTTTTGGTTATGTGTCTTTCAGAATATATTCGTCAAAATTGACATTGATTTGTTGTGATTCTTTTTAAACTTTTGCAAGATGCCGCGAAGATATAATCAGCAATCACAGCTAATAGTTTTGAATATCTTGGCTTTTTTTCAATTGGAAAAAGAGCAAGCTAAAAATGGAATCCTTCCGCAAACTGATAATATAATTGAACGAGCTTCAAATGCAACAAAACTTAGCCATACAACAGTCATAAATATTAAGAAAAGAGGAATAACGAGCGATGAATCCTTTACCTCCAGAATGTCTCAAAAGCAAAAAGAGGTAAAAACAAAAATTACAGATTACTTAAAGAACAAAATAAGAGATACGATCTACTACATGTATGCGAAAAATGAATATGTTACAATGCAGACTTTGCTTAAAAAACTAAAAGAGATAAATGAATATTTTAATTTTTCCATCACCTCGCTAAGAAAATACGTAAAAAGTATTGGTTTTAAGTGGAAGAAATCAAATAATAGAAAATACCTGATGGATTTGCCCCACATCGTCCACAAGAGAATCAATTTCTTGAGGGAATATGTCAAAAATCAAAATCTAGGACAAGATGCTTATACCACCGTATTTATTGATGAGACTTGGATTTTTAGTAAAGGTTCGTTTAGAAACAGCTGGCAGGATAACACTATGTCTACAAGTTCTAAAAAAGCTAGTGAAGGTCATCGATGTATTGTAGTTCACGCTGGATCAAAGGAAGGATTTATTAAGGGGGCCAGTTTAATATTTAAAAGTGGACTAAAAAGCGGAGATTATCATGACAATATGAACAAGCAAAATTTTGAAAATTGGTTTAAAAATCAGCTGGTACCAAATCTTCCTCCAAAAAGTTTGATAGTGATGGACAACGCAAGCTATCATTCCGGCCTTTTAGAGGATATTCCAAGAAAATCATGGACAAAGCAGAGATTGATTGGATGGTTAAAAGAAAAGAACATTGACTTCCCAGAGAGGGCCATGAAGGATGAAATATGGAGCATTGTAGAAAAAAATTGTAACATTAAAAAAACATTCTACCTTGACGAATATGTGAAACCTTTGGGCCACAAAATACTAAGACTTCCTCCATATCATTGTCAATTTAATGCTATTGAAATGGTATGGTCTGAGTGTAAGAGGAAATACGACCAATACATTGCTAGTCTGAAGGGGACACCATCGGAAGTTTTGGCCATGTGGGAAAAAGCGATAAATGAAGTATCTTCAGAGCTTTGGAAAAATTATGTCAGCCACACAGAAAGGGTAATCGAAGAAGCTTGGAAGACAATACAGATATGTGATGCTTCAGACATTGCGCCACTTGTAATTAGTACCGACGAAGACAGCAGTGACGATGAAGAATTTAGTTCTGATTCTGAAGACAGTGAAGGGGAGTAGTTTTTATTTTTAAAGTTAGTTAGTTATACATTAATTTCTCTCTTTTAGTTTTTAAAGCAAAGTCTGCATTGTGTCTGCAACATATTCATTTTTAGCATACACGCAATAGATCATATCTCTTATTTTGTTCTTTAAGTAATCTGTGATTTTTGTTTTTACCTCTCTTTGTTTTTGAAACATTCTGGAGGTAAAGGATTCATCGTTCGTTATTCCCCTTTTCTTAATATTTTTTCAGTATTGTCTGTAATTGAGAATTAAAATAATTTTGATGAAAATGGGTAACTGGCGTCAATTTATTACATTGCAAACAAAGAATAAGACTAAGATGAAAGAATTTATATTAGTAAAGTCTTATTTGCAAAATAATTTTAGTTTTTGAAGTTATAATAGTTATTTTTGTATTAAGTGTGCAAAATGAGGGTTTTTTTATGGCAATGAGAGTGTTAATTTTTTACCAGCCATTTTCGACAAGTTGCAGCGCTTTCTGTACAGAAAATGCCAATTTTAAATTCGCTTTAGCCAGTGCTGAACGCACCCCTCCTATCTACATCACTGCATACGTTTAGGTTAGGAATCATCGCTGAAATATAAATAATATAAGAAATACGTTATTTGAAACCAGCGTGACGTCATTCCAGAAAGGTAATGCGCCAACTATAGAGGGAAAATGGCTAAACCCAATATAAACATATTAGACATTTTTGAAAAGAGGAAAATAAGTTCTATCCAAATATCAACAAAAATATAGAGTGAGCCATCAACTTTTGTATTTAAAGCTTTTTTGTATCTGTTTAAATAAAAATAGGAAAAATTGTTATATTATAAAAATACACCCGGTAAATTTGTAAAAATAGAGACTACTAACGAGTCGGCCATGAAAATGGGGTAGAGTTATGGTATAAAACATATTTTATAAAATCATTTGAAAGGTTTGGACAGTACAAATTTTGTTGCTCCTAAACTGATACAATGTAGATACGTATTTGACAAAAAAATGAACCGCTTCAATTTCTAGTCAAGTTTTATGTAAAAATTAAAAAAAAAACACAATTATTTCTTAAAATCCCATGTTTTTAACTGATTTGAATAATTAATTACTGTATATTACAATATGATTCTCTAAATAGTAATAGTCGTATTTAACGATAAAACTGTTTTATAACAAAGAATATTTAGGCACTATACAACTATTTTTGACAAGTAATAAGATGTTGAGGATCGCAAAATATAGAGGTTACCTCAGCTTTAAAATTTTTACAACGCAAGAGAGCGTGGTTAGAATGGGGGTTTACATTTAAAAAACATCGATGACGTCATATCTATTTGGTCGAAATATCCCGTATGTTTCACTCTCACGTAAAATAACTCCAAACTAAAATTGTTTACCGAATTTGGTGTTTTAAAGTTTAACATACCGAGTTGATGTTGATTCATTTAAAAATGTAAAAAAATGCAGGCTCTTCTGCAATATATATATATATATATATATTTATATATATATATATATATATATATATATATATATATATATATATTTATATGTGTTGATTCTTAGTCCCTTACTGTTGGAAAAATACAGTGAGCTTTCATTTCGGGTGTACATCCATTCACTACTATCGTTCTGAAAAGAACAGTTTTGCTGACGTTTCGCCAAAGACACATTTGGCATTTTGAAGCTTTATTTCTCGCATCCGAATAGAGACTGAAGTATTGGTTATTGCGACGCTTTTTTTTATACCCCCACACGGGGCCCATGGTTATATCTGCGCGGCCGTTGGTCGTTGTTTATGTTTTCCGGATGGTGCTTTTGTTGTTGCACTAATTGCGTTTGAGTTTTGCCGATTTTAGATTTGTCGATTATTTGTCTTCCATACTGTTGGTAATTTTAATGATTCATCCCTTTTATTCAAATCACCTTGTTTTTCAATTTCTATGGCTTCTCGGATTATTCTAGAATCAGCCTGGAAATCCTCGTTCATAGCAATGTTGTCCAACGCTTTGTCGATGGGAATACTGGGATATAACGATTTGACATCTAAGCTTGGTATGATATTGACTTTTTCAAGAACGATGTCTCGTATAATTCGAGTGAAAAGCTCCGAATTTTTGACAAATGAATCAGCTTTTTCTACAGCTGGTTGCATAATTTCAGAAAGATATTTCTCCAGTTTTTGTAGCGGCGAATTAACAACACTAACAATAGGTATGATGGGCGCCCCTGGTTTGTGTATTTTTGGTAAACCCTAGAGTTTAGGACATCACCTCGACTTTTCCCATGGTATGATTTTTTTGTTGAATTTCGGGGTTTATTGGTGAACTTTTTATTTTACTTTTAGTTATTTTTTCTAGTACAGTTGGTTCGGAAAAAAATGAATACGGCAAAAAAGCACTTAAATAAGTTTGGGCAGTGTTCTTCAATTATGTCACATCAGGTTAGGATAATGAGTCATATTTACGACTATTTGTTGTTAAGATTTTTTGACAACTTGTCATGTAAAAATCTAAAGATTTTTAAAAAATGCCTCCTCATGCTTCTGTTGAACTAAAGGCGCGAATAATTTTCAAGTTGGAAGATGGTTGGTCCCTCACAGTAGTTGCCCAACATTTTAATATTGGTAGAGCAACCGTATATAGAATTAGTAGAAGGTGGAGGGATGAACAGTCTTTAAAAAGGAAGGAGGGTTCGGGAAGGCCAAAGATCAGCACTGCAGATCAAGATCGAGCTCTTTTAGGAGCTTTAGAAGAGAACCCATTCCGTACTGCAAAGGAAGCCCGAATCCTATCTGGATTTCCTGGCCGAAAAACCACAACGTGGCAAAGACTGCAAGATTTTGCTTTAAACTGCAGAGTGGCGGCAAACAAAACGGAGCTGACCGTAGAACAAAGACAAGCTCGTCTTCTGTTCGCCTTAAATCACGTGAACCGCGGCCAAAATTTTTGGGACCGTGTAATTTTTAGTGACGAAAAGATTTTTCAATCTTGCAAACAGGGCAAAATTAAAGTGTACAGGCCAAATAACTCAAGATTTGACCCAAACTACGTGAACCATTTTCGAGCTGCGGGTCATTTTAGCGTTAACGTCTGGGGGTGGATTTCATCAAGAGGGATGGGTGTGGCATGGCGAATTAACAGAAGATTTGTAGGCCAAACATATGTGGATATACTGGAAAATGTGATGCGGCCCAGTGTGCTACTTTTATATCCCGAAGATAATTTCATTTATCAGCAGGATAATTGTCCTGTGCACACGTCAAACATTGCCACGCAATGGTTTAGGGCCAACAATATTGAAGTGCTACAATGGCCAAGTTATAGCCCAGATGCTAACGCAATAGAGAATGTGTGGGGGGTCATAACAAGACGGCTATATCAAAGAGATTTTATGCCAAGAGATGCTGAAGAGTTGTGGAATTCTATCCAAGAAGTTTGGGAAGAATTGTCTGTAAGAGAGGACTTTTTGCCAGGTTTCATGCAGATGGATAGAAGACTGCAAGCAATCATAGATGCTGATGGATACATGACCAAATATTAATTTAAGTAATTTAATTTGTTTCCCTTATTTGTATTGTTAACTTAAATAAATGAATCTAAAAAAACTATACCTATTTCCGTAAGAAGCTACATATCGTAATAAGTTATTATGCATGAATGATTACAAATTCATAATGTTTACATCCATATCATACATCCATGTTGACATTCACCATAACCATTAAATATTTGACAAGATATACACTGCTCATTTTCGTAAAAAAATAAAAACCGCTCTAAAAATCGTATTCATTTTTTTCCGAACCAACTGTACGTTGTCGGGTCCCTTGGAACATGCCTATAACAATTGTCTTGTAGGATATCCTGCATTTTTTGTATAATCACAGTTGCGTTTCCTTTATCTGCTGGAAGGATTGTGATGTCTTTATTTTTTCGAGTCTTTCTGAAATTATGCAACCATCTGTAGAAAAGCTAATTCATTTGTAAAAAACTCGGAGCATTTCACTCGAATTATACGTGACATCGTTCTTGAAAAAGACGATATCACGCATTGGACAAGATTGCTATGAATGATGATGTCCAGGTACAAATAATACAACTCTCGGAGCATTGCCTTAAAAATACTTATTTTTCATTCAACGGGTAAATATATAAACAAATGGATGGTGCTACAATGGGGTCCTCGCTATCACCAGTAGTCGTGAATTTATTTATGATATACTTTGAGAAGCTCTTGAGAAAGCAAGTTTAAAACCCAAATTATGGATTCATTATGTTCTTAGGAAACATAACATACAAACAATACACAAGCCATAAACAACTATAGGTAAACTACTTAGAAAACGAAAAGATAAAATCAAACTGGAAAACCCCGGAGTATACAGCATTCCGAGCCAGGACTGTGAAAAGATGTACGTGGGGCAAACTAACAGGCGAATATCAGCAAGAGTGAAAGAGCATAAACTCAGCATCAGAAACAAACAAACAACCTCAGCTTTATTCCTTCATCATCAGGAAACCGGCCATAAAATAAATTTCGATGGGTATAGGGAGATTGCCAATATAGAACAATATAAGTCCAGAATAATCCGAAAAGCCATAGAAATTGAAAAACAAGGTGATTAAATGAAAGGGACAAATCATTAAAACTGCCAACGGTGTGGAAGACAATAATCGACAAATCTAAAATCGCAAAAACTCAAGCGCAATTAGCGCAACAACAGCACCATCCGGAATAACATAAACAATATATATATATATATATATATATATATATATATATATATATATATATATATATATATATATATATATATATATATATATATATATATATAGCCTATATAGTGTATTGATACAAATACAATTTGCTATTATATGGGGAAGTAAAAAAATTAAATAATTTTCTTTAAGGATAAAATAATGCTGCACGGAATTTTGATCTTAACTTTAATGTCGTATTTCAAGAAGCCAAAAAGAAAATATAACCGTTCTATCAACCTTTTTCGCCGTTTTGCAAAATTACTTCCCGGACTTACGAAAACTTGCTCAAAAGAATACTTGAGGCGCGTTCGTCTACATTTAAAATGAAGTTTTAATTGCTGCAATCAAAAATTCACAAACTGGAAGATTTTTATGTTAGTCACGTTTGATGGCCGGCCGTTCTGTGGAAAATTGCTTCCTAAAATCTCGAGTAAAACTTTCTGTAACTCGCCGCAAATTGGTTAATTTCTTCGGCAAAAAGTTTACGGTTATGGTTATGGACCGGAAAGGTTTCAAAGCGAAAAATTTTCCAGCGGCTATCAGAGGAAAATTTTAAGATTTGTCTAGTTTTCTTTTGGCTGGTATATTTCTTTTTGACTTGGTAACTCAGATAATAAATTAAAGATGGAAATCAAAATGGAAAAAACTTCTTTTGTCAAACATAATAATTTCCCTTATATGTATGTATGCAGAGGGTTATCCAACGAGGACTAGACAAGTCGGTTTTTCTTTCCATGGGTATCTTGATTAGTAAAATCGTAATGACCATTTATTATATTTCTTTCTGTGGAATCTTTGCTACTTGTATATTTGACAAACATTTCAACGCATTTACAAATCATCCTTTGACTTGTGTCTTATTTACCGACAACCGATGGCAAATAAACAAAAGCCACCTGCTCAAAAAACCTCGATTATAAGATATTAAAATAATATACAATAAGTTAGGCAAAGATGAAACTATTTGCTAACCAATATATTTGAAATTAATGCGTCCTAAAGCAAAATTGTATCGACAAATAATACACACATACAATAATAATCTCAATCACAAACCATCGATAAGATCGTTAATAAAGGCATATTTTGTTAAAATGGAAAAAAATAAGAAATCAACAAAAATTGAAAATCAAGTTCATGATAGCCACGAAAAACGGAAACGTCGGTTCAAAAAATTAATGAGGCCATTACGTAAAAAACGAACAGTGGCAATAAGAAACTAGCATTTATTTTGAGATATTTCATCAAAATAGTTAGAAAAATATAAAAAGGGAAATTGAAAACTTCGGCTATTCTCAGATATCTTCGAATGTTTTCCGAATATTCCAATTCAATCTTTTAAACGATATCTTATTGAGCACAAAAATGCGCAACAATTTCGTAATTTAATCGATGTCGAATCTCTTACAGTTTCTGATATCCCTATAGCGTGCCTTTCTATCTGGGACACCCTGTAACTCGGAAACTATTGTACATTACTCACCATCTTGTACACTCGCTGTCCATTTGTGGTATTGGTCATTCCATGGTTTCTGGTTTTGTTCTGTACATTGCTGCTGACGAAACGTGGGCTCACCATCGGGGCAATGCTACGTGAAAATATTCCAAATATATGACATAAAAAGGTAACAATGTTAAATGAAGTTAAGTGATTGTCTAGTTCCCGTTTTTTTTTAAATCTTAAAGGGTTTAGGGTTTCCAAAAATAGACCAAATATAAGGTATTTTTTTATTTTGCGACGTTTCGGCGGCAGATGTTTGCTATTATCATCAGGCTAAAATGACACAAATGTTTATTAAGAAATGTAAAAATGTAAAAAGAAAAAATTTTACCAGTAGAAGTTTTTATTTGTTTTTTTTTTTAAGAATTTAACCAAGAGAAAATATTTTTGGGTTTTTTATATTTAAAAAAAAAGCAGTTGTTATTATTTTTTATAAAATTCATAAAAATCGTCATTATCATTAGACAAGAAATTATTGGAGATTATAAATATAAACATACTTTTTTTTGGGAGGTGTGTACCACTTTAAACCAAATTTTGATTTAAATTTGTTTATGCAGGCTTATATTGTTAATTTTTATCTACATAAGACCACTGCCTGCCATGTTCAAGTTACTCAGTACTAGCTATGAACCGTATATTAGAAGAATGTGTAATTTGGTTATTTATTAAAATATTTGAATAGGTTAGACACCTGTGGTGTTTTATAGGTTATAACAATAGTTAGTTGATTGCAAACTATTTTGCAATCAAATATATAAAAATTATTTTGTTGAGTATCAACAATTGAACGCGTGATTTCAGATCAATGTTTTGTTTTTCGGAAGCACTTATTTTTCATTTATTTGATGTATTATTTGTTTTTGAGTAAGTAAGAATAAAATAGAACATTTTACGCTAAATTTTTAAATTAGATGTTTATAAAATGAAATTATATTATCATAATCAGTTTTTTGATTACTATTGTTTGGAAAATAACGAAACGTAGCGAAATAAAAAAATAAATTATATTTGGTCTATTTTTGGAAACCTTTAACCCTTTAAATGAAGTCGGTAATTCTATCAGAAGAAAACATATAAAATTTAGAAGTTTTATCAACAAAATTCAGATTGGTAAAATGTTGAGAAGAGTATATTAATGATGTTTAGAAACTGAAGTACAAGAAAAAAGTTCGTTAAACCCTGATAATAGGAATTTAAAAGATAATAAACCGTTATTGTCAGCTTCTTATGAATATGTCAATAAAAGTACAGAGTCGAAATAAAAAGAGTTTAAATCCGACTCTGAAAAAAAAATGTAAGCAGGTAATTCAAAGGAAAATGAAGCTCAACAAATACAAAATAAATATTAAAGAACAGAAATTTGCAAAAAAATCATATTCTGTGCTTTGTCCAACAAAAAAACAAACATCAAATTTTCTAAAAAAGCTAATACATCCAATAAGGACATTTTATCTGTTATTTCTGGTCAGGGTCGTTCTTAGGGATAAGTAGGTCGTGCGTTCCCAAAGACGGCCGATTTTTGGGTCGGCCAAAATATGTTACAATTGTGCTTGATAATATTTGTGAATTAAATACTTTTTCCTTTGTTAAATTAACTATAAATTTTAAAAATGGTTTAATTTTAAATTAAGTTTATTGGTTAGATAAACAGCTATATTCTCATTTTTGAACTACAAAAAAATGTTTAGTTTGTTATGTTTCCAATTACATAAGTATTTTTTTTCAAAATTAAGGGAACAAAAAAAATATACGTCCGATTTTAAAACGAAATACATAAATAAACTTACCAACTTATTCCCTATTAAATAAATGATACTGAAAGTGCAGGTAGTTTTACATACCTCGGTGTTGCAAATTTTTATTTTCCGTTTTTCGCCCAAACAGAACCTGCCTTTATTTGCAGGAACTGGATTGTCACATTCTCGTTCTGATAACGTGACTCCTCCTCCACATTTTCTCGTACATTCTCCCCACGGACCCCAGTCTCCCCATCCGCCGTTAATAGCTTCCGGTCGGGCTCCCATTTCTACGCATTTCTTTTTGAAACACCACTGAAACAAATAAAAATTGTAATTTAGGAATCTAAATGTGAATAAACAATAGAAAAAAATAATCAATATATTAATTCTACTTGAAAACTTCATCTATTATCAAACTTAAAAATTTCATTCAAATAGAATCAAAATATACAGACTGTAACATAAGTCTGGAACTTTCGAAATATCTTGAAGACCGGATTCCTGATTCTGAGAGTAGTTACTTGTCATTTCTAATAGTTAATATGTCATTGAGTTATTAGATATGCGGTTTAGATGAGGAGTGGGTGAGATTAAATATCTTATAAAACTGATATTTTGTGCATTTTATTTAAAAAAAAAACTTACTGTCGAGCATTTTCAAGTTTATAACAACACATGCCAAAAGTGATATTACCTGCACATCATTTTTCAATTTTGAAACATGACCGGTTTGAAATTCAATGTCGCCATGACTCAGCAATACCAACTTAGTAAAGAAAAAAAGTACTATCGAAAAAAGACAGGGACATTTCGTAGAACGTACACCACTTTGCGTCTCGAAAAATATCCTTATGAGAGCAAGATAGAAAAACTAAACGTATACCGAAAATAAACACGATATAAATGTGTAATATTTTTAATGACAAATACTTCAAGCGGAATTCCATAAAGAGTTCTGCTGCTAGCAAAAGTTAAAGCAACAATACAAAATTATCCACGACTTGGCTGCCTCAAATAAATCTACTTTCGTAATTAGGGTTTTGGATATCTTAATTAGTAGAATCAAATATTAAAAAACCTAATACAAAAAAAATTAATTAATTAATTAAAGATTACTAAGAAAATGCTTGTATAATTTATCTCAAATTTTGCATAAAAATCAAATATTATGTAGGAATCGCTCGATAAAAATTTCGTCCAAATCCAAGATGACGAAAATATCGGCTTAATAGAATATTAAGCTAGTATCTAGCCTAGATGCCAAAAAATATGTTTTATAAATTCCGTAGGTCCGTCTGTCTGGCTGTCAGTTCGCGGAGTAGCTTAAAAACTACTCATCATATTGACTTCAAATTTTAGTCCAAAATTAAAGCTCATATGGGAATGACCTGGTAATATTTTGGTTACATCCAATATGCCGAAACAAGATGTCCGCCTAATGAAAGATTAAAAAAATTATTACTTAAAAACTAATTATCCAATTTGCACACAAATCAAGTATTATGTAGGACTCAACTGGTAAAATTTTGTTCGAATACAAAATGACGGCCTAATACATATTTAGAAATTCAGCCTGAAAAAACTACCTAATGAACTGATTTTTAATTGTGTATCATAACTAATTTTAGTATAGAAATGAACTCGTAAAACTGTAGTACTAATTGAAAATGGTGAAACAAAATGCTGGACAAATAAAATTTTTGTAATCTGAAAATTCACCCTAGCAGGTTTTACATATACTCGCGTTTTAGCGTCCCTAGATGCCAAAAAATATGTTTTACAATTCCGTCGGTGCACCTGTCGCTTTGTTTGTCTGTCTTTCAGCTCGCGGCATAACTTAAAAATTACTCATCAGATTGACTTCAAATTTTAGTAAAAAATGACGGCTCATATGGAGATGACCTGGTAATATTTTGGTAAAAATTCAATATTTCGGAACAAGATGGCGGGTTAGTGAAACGTTAAAAAACTCTTATTAAAAAAACTAACTATCTAGTTTACCTCAAATTTTGCAAAAAATAAAGTGTTACATAAAAACGAACTGGTAACATTTTGGTATGAATATAAAATAGTAAAATAAAATGGCGGCCTAATAAAATATTTAAAAAACCTGTCTGAAAAAAACTATTTATTAGATTAATTTCAAATATTATGCAAGCATTAAGTGTGATATAGAGATAAGCTGGTAAAGTTGTGTTACGAATTCATAACATGTTAAAAAATTTAACATAAAAAATCTTCTTATTCAAGACTGTAAATTTTGGAGAAAAAACTAAATATGATACAAAATTGCGGTGTGTGTCAATGTAAAAACTACTTCTTGAATTAATTTTAAATTATGCCGAAAATCAAGTGTGTCATAGGTAGAAACTGGTAAAATATTGGTAGGGATCTAATAATATGGAACAAAATGGCGTCAAGAAAGATTGTTTAATAAGACAGTATATATGTGTTCCTGAATAAATATGTACTGAACTAAATCGTTTCAAGCTTCACTATTCCTAATAAAACGAAATATTCATAATAATGGAAGTTCCCATTTTTTTTCTTTACTGTAGCAAAATGTTTTTTCGAGTAAGTGATAATAGTTCCGTGAAAGCTAGAACAACTGACTTCTCAGAAGTTTTAAATAACTTACACATTCAGATTTTATTACACGAAAAATTATCCTTTGACCTGTAGTGCCTGCCCAAACACTAATTTTTTGTCATTGCTTCGTGTGCTGTTTACGTACCCAACGTGTGTTTTCTCTAGACGAATATCAACAGATGTTGCGATTAACGGTTCACTGATATATAAACACGACTCATCTCGAAACGTTATCACGTACGAGAAATCTTAATTTGGATTGCAGATTTTCATTATTATGTCGCAGAATAACAAAACGTTTGTCAAAATTGTCATCCGGGAGCTGTTGAACTAAAATAATATTATAAGGGTCTGCATTTAAGATACGCTCAACGGATATATAAGACGTATTATTATCGACAGATTAGAAATTTTCTTTTATGCTGAGTAAAATATCCAAAGTCTTATCTCCACCAGTAGCTCTATTTTGGGATATATATATATCCTGGATTATTTTTCACATGCGCCGTTCCTTAAAATTTGTTGTGTGATCCCGGTCGGGATATTATTTACCAATAAAAATAAGTTTTTGCTGCATCCGCCGTCGATCAGCATAATATCATTCTAATCTCTTTCGGGTTCTGCTAAAATATTCATATATTTTGCTACGTCTTCTATTAAACCCCAGCGAATTTAATGATGTTAGAGATGACAATTAACTACTTCCGATGCAAGTGGTAGTGTGACAGTGAAAATTATAAAATTAAACAATTTTAACAACGACTATTAAAAGTTTGTTGTATAATCTAAATATCAAATAAAAGATAAGGTGTTCCATAAAGAAATGAAAAGTTGCTATACGTTTCACAAAAAATGGCAAATTTTACATCATGGATATGACCAGCTGATCCGCTAAATCTAAGTGTTTAATACCAAATTTTATTAAAACCAGATAACCGGTTTTCTAGTTCCAGACTTTTGCTTCAATCTGTACAGGGTGTCCCATTTTCGTAGGTTTTACGGGGTTTCCAGCTTATGAGTAGAGATAGAGAGATGCGGTTTTCTCGACACCGTGCTACTTTTCGATGAAACTAAAGAGGCCGCAAACAGATTTGCCCTAACCATTTTAGTTTCCGTGCTACAGGGTGATTTTGAAAATTTGTCATTTTCGGACACCCCCTGTAACTCAGCTATCGTAAAATATATTTAAAATGTTTCAACTGGTATTTATAGATTTTTTCACGTAGAATTCAGTGGCATACTCAGATTTTTGCTGAGAGTCATAGTTTTTGACATATTGGCATAACCTACTATTTTTTAAATGGGACACCCTATATATTATTTTTTTATCTTATTCTTCGTGTCGAGAGCTTTTCAAAAACATACCATAAGTCATATTTATTTTCATAAATAACATGAAAAAATGCATTTTTCTTTAAACGGATTTATGGCATAGCAGATCAATCGAAATAAGAGAAGGTGGCTGTGGTAGCCATGGCAACGCCAACAAAAATATGATCAGGCAGCCATTACTGCTGTCATTTTTGGCATTATTGCGTTTAAATTTTTCTTGACGTCTATTATAATTATTGTTTTTAATATGGCTCAGAATCAAAAATTTGAATATTTTGAGAAATATGATATGAACGCGTGTTTTATATTGTCTAATGAAGATGCAGATCAGGCGGCAGAGCTTTATCTGAACAGGTTAGTTCTTTTTTATCTTCCTGCATTTTGACTTTATTGGTTCGCTTTATTTTATCTTAGATATCCCGAGAGAAGAAAACCAGAAAAAAGAATTTTTCAAAAAATTAAAAATAATCTTTGCCAATATGGATCTTTTAACAAGCCTCGATCGCGAACTTACAATAAAGACAACGAAGAATCTGAGGTCAACGTTTTAGCCCTCGTTCAGACAGCTCCTGAAACATCTTGCAGGAAAATAGACGAAGAGGCGGGTGTACCGAAAACCAAAGTGCAGAAAATTTTGAAAAAGCACAAATTCAAACCCTATAAATACAAACTTGTGCATCATCTGCATCCTGGTGATGCAGAGCGCAGATTGAAGTTCTGCAATTGGTTTATAAATATGAAGGCAGAAGATATCGATTTTGAAAAAAAGATTATTTGGTCAGACGAGGCACATTTTACTAGTTCAGGGATTTTAAATAGACACAACACGCGATTTTGGAGTCAAGAAAACAACCATGTTATTTTTCCTAGGGAGCGTCAGGGCAGATTTGGATTCAATGTCTCCTGTTTTATTTTCAACCGAAAAATAGTTTACCAAATATATGAAGGAAATCTGAATTCGATTGGTTACGTGCGAATCCTAGAAGACGCATTAGGAATTTTGGATGATGTTCCCTTGGCTCAACTAAATAGGATTTATTTCCAGCAAGACGGAGCTCCAGCCCACAATGCCAGAATAAGTCAAAACTGGCTTAACGACCATTTTCCTGGAAGATGGATAGGAACACACGGACCTGTTCGATGGCCACCACGATCCCCTGACCTCTCAGTTTTAGATTTCTTTTTGTGGGGTTATTTAGAAAACAAGGTTTATGTAAGGCGATACGAAAACTTAGAACAACTAAGAATGGCCACCGAAAACGCTTTTGCAGAGTTACAAAGACAGTCATTTACAATAGAAAATGCATTAAAAAGAATTTTTAAAGTTTGTCACACTTGTAGGACACATAATGGTCTACAATTTGAACAATATTTGTAGTTTTAATGAAATTATAATTATTACCTTTTACCTACTTCCTAATTTTTTCTGATGCTGTTACTTTGTTATTTCGTTAATAAATATTTGTTAACTTTTTCCATGGCTCCACAGCCACCTTCTCTTATTTCGATTGATCTGCTATGCCATAAATCCGTTTAAAGAAAAATGCATTTTTTCATGTTATTTATGAAAATAAATATGACTTATGGTATGTTTTTGAAAAGCTCTCGACACGAAGAATAAGATGAAAAAATAATATATAGGGTGTCCCATTTAAAAAATAGTAGGTTATGCCAATATGTCAAAAACTATGACTCTCAGCAAAAATCTGAGTACGCCACTGAATTCTACGTGAAAAAATCTATAAATACCAGTTGAAACATTTTAAATATATTTTACGATAGCTGAGTTACAGGGGGTGTCCGAAAATGACAAATTTTCAAAATCACCCTGTAGCACGGAAACTAAAAGGGTTAGGGCAAATCTGTTTGCGGCCTCTTTAGTTTCATCGAAAAGTAGCACGGTGTCGCGAAAACCGCATCTCTCTATCTCTACTCATAAGCTGGAAACCCCGTGAAACCTACGAAAATGGGACACCCTGTACATTAACTTTATCCTCATCATACGTTTAATTTAGAAACATTTAAAAAAAATATAATAAGTTTTAAATTTCATTCTAATGTTGAAAGATAAAAAATTGGCAACACAATTAATTATCTGCAAAATTACTTAAATCTAGACTATTTGTTTGGAACTTTTACCTTATTTTCCGCACATTTAGTGCCATCAGCAGGAAGCTCGTTTTTCCCGATGCATTCTTTTTTACTCAACTTGCAAATTAATTGTTCGCAGATTTTCTCCTTAATCCCAGAACACACGCCCTTGCTTGCAGGTATCATAAATTTACACTGCTCGTTCGCATCGTACACCACCCCGGGCATGTTGTCACTAAATGGATATAAAGTAGTGTCTGGGACATCATTTAGGCACTCTCCAAGATTGTTTCTAAAAAGTGATGATTTGACTTATATTTGAAATATTTACCTTTTTTAACAGATTCTCTAAGTCGTCTAACACGAAAAGCCACCGGCACTAATGTCACGGCTATAAGTCTGTCTGAAGTTGTGAATTTTTTAACTGACTTCAAAATAAGGAAGATATTAATAAAATTCGACCATATGTATTTTTTTTATGTATATACACTGATTACTTTGGAATGGTTCGGCCAGTTTTCATGAATTTCTCTGCAAGTGTTCAGGGTAGTTCTGGAGTGGTCCCATAACAAACATAGTAATAATAATAAAAGGCAGCGGAATGGCGCCGTTTAGAATATTTTTCTACCTAAGATTTTCCGCGAAAATTTTGAGATGCTTGAATATATTACCTGAAATTGAAATGTAATTAACTAGGAAAATAATACCGCTGCACCCTGAAGGCTTTCTCCCCTCCCAGGGGGGTATGGTTTTTTTCAGGTTATTTCGGTTACTGTAAATTTTAATGAATGTTGAAAATATCAAATATCTTTACTCTACAAAACATTTGTTCTGTTATTGTATGAAATGTATATCGGGGTAGGGGGGATTAGGGTAAAAAAGGAGGGGCATTATAAAAATATCGTGTTTTATTTAGTTTTCAGGGTTTTTAATGGCTCTATGTTCAAATTTACAAATCATGGGGGCAGTGCTACCTAGGGGGGAATCTATTTTTTTAGGTTATTTTGGTTATTATGAATCTTAATGAATGTCAAAGATATCAAATATATCTAAGTACAAACATTCCTTGTTTAAGGGATGTACGTATAGGAGGCGGGGTATAAAAATATCGTATAAAGTTTTTGGAGTTTTTAATGGCAAGAAGCTCAATTTTATAATTTTAATTTTTCACTATGTGTATTGCTGATTTTCTATAAATATGTATAGTTAACAGTTTTTATATAATATTAGTACCCTGATTTTGGCAAAATTTTATATGTATTGGACTCAGAAATTACTTGTTTGTTTTATTAACATTTAAAATCAAAATTTTATCTCATGTTTAGGTCTCGCAAACTTTAACGCACACCTTTACAATAACATTTATATAAAAGAATAATATATATAAAGGAAAAAAATCTACTTAAAAAATCATTAAAAAATAATATTTTATTTCATTTTGAAATGTTGGCTTTATGAAGACAGTAGATATAGATTATACTCGTAGTATTATTCAAGTCGATATTTCAGCGAGTTGTCTGTTTTTGTTCGACAAATATGTTTATTATACCATCTATCGTGTAATAGCTGTCTATTATACGAGAAAATAGTAAAATTCAGGAAATTGCAGAGAAATCACCCAACTTTTGGGTCAAACTACCCCTAAGAAACAGAAACGTTTAAAGTAAAAAGGATATCCGAGTAACTCTGAAACGCGTCGATTTTTCAACGACCTATTAACCCACGTTAATGTCCTCAGTTAAAGTGTGTTGTTTTCCGTTTAGTTTATCGAAAAGTCAGTATTTTGTCATATTTAATTTCTTTTATGGGAAAAATTATATTTTTCTATATTCTGTTTTAAAATGAAAAAAAAATTTACGTTTTTGCTTCTAAAAAGCTACGCGTTTCAGAGGACAACCGCCATATTTCATATTGTGTTGAATATCCCACTGGTTCGCTAGACTAATGAAGTTTTTGTCGGTAGCCAACATTGTCCTGTACACTGTAGATATCATCAGGCGATTTATATGCTGGAGCAGAATCAAGAAATTAAATTTACTGGCATATCTTCTGAATTGCAAGTTCAGAGGGGCAAAATTTTGCATCTTGTTAACAAATACGATTCTATTTAAAATTAGAACAAAATGAAAAAGGTAGACATTCTTGACAAAATGGAGACTTTACTTTAAACATTATTTAGTATTAGTAGTATAGTTAGTATTTTATTGCCTAAGTAGTTATCAGCTCTAGAATATTTAGGTATACCAGGAAGACTTTATTTTATATTTATATTATCGTTAAAAATATACAGCAAATGAATTCACAGATAATCAAAATGCCCGGCAAGATACCACAATTATTATAGAAGAACATATTTGTTATCGACTCCTATGTTATCATCCAAATGCCGTTGAAGAGCGAAGCAAGTGGTTTTTCCATGCAACATTTTAGTACAGTATGAAACAAGGGAAACAAATATAGGGATTTTTGGTTTAAAACTTTATTTTGATAAGAATTATCTTTTATAATTTCTTCAACATTACAGTTTTTGAGGATGATGAAAACACAATTAAATTATTATGTCCAAAAAACAAACTAAGTTTTCTAAAATTAAAGCTTAAATTGTTTTTATGTAAATAAACCCATTTAATGTTTCGAGTGGAAGCGAGACGTCCTCCCACACGAATCCTATCTTTATCATATTTACACCCACTTTTAGGCCGTTCCAGTTACGTAATATAGAGTCCATTGCTAACGTCTATCAAATACATTGACATCAATGTTCCCTATTTGAAATAAATTGTCAAAACACTTGAATTGTGTGACGATTAAAGTAAATATTAATATTAAGCAATTTTTTTAATAATATACTTACTCTAGCAAAGTGTTTATCATACTTTTACTGCATGACGACCATCGAATTGTGTTAGTACTCACAATTGGAGACATTACAAAGTATGATCCGTCAGTATCCTGTACTGGGCACGGCGTAGCTTGTTCATCGTGTTCGGCGCCCATTCTATCAAATAAATTTAAAATTTATATAAAAAAATTAATAGTGAGGTGACCGATTATTTCCAGAAATCGATTATATTTCGAATAAAGAGTTCACTAGGTACAAGTAAATTAACCATATAAAATGAATTGTGTCGCCTTCTAACCCAGGCAACAATATTTGGCTCGGTGTTGCCTAATGCCTGTTTAGAAAAACTATGCTTTAGGCTACACAGTAGATTTTTATTCTAAACTATTATGCATACTTCATTTAGCACTAATCTGAAATTTTTTTGCATCCCAATCAAGATCACACAGTTTTCGAAAGGCGGCAATTGTTTCATATAAACAAACGTTAGTTGCCATCTATAAACTGTCAGATGTGGTAAAATATATCGCTATTTTGAAGTATTTGGTTTTAAATGTTGATCTTTCGCTTATACCATGTTGAAACAGTATTATTAGTGTTCAGGGTGTCCGGATTTGGTTGCAAAAGCAGAGTATCTCGCTTATTTTTAAAGATAGAACCTTGCGGTTTTCACGAACCTGAGCTAATTTTTTGTGAAACTCATGAAGCCGTAAACAAAATTTTCATAGCCTTCTTCGTTTATGAGATACAGGGCGAAATAGAAAATTTTGCATTTTGGGACCCCCCTCGTATCTCGGTTATCCTTTAACTTAACGCAAAGGGAAAAATTGCTGCTTATGTAGTTTTTTACGCTGGATCCAGTGGCGTAGTCATATTTTTCATTTGAGTTGTTATTTTTTAGATATGACCCAAAGTTGTGTTTTTTTAAATGGGACACCCTATATATTTGTCCAGAAATTGATTTGTCTTTTTAAAAGCTTCTCAAAAATATATATAATAGTATGGGTCTATTTTAATAAACAACAACAAAAATCCTAATTTTTATAATTATCACCCCAAATTTTGCAGTAGGCCATGCAAAACATAAATTACAACAATAAATTAAAATAAATATGTAATTAAATGAGTTTCGTGAGTTTCACAAAAAATTAGCTCAAGTTCGTGAAAACCGCAAGGTTCTATCTTTAAAAATAAGCGAGATACCCTGCTTTTACAACCAAATCCGGACGCCCTGTACAGTTTGATATATTTTTGTTAAACCCACGATTGTTTTAATATCAGTGCATATTAGTAAAGGAACCGACGGTAGGTGGAAACATAGAAAGTTTCGTAAGCCAACGAATTTGAAAAAAAGAGTTAAAGCAGTTAAAAATCACATTGTTTAAGATTATTTTCACACCAATTCTTCTTTGAGCTTTTTTGCGCTTACGTAACATTTTTTTTAGCCGCTATGACTAGAATCTTGCGAATTTTTTGGAAGAATTATACCAAATGATAAAATTCTTCAAAAAAAAATGGTGTATTGATCTTTTTGCTTTTGTAAAAGAACGAAGCAAGCTGCATTCAAACTCTTAGCAAAAAAAAAACATGTTCTTAAAAAAATCAAATATGATTGAATGATATATTGCAAGACTTATACTGAGCTTATGGATTCGTACAAAAATAATAAAAAAATTTAAATCACGTCAATCGTTAGTTTACACTAATACCAATAGAAACAAAAAGATGTTTCTATTTTATAGTTATATTAGTTTCTCTACCCTTACTACTACAAATATTACAGTTATTTGCTTCTAAAGTTATTTTTATTATATTTTAAAAGAAGTTCTACGATAGATCTTCGACTTCTAATTTCGAAACGTTGTTTCACATGGGACTAAGCTGTTCTGTTATAACTTTGAAGCACTGTCCTGTGTACGGATCTTGCTTTAGAAACTCAATTAATTTATCATCGTCTTCATGGGTTATTATTTTGTCAGTTTGACAAGTCAAACTTGTCCCTGCGGCTCTTTCCAAAGTTTGCTTTTTTCATAATATTTTTTGTATCCGTAGACAGTGCTTCTGGTTAGACCAAAATTATATAAGACTCTCCTGAAAATTAATTTTTTTGTTGTTGCAGTTTTTGCAGAAGTACTTAAACCTGGTATATTTTATGCTATTATTTTGCCGTTGATATGCCAAAGTGACAATCAAAAACCGATAAACGTCAACAAGTAATCGTATTGTTATTTATAACAGTCAACTGTAAAAAGTAATTTAGGTAAATGAAAGAGGACAAAGTACAATTTACAATAAGGTATAAAAGCTGTACAAATATATCTGACGCCAAGTGTAAAGAAACTTAGAGTAAGGTTAGTTTGTGTTTGGCAATTTTCAAAGTGATGATATAGTACAATCAGTGAGTAATTTTAAATCCAAAAATTTTAGTAGGGCTGAACTTTTAATATGTTCTTTCGGGTGGTCAAAAATGTAAAATTCCAAGTATGCGTGTCTCCACCTGGCTTCGATTTGTTTTGTTTTCTGTTTCTCGAGGGAAAAAAGTTTAAAGACAGAGATTTAAGAGTATAAAATTTTCACCATTTTAGATCCAGAGTCGAATTCTTCGTTTTTTTACCTGTCTGGACCTTCCAAAATTGATTTAAACCGATTTTTTCTTGTAAAACTTGTAAATCTCAAAAAATCACTATTAATAACATTTTTGGAGTTACAACTAAAAGTTTGATATGTATAAAAAATTCGGTCAAAAGACCACGCACGAATCTTATTCAATAGTGGCTTTGTTCCAGTCCCTTAAAAATTTAGTATGTTGTAGTTCATCATTTGAGCCATCACGTACCATGTGGCGACAAAATCATTTGAGAGGTTTTCGAGTTACATGGTATTGAACTTTGTCCAAATCCGATATAAAATACGTGGGGAAAACAGGGTGAAACAAAGTAAGCTTTTTAAACTTATTTAACATATATTTAGTACCTAAAACAAGAAAAACGTTATTTGTCCCATACCTCAGAAAGGACGCATTTTCAGAACTATGTTCTTCTTCTCTTAATTTGTTTGTATCTCGAAAACCGCTACAACGATTTTGTCCCGACAAAACACTTTTAAGTAAGATTTATGGGTGGTCATATCATAATGCAAACAAAAAACATATTCAAAATTTTTATATTAGCAAAAAAATAAATGAATTATTACATGACCATTGGAAAAACTGATTTTTGAACCCTTTGGCGCCCTCTATCTTCTTGGAAACAAAGTGCAGAGAGTTCGGCCTAGATAAAAAATGTTGGAAATTTCGAACTCTACAATTTTTGTTATAGTCAAAAGCAGTGTTATCGTGCGGATCATACGATTTATCAACGACAAACTTTTTAAGTTTGTTTTCCTTTTATTACGTGTAATCATATCATCCACATAAGATCCGGAAGATGAATTAGATAGACCTATGATATTTTCATATGAAAAAAGAGGATAAACATATAAATACCAGCAGTTGCAAAAATCTTTGAACGATGTTACTTCAAAGTCAGATTGACAATTCAGTGACAAAATGAGCAATAGAAAACAATTTTCGGGTTTTTTGCATCCACGAGCGAAAAAAATGATATTAAATCTAATAAAATATTACGAAAATGAAAATTCACCGGCCAATATCCAGGAGACAGTAGCAAAAGCTCTATACATATATATATATATATATATATATATATATATATATATATATATATATATATATATATATATATATGTACACATATATCTAGCCCGTATTTTTCGCATGCACGGCCCTTAATTTTAGACTGAAATTTGAAGAAATCGAATAAGTAGTTTTTTTAGCTATGCCGCGAACAGACAGACTGACTTACAGACAGATCTACAGACAGACGGAATTGAGAAAACATGTCTTTTCCGGCATCTAGGGACCCTTAAACGTAAAGATTTAAAAAAATCTCACGAGGGAAGTAATAACTAATTATCTTGTGTTTTTAACGAAAGTGTATAATATTTTTGCAAAATAAAATTTTTATCATCACAATACAAAAAAAACAAGTTTTCTTTGCAAAGGGGTGGCCCGCATTTAAATAAATGACACCGTATAAGTGGTTAGATTTTTAGGTCAAGCGGGGTTCATAATTTTTAGTGATTGATAAAAAAATCTCACTTTTATTAAGTGGCTGTATAAATAGAACATATCGTGATTGTTTCACTGATTCGAACCGCCTCACACTGGTTCGCCCTTATGGACACATGTGGCCAAAACCTATATTTTATTATATCTGTCAAAAATAATGTATCAGTTTCTATTTTTTAAGCATGTCTAATTATATTTTGATAATATACAAGTTTTTATTACAATTGGCAATATACAGGAGCACCCAAAAAGAATCTAACAATAAGCTAATAATATGCGACCTAAAATAGGGTATTTCCTAACATTTTTTACAAAATAAAACGGATGAATGCTTACTTAGTTTTAAGACAATAATAAAGAATAACATTTTTTCGTCGGTCGCTCAGTTTTCAAAATACAGGGTGTTCAAAATTAGTTTAATTTTTTTTTATGTTAGAATTTTTGAACCAACTTTTTTGAAATTTGGTAATTTTATTTGCAGATAGTGATTAGAGGCCTATTTAGCCATACAAATAAAAATTGTCAATTGCATTGGCATATCCCAAAGGGTACAGTCAGGTTCAATATTGTCAAAAGCTTTCCTTTTTCAAGCACCAACTTTTATCAAGAATAAGTTGTTGCTGAAAAATTGAAAATAAAAAAGATTTCCACTTGGCAATCAAATTTGGGCACACTGTACTTTACTATGGAACTTTTATGTAGGTGATTTTTGGCAAATCAATTTCTTTTGGCAAGCTCTGTATGCTGTTAAAATAAATGACTTAACTTTGAAAACACCCTGTATAGTTCCTAAGCTATCAAGTAAAAAGAAAGTTGAAGTGTAGAATAACATTGATATTAATTTAAAAGGTCTATAGAATCGCTGTACAGTTCTGTTTCATTATTTTTGATCTGCCATTTATACCGCAAGTTTGTAATTAATGGGTCAGAAGAAATAAGTAACGCATGTATTACATCTTCATTTGTTGAAACGCGAGAACACTTTCGAGAATGAGACTGCCTAAATCTTTTAAAATCCTTATTTCTAGATTCTGCTGCTTCCTCACTTAACTGGCCTATTGAAAGACTGATGGACTTTATAATTTGACCCCCGTGAATTAAAACTTTATGCAATGATGATGGCATATAATACCAATAATAATGCTGAATGAAAATGTTGGCCGTTTCATAGCAATAGTTTTCAAATTTTGTCTCATTAATATCGCATCGGCTATTAATAACTTGTAAAATAACTGCAAAACGTCTAAGTATTTCTTTGTTAAATCCAGTTATTTCTGACACCTGTTCAAAATTTTTAAAAAATCGTCTTGCTGTATTGCCATCATTTGATGTGCCACTACCTTGTTTTGGCACATCAACAATTATTCGAAGTTTTTCTTTGAGCTGACATTGAATTTTTGATTTTCTGGATTTTAGAAGTTCTTTTTCGTTCGATGATTTGGCCGTCCATTTCATAAATTCCAAACGGTAAGAAACATGAAGCACACATTCCATAAACCGTATTAAAGCATGAAGAGGTGACAATCCGTATTTATATGCATCTTGATTTACTTGTCGCTGTTGAATAATTTGTACACTGTTCATCTCGAAAGGTTTTGCCCCGCATATATTACAGCACGCTGAAGATGATGTGCCTGTTAGAATCTGACACACCTTTCCATCAATCATTGTTAAAAACAAATCATGCTTAACGTATACCGTTTTACCAGGAAATTCAATTTTAGTATCTGACAATTTAGATATTTGGTCATTTATGGAATTAACAAAATCAGTAACATACGATTTTGTTTCTTTAGCAAAATGAAACGAAATTGGTCGACAGTAATTTGTGGATGATGGTCGCTCATTTTTCCAAAAAAAAGTTGTGGAATCTAAAACGTCATTTAGTTGGATTGGAACGAGGGATGACATAAAAACAGACTCGTCAGTTAAATTGGGATTCGAAAAATTTTGTTTGTAGATACTTTGACCAGATGAACCATCGCATCCCCATTTTGATTTTAGTACTAACCTTGATGTCTCTGGTGGTGTTGCCAGTATATTACTTTTTATATCTGGAACTAATAGCAGTCGTCTAACAGTATGGTCTAACAAAGACTGTAGTTCCACATCTACGCCACTCTCAGATATAACAGTTTTTTCTTTGGTAGGATAGCATTGCTTTTTCGCTTCTAAAATACAAGCATATCGAGGAAAAATATGATAGTTCTTAAGCTTACACTGATTTCGCAAATGTTCATATTGATATTTAGAAAGTTTTGTATCGGTTATTAACGCTAAGGCTTCTTCTTTTGTAAACAAATCCGGAATGTCATCACATGTGATTTTTTTATAATTTTTTGCACCGTTTTCCAAAATGTCACTAATTAATTGAGCTTCGTGTTTTTTACCTGATGAATTTAACACTAATACTAAAAGATGCTGTAATTCAGCGGCAGATAAGTTGGTATGTTTACTTAAAGAGGACACTTTTCTTCGTTTTGAGCGACCGGAACAGTTTTCTAGAGTCTTAATTGGCCTCCCTCCTTTTCCTTTGAACAGCGTCAATGAACCTTCCAACCACGAAGCACATTTTTTATAACAAAAAGTTCTATTGCGACTTGCCAATTTCCATTTTTCACGAAATTGCGGCAAAAAATGGCGCCTTAAACCGTCAAACGCTAACTTTTCACTATTACCAGAAAAATGATATTTTTCTTGTAGGTAATTAAAAACAAAAGTTTCATTTCCGTTGTTTTCTATTAAAATATCGCACAATATTTTTCTTTTTACTTGCATTTTTAATGTTAACTCTTCAGTTATAACTGAACTGACACCATAACAACTAAGAATGACGCGACGCGTGAAAAGTAAACAAACCATGTTTCCAAAGCCAACCTATATTAATATTACTAACTGAATAGCAGATAGTAGCAGCTAATTTGGCAATATTCCTTAAAAGGACATTATGAGGCTTACTTTTAGCTAAAAACAATAACTTAGATCAGCTTGGATGACTCTGATTTGGCTGTATAGATAAAAATTACTGCAAAAATGCAAATCGCAAAAATGATTAGTGTTATTTATTTTTAAATTATTGATAAAAACCGATATTATTTAAGAAGAGAACATGTGAAGTATAGCCTCAGCATAAATTTGACCATTTAAAATTATTTTAAAAACGCTTAAACGGGTACTTTAATTCGTTTTTTATATTAAATGGTTGAAAGTTTTGGTCGATTTTTGTATGTAAAACGCTTATAATTAGGTGCTCTAAAGTGTATGATCTTACGTAGGACATTCTTTAAATAACACCGTTATGATTTTAAAATATATATTTTTGAGTTTTGGCCAAAACTTTACAAGAGAGCGAACTACTGTGCGCCTTCCGACATTATCAAGGCGCTTGCCATTTTGTGTATTTTTGTTTTTGCCAACCAAAAAATTTTAACGAAATACATATTTAGCGAATTTTCTTATTTAGTCTCTCGGCATTTAATATATAAAATAATATTAAATGGCTATCTTAATAATATTGCGTAATATAATAAAAAAAAATTATTTTCTTTGTCCCTATATATTTGTAAATAGCCCATCGAGATTTAATAGCTCGATAAAATAATCACACAACATTTTGGTATTCACTGTGTTTTCTGATTTGATTCATAATGTTGGTGACCTTTGGACCCGCACGATAAGACCGCATTCGACTATATAATACTATTTTCCTGACGAACGGAAAACGAGAAAAACAGGTGGAGATACGCCTACTTGAGATGTTAGATTTTTGACCAACAGAAAGAGCATATTAAAAATTCATCATACTCCAACGTTTTCAATATCCTCCCTATTGACTGTAGATGGAATGTACTGTAATAGTTTTATATTAATTATTTTGTTAGAGGCAGGGATTCGACGTATTCAGGAATTATTAATTTTAGGATTTAAATGTTACCAATTCCGACTTTGTTACAGACCTTTACTAGCACTAACACCATGTGTTAAAGCAATAGAATTACAAAAATTACAACATACTTACAAATGACCGATTTCGTGAGCAACGATCACACTTAAAATAAGTCCAGCGTCTTCGTTTATACCACACTGCTCGTCGTTTGAGCATGCTCCTCCTACGTATGCCAGTCCAGTAAGGTCGCAGTCCTCTTCTCCCTGGGCACACAGATCGTACCTATTCTAATTAAAATGCTGTTACTTACACTATTTAAAAATGTAATACGTTACTTGCCACTAACCACTTAATCATATAAATAGTAGCAAACAATTTATGAATACCAATTTACCTTATCTCTCATTGAACTATGTTATAAGTGTTGTTGTTGCAAGCGAAAAATAAAAGAGGGCCGAGGGCAGAGTTTATGCCTACAAGGGCATAAACGGCATTGGGTTATCTCAGACAGAAATGCTTCCGAGTCAGTGACTATCTAACTATTGGCTAAAGAAAAGCATTGATGGACCAAAATCTACAATATAATACTATAATACAAGAGTTTCTAAATATAGTATGCGCATGGGGTAACTTATGTAATCGCAAAGCTACTGAAACATGCTAGATATACGTATAAAAGCCAATCTTACTTGTTCGAAAGCTTCTCATTAAATATTCCTCGGCTGTTCATCGCTAATCCTTGTCTGATGGGCAGTTTGAAAAATCGGCTCAGGCGCAATAAAGATGTAATTGTTCCGATTCCCGCAATGTGTAAGATACAGGGTGAACTTTGTGGGAAAGTTAACTGTCGCTACAGATACATTTAGATTTGCTTCATATAATACATTTTGAAAGGTTCGCAGTCCTCAATAATTTCTACATCAGTCTGATTTTTAGCAGCAAAAAATCCAATCCTTATGTTACTTTAGGCCGATTTCTATATTCCTCGACGAAACAAGCGTATACCAACTCCTCGATGAGACAAAATGGTCTAGCTCATAAACCCAAAATGGTGTTAATTCTTACTAGTGCTAGTAAAAATGTCTGGGTCTGTTAGATTCGAAATGACATCTAGAAAAATGTGTAAAAATTTTAAACCTGCACATCAGCAATTTGAAAAGTTTTTAACCAATTAAGATTTAAAAAAGGAATTTAATAGTTTGCAAATAACTCGGAAACTATTAAAGAATAAAAAAAAAGATTCTTAAAGATGAAGTCCATCTTTATTATTAATAATTTTAATTTAATGTTGAAAATAGACCTTTACGATGCCGCAGAACCGAACGTAACAAGCAAATAAAAATTGTCTGTTAAATATTAATTTCAAATGTTAAAAAATTATGATTTTATCTATACATTTAAAGAACACTCTTTTGCTGAAAAAAAATTGTTTCACTGATTTTTCATAAGATGAGCCTATGGTAAATTAACAATTTTTTTACAGTTTTTCTTTATATTTCAAGTCGGATAATTTTAAAAAACCCACTAAAATAATTTCGCATCGTGGAGGCTTTGTCACAACTAAACTAAATAAGATTATGAGAAGCGATATTTTTAGTTGTTATATGGCCGGTTGTAGAAAGCTCATTTAAAGTTTAGAATGTTTAACGGAATGTCAAATTTGACAGCGAGTTCCTAGACTTCTGTAAGCAACTTGTCAAATCGAAAAGCTCGGTTAAATATTCTAAACAGCAATTAAGTTTTGTGTGTCTTTTATTTAAGCCAACAAAAACTAAAAAATGTATACTTTTTTAGTTAGCAACAATTAAAAACATCACAATATTAGAATATCATATAGTATAATTGTGGTAAAGTCACCACAAAACAAAATTATTTTAGTGCCTTTTGTTTAACAATTATCCAACTTGAAATATAAACGGAAACTCTAAAAAAAATTGTTATATCACCAATGGCGTGACACATAAGATAATATTGATAATAGGATAAAACCAATTTTAACCATTTTTTCGTACGACGATGATTTACTTATAGACTCCCGATATTGTCTTTTTTATATTTGGGCTATATATGATTTGATTAATATCTATGACAGCTGTCAAAAAATATATAATTTTTTAATAAATTACGAACTATGAAACTCGTATATAACATTTTTAAGGAGATACTTCTCCTATAGAACATAATAAATGTTTTACTGAACCTGTTAACAGGAAACCTGCCAAAGTGCCTCCTCCTTTTTGGTCTACCCTGTATACCAGCCCAGTAGCACATATAATCATATATGGGCTAAAATGCTGTGATATTTGCTAATATCTCTGGCTAATTAGCTAAAATTGCTAGCCAAAATAACAGTTCTATTACAGTATAAAGACGGAAATATGGCTAAAGTGGGTAATAATAATTTGGCTATAATGGGGTAAAAATGGCCAATTGGACGACCCACTCTTTTGATTTTATGGTTGGGTTTATTAGTTACTTTTTGACTTTAAAATCAAGCTTTTTTAGCTGAATTCTGATTTGCTTTTTAGCCGAAATTTGAGTAACATTTTTCCGAAATTTACCTAAATAATTTCTCATTTTTTGCCTTTTCTTCATTTATATGATAAATCATCAATTGTTTCAAATTATGTAAAAATAGTATTAACAGAGCCCATCAGTGTAAGAATTTATGAGCCAAGAGGAAATGCAAACATAACAAATCATGGTTTCCTAGAAATAGGTACACTATGACTTATTGTGTAAAATATTTGTCCGTTGGTGGGAACAAAAAACACTTGCGTAGGAACTTTTACTATTAAAATAATCTAAAATAGGCACGTAAAACACGCGCCCCTTCTTGAAACTAAAAATTTCGTTTTCTACAATTTTTTTTTTGGAGAAGTAATTTAGTAAGAAAATCCATTAGAGTCCCTAACGTAAATAAACATGCATGAAAATACGTTTTTATAGGTAGAAAGAATATGTTTGTTTAAAGTGGTCAAGTAATGGCTGCTAGGAAATTAGTTTAATTTTAATTTCAATCATGGCGGATCATAAAAACCTTTGGGTTACTTTTTAAGCAAATATTCCTTGAAATTGGCCACCTTGTAAGCAAATATTTATCAAATGGCAAAAATTTTCAAATAGAGCAACTTTTACTAAAATTTTGCCAATAGAAATACGTACTTCGTTTGCTTTTAGTACTTGCTAAAAAATGACTAATTTATGACACAGAAGCCAGCGTAACAAAATTAAACGATGATTACCCCAAGTCGGCGTTTTTCTATAATATGTGATGAAATATTTAATCTTTTTATTAGACATGCTGTAAGTTACGTTGTGGTCGAAGAAAACACCCTTTTTAAAAAACGTCAAATTTTTATTAAAAGGTAAAATACAAGATTCAAGATCAAGAGCAGACTAACAAGTGATTCAATCACCGTCCTTTGCTTATATTTATAAGATTTCCTTATCTGTAATTGAATTTGTCACATTCAGCAATATGGGGAACGTAACTCCTCCATCCCTTAATGGGCATATAAACTGGAAGTTTTTATGACCTAATTATTTTAAAATAATTAATTAAATTATTATATCATTTATTTGGTCAGTATTTCTTAGTTTATTAAGTTTTAACTTAGGCCATAAATACTTGTACAAAATATACAATATTATAATTATTAAAATTACATATAGTAAAATTGTCCATAAACTTGTCTTATGATAATATACAGTGTCGGTTAAAAGTTTAGAGGTTTCAATTTTTTGTTTATTTATTTCGTTTTGTAGATCATCAAATTTTTCCAAGTTTATAGAATTTGTTTTCAAAAATCTTATATTATTATAAATAGTTCGGTTTGTAAAATTGAGTTTAATATTAGGCAATGGCACATTTAAATATTCGTTTTTTGAGTTTTTATAACTTTTAAGTATTATATTATTTATCTTAAGACTACATATAGGACTTAATTCAATTAAATAAGTTCCGTTTAGTAAAATAGTATTTTGGGTGTTTTTACAAGTTTCCATTGCTGTAATATCTTTATTTGTTATTACAACCCATTTTCCTTCGTCTATATTTTGAATTTCTAGGCTGTCTATTTTTACAGGAATTTGCTTACAATTCGTGATATTATGATAATATTTTAATAGCTGCATTTCGCAGGGTAATGTTTGAAATATATTTTCAGAATGTATATGACTGCATAAAAATTCATTTTCTGTGACTTTTTTGCATGGATCATTCGAGTATCCAAAATTCTTATCATTAATTATAAGATAATTAAAGTTGGGTATTATTATTTTGTAATATTCGCCATTGGGTGTGGGTATAGGAAACAAATGGAATAAGGTATACTCTTTCTTTTCGACTAAAGGAATTTCTATAATAAAAGTAACTTCGCTATTTATTACGTAACCTTTTATATCTAGGATTGTCTCATATTTTAGGACATTTTCTAAATTTGGTTCAAATGGCAATTTTTCTGAATTTAAGTATTTTTTAATCATTTTTATTTCTGATAGCAGTTCTTTAGGTTGAATTATAGTATTATGAAAATTATTTAGTTTTGCAAATGATATAGCGATTTCTATATTCGCTAATGTGTCAAAAATATTTTGATATAGCATATATATTTGTGTTAAGATCATTTGGGTTCGGTAATAGTCGAAATCAGATATTTCTTGTAGTTCGATTTTGGTTAGTGTTTGTATAGTCTGATTTACTCGAAATTCTAGAATATTTTGGTTATGGGATATATTTTGTGATATTTCTTGAAAACCTTTTATAGAATTACTGAGTAAGGTCATTTGTTTGTCCATTGACAACTTGATGTTATTTTGATTTTGTTTTAGAATATTTATTTCATTATTTATTAAAATTGCATCGTTGTCGTCTAGATTGCCTGTTATACTTTTAATTATACTTCCTAGTCCGTCAATTAGCCCACGTTTCTGCCTACTTTGTTTAGGGGGTAGTATTTCATTTATTTGGCGTAATATTTTTTGTTTTTGGTTATCAATAATTATATAGGAATTATAGTATTCCGTATTATAGTCAGTTTTATTTTTCAAATGTAATTTTAACATATTATATTTTAAACTCAAGGATTTATATTCCTCAATTATACCTTTTATATTAAACACTTGAACAAATATCCAGTGATTAATTGTCTTCTGGGCGTGTCCTAGTTTGTAGGGTAAGATGCCAGGGTTCAGATTTAAGTCGTGGTATTTTGGTCTGTCTCCTCGTGTGTAGGACCATCTGTAACAAGAGGTCTTTTTAGTTCTTTTATGTGTATAATTTCTGTCTTTTTTGGGTTTTTGATATTTTCAATTTTTACACGATTATGTTCAAGGATTTCTCTTATTATAAAGGGGCCACTAAATTTGGCTTGATTTTTATTTCTAGGGGACAATTTTTTATACACTTTTTGATTAAGTTTAAATTCATAGGGTTTGTCACCTTTAGGGTTAGTTTTTTCTAGCAATATTTCTTTCTGTGTTTCGCTTTTCTCTGTGACAGTATTGTAAATGGCGTCTACTTTTTCTTTATGGGATAGTACATAGTCTGAGTAGAATGTTGTTGATATTAAGTCTAAAGGATCACGTGAGTTTGTGTGTCCTAAAATTAATTCATGGGGTGTATATTTGGTTGTACTATGTATCGAGCTATTATATGCTATAATTGCATACGGTAATAGTTCGGGAATTGGTTTATTTTTGTCTTTATCTTTTAGGATTCTTAAATGTTCGATTAATGTAGAGTGATATCTTTCTATAGGGCCATTTGACTCATGGTGTCCTGGGGTTGTAAAGTGAATATTTATTTTTTGGGCTTTTAATAATTCCTTTACTAATTCGTTATTAAATTCAGAGCCATTATCACTAACAATTGTTTCTGGGCATCCAAAGAATGAAAAATAATTTATAAGTTTGTCACATACTAACTTAGCATTTTTATCGTATACATAGGCTTGTCCGTATTTTGAAAATTTGTCAAATATTGTAAGGCAGTTATGTTTTTCAAAAATAAATGTGTCTAAATGAATTATTTGAAAAGGTTTAGAAGGTGTTTCGGTTTTTACTAAAGGCACATACGATTTTTGTCTGCTATATTTTAGGGTTTGACATGTAACACAGTCATTTATAAATTGAGTGATTTCTTGTTTCATTTTACCCCAATAGTAGTTTTGTTTTAGTCTATCATAGGTTTCTGAAATTCCCCTGTGATTAGTTTTACTTTGATGTTGATGGGTCATCAATAAAATTTTTTCATCCTGTTCTTTAATATTATTGACTAGTTTTGTGCATCGTATTATTTTTGGTTTCTTAAAATTTTGTATATATATATTTGTAAAAATTGGGATAAGTTCTTCATTATAAAAATATATATAACATGTTTTTTTATTATTCATGTAATCGCGAATAAATTCTTTAATGATACCAGGGTTTTCCGGTACTTCTACATTATTAATGTAATTCCTTTCGAATGTTTCGAAATCCACTTTTATTTTATGATGAGGCGATTTCTTTATTAAATATTGCAAAGGCTTATTGTTAATTATTTCGTCTAAGATATTTAATCCGGGGTTTTCTGTCTCATTTTGATTACTATGCACAGTATTGTCAGAAGTAATTAAAGCTGGTTGAATTTGAATGTCAGATAAAATGTTTATTCTTTGTTCATTGTTCGCTTGACCTACGGAAATTGAGGGTAATTCGTTATCTAAGTTTCGAACTTGATCTGAGTCAGGGTTATCTCTACTTGAGCTTGCAACTTGAGAGTCAAGGTTTTGTGTCACGGTTATATTTTCCGAAAGATTACGCAAGTATTCAACTATATCGTTGTCAGCGTCTCCGGGATTATTTAATACGGAATCATTTTCGTATAGATTTAACTGAATTCTCGATAAGGCGTCACAATTACTATTCAAAATGCCTTTCTTATAGATAATCTTAAAGTCATATTCATCTAGACGTAATCTCCATCTAGGTAATTTCGAATTTACATCTTTTTGATTAAATAACCATACTAAAGGTCTATGGTCAACATATACATAAAATTGTCGTCCGAATAAATAAGGGCGAAAATATTTACAGGCCCAGACTACGGCTAAAAGTTCCTTTTCTGTTGTTGAGTATCTAGTCTCGGTTTCATTTAATGTACGCGATGCGTAAGCTACCGGTTTATCATTAGGTAATGTTCCTTGAGATAGGATTGCTCCTAAAGCATAGTTACTCGCGTCTGTAGTTAATATAAATGGTTTTGTAAAGTCAGGGTACTGCAATATTGGCGAATTTATTAACAGGCTTTTACAATGTTCGAACGCATTTATAAATTCAGGCGTGTGCTCTACTTTAGAATTCTTTTTTAGACATTTCGTCATTGGTTTTGTTATTTTAGCAAAGTCTTCTATAAAGCGTCTGTAGTACCCAATAAGGCCCAAGAAGGATTTTATTTCCTTTTGAGTTTTAGGTATAGGAAAATTTTTTACAGCTGATATTTTTTCAGGATTTGGTTTAATTCCGTTTGGTGTTACGATATGTCCTAAATATTGTACTTCTTTTTTCAAAAATTCAGATTTGTCTAGTTGTATTTTAAAGTTTGCTTCGCGTAGTCTTATAAATATTTTTCTTAGCTTTAAAATGTGTTCGTCTAGACTCGTACTGAAGACAATTATGTCGTCTAGATATACAAAGCATATTTCGTCCTGTAGACCTCTTAATATGTTGTTCATAACGCGTTGAAATGTTGCGGGGGCGTTCTTTAAACCGAAGGGCATTCTTAAAAATTCATAATGACCAAAGTCTGTACTAAATGCTGTTTTGGGAATGTCCTCTTTACATACTTCGATTTGATGAAAACCGTTAGCAAGGTCTAACGTAGAAAAATATTGTGCTTTCCCTAGTTTATCTAATATTTCGGTAATATTAGGCAACGGAAATTTGTCTGCAACACTTACATCATTGATACGACGTAGATCGCAAACCATGCGATATTTCGGCTTTCCTGAAGCGTCAAGCTTTTTTGGAACTATCCATATTGGTGATGAGTAAGGAGAATTTGATTCTCTTATTATATTTTGATCTAGAAGCTTCGAAATTTGATCTTTTACTTCTTTTTTATAAATTTCAGGGTATCTATAACTTTTAGTATAGATAGGAGTGTCTGTTGTTAATTTTATTTGATGTTTTATTGCGTTTGTAAAAGTTAAAGGTATCCCTTCACAATAAAAAACGTCTCTAAATTCAAAACAAAGTTTACGTATTTTTTGTTTTTCTTCATAATTACAATGGTCTAACCTTAAATTTTTTAAATTAGCTTTAAGTTGGTTATCTAGATCTCTATCAGATTTTTGTTCATTTGAATTATAATCGACGAAGTTAAGTTCATTCACATTTAATTTTTCTACTTCTAGAGGTTCAAGAAATTGGATTTTAATTGGGTTTTCTGTTGGATTTAGTATAGTTGTATAAGTAAGGTTATTTTTTATTTCTACTAAACATTCAGGAATTTCTACATTTCCGTATTTTTGGTAAGAAATTATGCCTGTTCCTTCTGTGATATTGAGGTATTTCTATTTTTTGTATACATCTTGGTGAAATTATATAAGTAAATTTTTTTTTAATAATTTCAGGCGAAAGTTGTTTTTCATTTTTTCCTAAATAGCGTATTGGTATTTCTGTATGCGGCGATTGTAAAGTTCGTGTATTGAAATCTAAATTAGCGTTAAGTTGGATAATAAGATCTAGGCCTATTAATCCATCAAATTTGTTTGAAAAATTAAATAAATAAAATGTATGGTTGCCTTGCGTTGTAAACGTCTGAAATAATGGAATTATTACTATTTCATTGTGGAAAGATGTAGCATGCGCTGTTTGAACTTGAAATATTTCTCTTTTTATATTTTCGGGAAAATATCTATAGGCAATTTCTGGTTTTATAAAACTTCGAGTACTTCCAGTATCTAGTAGAAAATTTGCGTCTAATTCGGGTATATGAATATATGGTAATTCGGCTGTGTAGTTATTCAAAAATACTACCTCGTATTGTTGTTCGGGCTCGTTCCCGTAAAATTTACATTATTAGTATTTTCTGGGAAATATTCTGGTTCGTGAGTTTGTTCTTGGTATATGTTTGTGTAACTTAGTTCATATGCATTCATATAACTTTGTTCATAAAATGGATTTTCGAAATTTGGTGTTTCTTGATTATCAGCATAATCAAAGTTTTCAAAAATTGGGAAATTAACATTTGTATTTTCATGATTAACAGTATAATCATATTGAGTATTATTTTGTGGGTTTTGTTCCGAAACTTCTTGATTGTAAAGTTGTTCGTTAATTACCTTTTTATTTTGTATATTATTATTTAAAATTGTGTTTCCAGAACTTGTGTCCATAGGTTCTATTTGTCTTGTTCTTATAGAATTTTGTGCAAAATTGGTGTTAGGTCTCATAAAGGGTCTTTGTTGGTAAAAATTGGGTCTTTGAAAATTTTGTTGAAAATTATTAGGTCTTATATTTGAATTTGAATTAAAGTTATTCGCGTTTCTTCCAAAATAATTTGGAGTATTATTTACAGCATTACCGTTTATGTTATTTTGGAATTTTGGAAAATTCGGATTTATTGCATTGGGAAAATTATGTGAATAATTAGGGTTAAAATTAGGTGTATAATTTGGACTAAAATTATATAAATAAGGTGGTTTATACATTGGTGGCGATTTTTGGTTTTTATTTTGCGAATTTGTTGTACTCATTGGCACAGGTCTATTTTGTGGTATTTGTGAATTTTTAAAGTAAATAAAATTTTCTTCCTCTCGCACAAATGCCATAGCTTCTTCTAAAGCTGTTGGATTTTTTTTAATCGAATAACTAATTGCATATTATAAGGTAACCCTCGTATAAATGTTTTTAGAGCAAATTCATCGTAATGGTTAATTTTTATTAATTTGGTTGCGGGATCTTCATGTGTTCCATTTAATTTTGCAGATAATAGGCTTCTAGAATCTTGGATTCTCATGCCGAAATTAATAGGGTGTTCGTTTTTAAAAGGTTTTAGATTAATTAAATCTTGTATAAGACAATCGATTGATCTTTGATCAGCGAAGGTACTTGTAAGGGCTTGTTTTACTAGAGCCCAAGTATTTAATTCTGTTCGAGATACAATAAGTTCGGCGGCCCTATGTGTAAGTTTACTTAATATGGTGTCAAATAAGCAAATATTTATTGGGTCATTTAAATTAGCCGTGTTTTGAAAAGCTTTTAAAAGGTTTTCGGAGGCTGTTACAAATCTCTGTAAAAGTTTTGGATTCCCGTCAAAATTTGGAATGTTATCAGCTTGGTAACGTAAAAGAGTATAATTAGTTGTCATTATTTTATTTTTATTGTCAGTTGAACCAGATTGAATTGATAAATCGTTTAGAGAATTAATTAGATCGTCTAGGTTTACTTCCTTAAAGAGCTCAATTTTGATAAAATATATATAGGTATACTTTTTTAAAAATATAAAATGGTTAAAATAAACTATATTTCCAAAAATAAGTTTCAAATTTACGTTTTGAATTATTTATATCAAAAATTATTACTTATTTTTGCAAATAGAGAAAAAAAAATGCTAATATTAAAATGTTTGCAATGACTTACAATACTAGAAGAAAAATTAGCTTCATGGGCTTCTTTTTTCTTTTTTCTTAGCTTAGGTCCTTACTGCTAGGCTGGTTTGGCGATGTTTGTCCTCCCCAGTGTGGTTTGCCTCTGGATCGGCGATTTTTGTCCTCCCCAGTGGTGGTTAGGCTGCTGGTTTGGCGATGTTTGTCCTCCCCAGTAATGCCTTGTGTGACTTGCTAGCTGTCCCGTTCTTATTCCTCGCCGGTTCCCCAAAGTTGGTCCCGTGAAGTCGCCTTAGATCGGCACTGTCTACTTCTTATGAGCTCCAATTTTTCTCAGGGCTTCTTTGATTCGAGTACTCCCTCGAAGTCACCTTAGATCGGTACTATTTACTTTTTAGGACTCGAACCGTCGAAATACGTAGATTTTCTAGTGAATAAATTTTTTTGAAAAAACCGTGTTTTTTGCACGTTTCACTATCCGTACGACTGCGCCAGTTACGTTGTGGTCGAAGAAAACACCCTTTTTAAAAAACGTCAAATTTTTATTAAAAGGTAAAATACAAGATTCAAGATCAAGAGCAGACTAACAAGTGATTCAATCACCGTCCTTTGCTTATATTTATAAGATTTCCTTATCTGTAATTGAATTTGTAACATTCAGCAATATGGGGAACGTAACTTGTATGGTAAATAATTTTTATTTCGTTTTTCTAAATAAATCTTCAGTCTGGTTAAGTATAGTTTTATATGTTATAAACGTAAATTTGAAAACGTGGCATTTTTTGGCAATATTAAAGCAAAAGTAAGCAAAATAAAACTACCCAATTGTAGTTTAATTTTGAAACAAAAATATGATAATAAAAGCCAAATTTTTTCCTCTCAATTTTTGTTGTACTAAAACATCATAATCTCGCATTCTTATATACCTATTATTACTATAATTAAACTTAAATATTTGCTAAAATATGTGTGGTTGGCATTTGGGAAAAATGCCTACTTATTGATTATATTCTGACCTCGATTTCTATTGATTAAAAATGCCATATTCTGGCATTTTAAACAGCTATACTTACTATAACAGTAACTACAGTTCTAGTCCAGCAGTTGTACGAGGCGGTTGTCGGAAAAAGACTGTTACAGAATTCGCTGTAGTGGGGAGTGCCGAAGAAATTTTTGTATGGTCTGTACAGGACTGGATAAATCCACGACAAAAGTGCTCTACAAACAAAAATTCAACAACATAAGATTTTTTTGCACTGTTTGCGACTCTCCAACTCTGAAATATTTGCATGATAAAATATCAGATCTCCAAAAGACTCAAATCTCTTCAGAATATCTCGAAGCCCTCGGTTCCTGGTTAAAGAAAAACAACGACATCCTTCCGATCATTGGCGAAATTTACGACATCTTACTCAATCATGACTCCAAATGGAAGATACTGCTAGAAAAAATTGAGGATATTCACAGCCTCCATTCTGGAATATCTGACAGTATACAAAAATCCTTATTTAAATCCATTAAAGAAATTAGGCAGGATACTTTCAATCTATCATCTATTTTAATGGAAACTCAAAATGAATCTGTCAAAGTCCAGGTGCATGATTCATCGAAGGGGCAGTTGACTAAAGAGATGGCTGAGCTGAGGCATAGTGTAAAACAAATGGCACTTACCCTGGAGAAGCTTGCTGATAAGCCTAAACAACAATCAATAAAGAAGATATACACCACCGCAATATCAACCCAAACCGATACAACAGATGTCCAAATGCCTGTCAATAAGTGTCCAAAAAAAGCTGTTTCCTTCTAGCCCAACAAAACACCCATTATAGAGAAATAGCATTATGTAGTGGTATCCATAATTCCGTCCACGTATAAATCAAATCAGCTAGTACACTACATCAAAGAAAAATTAGGAACCACGAATTTTGTGCGTTGTTTTCCTATGCTTAAGAATGCAGACACTTTGCACTCCGATTTTAAAATTGGGGTGCAAAATAAAGATCACTTAATTCAGCTTAAGAACGCTAGTCTGTGGCCACCTGGTACTATAATTGATCCTACCTATGATTCAGTTTCACCAACCCTTATCCAAACGCCGCCCACTTCCACAGCCCATAATGTCTCATCTTCTAGTCATCAAGATGTCAATATAGATATCCCAAAGAGCCGGGTGCTGTCTCCACCAAAGCCTCAATTATTGGAATCACCAGTGACATTTGTGCCTGAAGAGGATAAGTCAGTCATAATTGGCTCTGACAGGGAGGCCATAGCAGCTTGTAGGTCATTGGCACTGGAGGGCTCTAAATTAAGCGTGGAGAAAACTGCAAAGAAAGATGATTTTTTGCAGTTTGATCCAATGACTCCACCAAGAGTGCGGCTGTCCCAAGATGCGGATAAAGCAAATGGTCGCTATATATTAGCCAGATTAAGGGATCCTTCCTTACTAAAGACCTTAAGGCTATTTCTTGCTTATCTACACGACCAGCCATCTAGTGTGTGTTTTGAGGGGCATACAAGTACTAGCATTAAATTATTGCTAGCTTCAGAAGGCCTTCCCAGTGACAAGGAATCCCTGCGCAAGCTGTATTATCGCTTCCACGATGCCTATGGGATTGGTTCATCTGAAGTGGACTCAGACCTTGCAGCGTATAGATCTTTCTACTCCTCGGAAAAAATTTTACGGCTCCAAAAAATTCGTGAAGGTACTGGTAAATATTATTCTAGTGGTTCACCATCAAAAAGTAAAAATTTTTAGTCAATATGACGCGAAAAGAGGATCTAGCACCCTCTAAAAAATTGACCAATAGCAATTTTAATCTTTTTTTTCTTAATATTCAGTCCTTAAGTCATAAAACAGACGAATTATATCTTTTGTTAGAAGAGCTAAATTTTCCAGAAGTCATTGCCATCACTGAGCACTGGCTAAATATCAATCAACCTGTTTTTATTAAAAACTAGACCACAATTGCCAGATTTAATAGAACTAATTTAACTCATGGAGGCACCATGATAATGTCTTCAAACAACGATTTTTCCGAAATATCAAAGTATAATCATTTATTATCTGAAAAAGTATTTGAATTTTCTATCGTTTATCACAATACTTATGACCTTTATATTATTTGTATTTATAGAACACCTGATGCTGATGTGCAATTATTCTGCCATAACCTTCTAAGTTTGCTCGAGTCCCTTCCTGTAAAAAGCAAATTAATCTTATGTGGCGATTTCAATATTGACTTTTCCAGTGTGTGTGCTGCTCAGGAATGTCTTCAGTCCATCTTTGAGTCATTAGGAATTGCCATGCACGTCAACTCACCAACCAGAATTACTAAGACAAGTGCCAGTACTATAGATTACGTTGGGTCTTCTTTCGATCCTAGCTCCGTCGAATGTAATGTCTTAAGTCCAGGTTTCTCCGATCATGAAGCAATTTTCACAAAATTTTCAATAACATCCAAAGCCAAAAATTCCTCTAGACAAGTAGGCCGTATTTTTTCGGTTAGAAATTTCATTAATTTCAAACACCTATGTCAAATAACTGACTGGGACTCTCACACTTATGATGTCGACACTGAATTTTCTCGTTTTATAAAAACTCTAACTAATATAGCTTCTGAATCTTTTCCTCTTAGGCCTATCAAAAATAAAAGAAGTAAACCCTGGTCCACTAAAGGTTTACGTATATCTTCTAAGAACATGCGGTCACTATCTCATTTAAAGAAATTTTCGGACAGTGTCTTTTTTCATAATTATGTAAAATCATACAGAAAAATTTATCATAAAACTATTAAAGCCGCCAAAGATATTTATTACAATAATAGACTTTCTAACGCCAAAAATGTAGCTAAAGAAACCTGGTCTATCGTAAATGATTTAAGAAAGAAAACTCCTTTATCCAGCACTATCCTTACCTCTCCTGAGGACCTAAACAATTATTTTGTAAATGTAGCCAAAGATTTGACTAAATCCGTATCTCAATCTAATGACCCAATTTCATATCTCTCTAATCATAGGGTAAACCTGCACAGTTTCTTCTTTTCACCAGTAGTTTTATCAGAACTTCGTAGTACAATTAATGATATCAAAAATAAATCTTCTTCGGGAACTGATGGGCTTACTTTAAAAATGTATTCAAGTCTGCCGGAATGCACACTAGAGCATCTGACTACTTTGATAAATATGTCTTTCCAAAATGGTACTTTTCCAAGCTGCCTTAAAACTGCAATAATCATACCTCTTCACAAAGGAGGTGTTTCAGAAGAAGCTTCGAACTATCGCCCAATTGCACTTCTCCCTACGCTATCTAAGATCATCGAAAGACTGGTTAAAAAAAGGCTTTTATCATTTCTGTCTAGATATGAAATACATACAAAACATCAATTTGGATTTCTAAGTAACAAATGCACAAGCGATGCCATGTTTTCCCTTCTTAATAGAGTTTACTCCAGCCTAAACAACCATCACGCTACGGCAACAATTTTCTGTGATTTTTCCAAAGCTTTCGATTGTGTGAATCATAATATATTAACTAACAAACTGCAGTACTATGGATTTAGAGGGGCTCCTCTCAATTGGTTTAAGTCATATCTTAGCAACAGAAATCAAGTTGTGAAAGTTGACAACAGGATGTCTTCTTGTAGGCCAATGGAATATGAAGTGCCTCAAGGCTCGGTACTAGGCCCTATCTTGTTTCTTCTGTTCATAAACGACATGGCTAATTTAAACATTAGTGGAAAAATATGTCTCTTTGCGGACGATACCAGCTTTACGTGGAGCCACCCAGATGTCACGGACCTACATAGGATTGTATCTAATGACCTAATCACCATTAAATCCTGGTGCGATTCTAATCTCCTATGTTTGAACATCTCTAAAACGAAAGTCTTGTCTTATAAAAACACGCTGCAACCCTTTGACCTTAATGGCACCACTATTGATGTCGTAAACTCTGTAAACTAGGGCTTCTTGTAGATGATTCTTTAAAATGGGATCCACATATCGACGCTTTATCAAGGAAGTTAGGTTCTGCTTGCTTTGCGTTAAGATCTGTTTCCGAGGAGCTTAGCTTTTCTACCTCTAGAACTGTTTATTTTGCTCTTGTTGAGTCGCACCTCAGATATGCTATTCCATTCTGGGGTACATGTTGTGCGACTCAATTTGATCGAATTTTTATACTACAAAAAAGAGCTGTTCGTTACCTACTGAGACTTAACAGTAGAACTCACTGCCGAGATTTCTTTAAAAGATATAAAATACTAACTCTTCCTTGCTTATTCATTTTGGAATCGGTTTGCTTAATTCGTAAGCACGCACCTGCTCTATTAGAGAGACCTTCTCACAACTACCCTCTCAGAAATACTGAGCACGATCTCTATCTTCTAACCCCACACTCAGAGTTAATTAAAAGATCAGTAATCTACAATGCAAAAAAAATGCATAATCACCTGCCATTTAACATCAAATCCATAATATCTCTGACTTCATTTCGCAAGGCTTTGAAATCATTCTTACTGGAAAGAGCCTTCTACACCGTGAACGAGTTTTACAACACATAATTTTATCCTTATGAACCCCTAGTGTGATAGTTGCCATTACCAACCATTTTTACCGAACTTTGTATATGTATTTTTTTAATTGTTTCGTACTTTTTTATTTTTTACTTTGCTTTTTTATTTTTTTTACATTATATTTATGAAAATGTTTATAACATAGTACCACTGACAAAGTACATTTCTAATGTATTTCTTTTAGGATTCTATAATATTAATATTCTAAATTCCTGATTTAAATATTATTTTTCTGTAATATTTATGATGTGTTTTTGTCTTGTTTTGTTTGCTAATTTTGATGTTTGTAAACTATTTTTTTACAACAGCTTTGTCCACAAAATTGTAAAATTTTTTTGACAATAAAGCATTTATTTATTTATTATATGTATAAATTAACTTCAAGACTTACTAGAATATATGTAGTTATATTGTGGCAACAAAATTGACAGATATTTCTACTTTTTGGCCATCCAATATTACAAAAAAAAGTTGGAGGTTTAATTATCCTATAAAAGATATTTTTTGGCCAAATAATTATGCTATAGCCTATCTACATTTAAAATTGCTACTTTTGGAGCCAAAAAATCTAATTTGAAGCGAGCTTTCATGTAAGAATTTATGAGAAACAAACCAAGATTCATATGCCAAATCTCCGGTTTTTATGTGTTTTTATGGATAACTGTTAGGCTAAAAAGCTCATCAGCTAATTTGTGCTACTTGGGAGACGAACATGGTTTTGATACAGAAAATTAAACAGAAGTTTCGCCGTTTTTTAAAATACCTCCTAAAATTTTATTTTAAATATGTATAGTCGAGAAAGATTAAGTATCTACATCAATGACTTCCATGATTTTTCAAAGTTAGAACATTTTCCCCACCTATTTCTGTTTTCAGTTTGACTATTATCGGTTTTGCGTAAACAAAATATGATTTTTTTACTCTTTTAAACCCCTTAAAAAATATCACTTACACTTTTCACTATTTCTGAAACTTTTATGATCCATAACTTCAAAATAAGCGCGCCCTTACGTTTTCGTACACCCAGATAGTGTCCAATTAAACTGGTCAAAAGTATACAAGATGCTATTAGAAAAAAACCTATGTTTATTTCTCCACATTAAATTAAAATCATGACAAATAGGCCTCCCGTAGTTTGGACTTTTTATTGAAAATGTCTTTCTCTTTATGCATCTCTTTTTAACAATTCTTAATTATTGTTAGTTTCAAAATTATTTGCAAAAAATTAAACTCCTTTCTCTTAAACCCCAATATTTTAAATATCTTTTGAAATTGTGTATGTGCTGGTTTGAAACTTTTGCACCTTTTTTAGACGTCATTCCGAATCCATTGTGTCTTCACTCATAATTTTATTAGCAGTAGCAAGAGTTAACGCCACATTGAGCTTGTGAATTAGAGTTGAAAAGGAAAGAATCTTGCCTTGTTATCTGTCAGGAGAAATGGTATAAAAAGACCGGAACGATGGCATCTTCAGAAGAGTTAGCCTTTCAATATTCCCATTCCTCTTGCTAGTAAATAGACACCTGGGCCACAGTTAACTAACCTGGGCAGCTACGACCGATATGATATCTATAGTTTGCTCAACAATTTCAACCATACGCAAGTTCCTCTGCACGAACCATTTAAGAGTGTTTAAGTTTTGAATTTGGGAATTACTACAACAGCAAGATTGTCTGCCTAACTATAATTTTAGGCCTCAAAATGAGAGTAGGAAGCAACTTATTAATAACCAGACAAATAACTACAGGAATGAAAGTATGAATTCCGCTCTGTGAGCATACTTCGACAACAAACAAACACAATGATATGCTCTCAAAAAATAAAGATATACCACAGCTTTACCACTACAGTCGAAAAAGGCATTTTGGTGTGTTCTTATTTGTTCGTTATTCCCATTTTTGCGATTACTCAATAAATTACAATAAATAAAAATGTGTTCATTAAAACTAATCCATAGGTTTACGGAAAATATTACTAACCAAAGTGGAATTTAATGTCCAGTTAAAAAAAGCAGAAAATACTAGTGCCATATTTGTATGGAGTAGTTTTGCCTAAGGTAACGGCATGCTATCAATATTAATCTTATAGGCGCATTTCAAAAATACCTGAATATACTAGAGTTCAAAATCTAAAAGGGTTTTTATCCTGCATAACTTGGCTTTTTTGACAACAAATTATGAAAGAAGAAATATTTCTTAATCAAAAAGGTATATTCTATTGATGTTACTATCGGCACTCATTTTCGAAATATTAACCAATCAATGCAATATTGCATAAACTGGGTTTATAACAAAGCATATTAAATTTATTAATATAAGAAACCAATTTCAGCTAGTGCTAGAAATGTCCCCCATTATCTTGGATGCCTTTTTTCAACCCTTTTTTCAGATTACGTGGGGCTCTGAAGAAAATACCTTCCTTCTTTCTAATAGCATTAACGGCATTAGTTCTTTATATCGCCCCAACAAAATCAAGGGGATTAATATCAAGGCTTCGTAGTGGCCAAGGAAATGAATATCTGCGATCGATCTGGCGATGCGGAAAATATTCACTAAAATAGTCTCTAATCACATGAAGGAAGTGGTAATAATAAAACAAGGTGATTTTCTAACAACCCTAAATATTTTTGACCGATTACTCTGTCTGGCAATTTACACGGGCCAGTTAAGAAATTACCCAGAATGCCGCAACAAATATTTATTGAAAATTCTTGCAGGATGTGCCTTGCTTTACCAAATATTTTCTAATATTAAATCACAAATCCTGATAAAGGCTGCTTCACCAGTAAAATAAATTACTCTTAAGAATAAAGGATTGTTGTTTGCCTTTTGCAGGAAATTTTGGCAAAACTGCAATCTAACTAATATTAATTTTAAACTAACAAAGCATAAACATTTTTAGATAAAATAATAACTAAATTAACACTAGTAGAAGTCAAACAGACGGGAATATTAAAAATGTTATTAATGCTGGCAATATAATACTTAATGAATTTTTAAACACAATGAAAAGTGGAAAAAGTCTACCCTATCAAAATTTCTTATGAACATTAACCAACGGAAGCTGCTGGAAATTAGGAAAAGAGAGTTTTGTCGGTTATAAAACCGAAACCAGAGAGAAAAGTTTGTAATTTTTGAAATTAAAGACAATGAAAAGTAGAACAAGTCTGCCCTCGAGTTGGATTCGGCCCACAGCTTCTGTCTGGCTGGAACAACGCTTTAACCAACTAAGCTATCGACGAACCCAATAGGAAACCGACAAAGTGAGACTAATCCCCCATCCACCACAAGTATGTTACACTCTTAAATGCTCCAGCTTTTAGCATCAGCCTGTTATTCGTACCCACAATCTCTGTCTTGCCGGGCTGTTACATACTGGCAACCAAGCCAATTATAAATATTGGTGTCCTATTATGATATATGACAATAAATAACTCGAAAAAGAGTGCCGACATCAGCAAGGTATATTCTTCTAATTAAAAAGTACCCTTTCCTTCATAATGTATGGCCAAGAAAGGCAACAAGCGGAAGATAAAAACAGGGTCAGTCAGTCAAAAAAGATGAGTAGGTTCAATTTTTAACTTACTTAAGGGACACCCTCTATGACCCGACAATAATATATTCTATTCACCTGGTAAGCAAAATTGCCATATCGAAATGATTTTGACTGTCCTCCGCAGTATTGATTTTAATAGCCCAGTTACAAAAGCTCCTCAGCGTTTTACTAGAATCTCTGTTTATCTGTAAGTCTATTTCTTCTTCCTGTTTTTCTAGGTAAATTATCCTTACCACCACAATATCCATTTGATGGCCTATTGAGGAGTCGTGGTAATAATCGGCTACCTTAAAAAATAAAAATTAGTCTGGGTTCTTTATAATATAACGTTACAACCGCAGAAAGGCACCTTTAGACACCAGATCGGGTGACCCAGAAATATAGCTTCAAGGTCTTCGCACAATTGTAGGTGCCATTTCAATTAGTGATCATATGAGGAATATGGAAATTAACCAAATAACGAAAATGGTTATTATGTACCAAACTTCTTTGTGTTTCATTAGGTTTTAAAATAATGTTTTCTTTCTAGATTATAACCGAGATTACAAATGACAAGTATTCGCAATTTGGATATCATAAACAAAAAATATATTTTTTATTTTAACAACAACATTGTACAATTTCTTGTATATAAGCAAGGATGTGGATTCCTTAAAAATATAGTGTTTCATTGTTAGACGATACCTTAAATTTAGCTTAGCTGTTATTAATCCTAATTTCGGGGGATATATTAGAATTTAACAGCGCACACTCTGATTTTCAACTGTTTTGCGTTAGATACAGAGATCATCAACGTCAAACAGAATAATCGTACCAATTAAGAAATGATTCTTGGGATAATAGGGTGTCAAATTTTATTTACTATCTGACGTTTCGCCTTTAATCGCTTAATTGACCAAAGCCGTAAGAGTTTCCGTTTTATGTTAAATCAAACTTACCATATTCATAATGGTCATAGCATAGAGTTCAACATCTCTAGTTTTATGATATTTCAGAAATTTCTTGTCGCAAACTACGCCAATTTCTAAGTATCTATTAACACTGCTCAATCCTCTTTTCACTTTGAATATGTCTTTTCCTTCCATTAGTTCTTCTCTAAAATATTTTCAACATTTAAACACACTACCATTCTCAAGAAGACTTGAATAACCATTTGGCTTAAATGTATCTCTAAGGCGAATAATAATATTAATAAGATGGCAACGTTGTGCTTTGCCAACGGTATTCGTTGTTCGGATTTTGGTTCAATCATTCTAATTGATTTTGTATTTAAGGGGTTGATCGGGAACAATACCGCGACGTGAAATATTCATGTTTAGAAAGCATTAGCTGGTTATTGTCATCGGTTCAAAAATTACACTGGAACTGTCTAATTTAGTTTTAGAAATGTTCTTTGATAATTCGAGAGTGATCAATGGGAAAACGAAACTCGAATGGAATTTAAACCTGTTTTATGACTTTAAAAATGTACATATTTTATTTTATTTATTTATCTAATGATTTATTTTTATTTATTTATCCAACATCACATCAAATTACATTCAGTTAAAGACAAATATAAACTTCTAAGTTACTTTATAATTTGCACTTAAATGACTGAACATCTGAATGTGCGTATATATATAATTGTTCACTGTTGTTTTTAAGGGTACAGTTTTTTTTTCATTTTTAGTTCCTTGTAACATATCTGGTAATTATGAGCTAGTTTGTCGCTTTCTGCGGAGTATAAATCTAGTGTTTTTTTTTTAAATTCATTCTGCACACGAGAAAAAAATTCAAAACACAAAAGCCAATATAAATGAAAACATAAACAAAACTTCAGAAATCGAAACTCCGGATGACTTTACAGGCATGCGCAAGAAAGTCATCAAAAAAGATTGTCCTAGAATAGTCTAATTTCAACACGAACACAAATCTTCCGATTCGCAAACGGTTCCAGATTAGTTTGATAAAACAAAAACTTACACTTCGATTGCGCATGCTTCGGATAGTTCAAGAACGGTAATAGAGACAACCCGAATGAAATTATAGTTTTGGCAGTTTGATTATAGTTTTTATTTTATTAGTTTTGGCATTTTAGTTTTATCGTGCTGGATTATTATAGAATTGTTATTAGAAGTTGAATTTGTGTCGATATACTTACTTCAAAATTTCAAAAATCCCTATATATTACAGCTAAAAATATTTACAAAACCTTGGTGTATGAGGGTCAATTCTTATTTTATAGTTTTCTTGTTCAATTTCAAGGATTTATACAGGGTTAGAAAAAATTACAAGAATGGGCGGTTATTTCAAAAGATACAGGAGTTATCAAAATATATCTTATTTTAAAGATATAATCTACATATCTGTTATAAATTGGAATATACAGGTTCGCCCACAGAGTTGTGAAGAATTAAAGTTTTGTTTTTTTAAAAAGAACACCAGGTATTTTATTACTTATTTTGATCAGCCAGTCAATTTAAAAAATTTTTTATCAAATATACGTTATGCTCAAATTCATTAGCTTCCGAGATATCATAACATTTTGATCATTTACAAAACATAAAATAAATTTCAATAAACGTTTTGATAAGGCAACATAAAAATTGGTATAACAAGTTGTTGAAAAATGGCTTTACTTTTTAATAAATGTTAAAAGTGCTCCCTACTTACTGACTGACAATGATATAAATTGTCGCAAACATGTCTTTGAGTATTTAAAATCATTCCCTTCACTTTTATTTAAAATCTTAATTAAATTTAATCTTTATTATAGGATTTGTTCGGATAAACAGTGTTTTTCAGGTGATCCCAACAAATGAAATCTAAGGGCGAAATATCGGGGCTCGTGAAGGCCATTCGATAGGCCCTCTTCCTATCCATCTATTTGGGGACCTGACATCGAGAAATTCTCTAACTTCACGAGTAAAATGCGGAGGTGCTCCATCTTTCTGATACCGGGTTAAGTTAATATCGGGAGTTAAATTGTATTTGGATTATTTCTTGCCGAAGAAACTGGAGATATCGTTCACCTGTCATATTTCCCTTGATAAAAAAGAGTTCAATTACCTATCCCGCAAACAATCCAGCCCAGGCATTAGCTTTTTCTGGGAACTGTATATGCAGTTCCTCATAATAGTTTGGGTTATTTCGATCCCAGTAACGATAATCTTGTTAATGGACCATTCTGTGTAGTGTGGAGGTCGCTTCACCCGAAAAAAAAAATATTGTTTGGAAAATGCGGGTTTTTTTACTGTTTTAGGCATTTATTAACTCCAAGAAGATTACAATATGATCTTATAATAGGAATCATGCATATACATCTATATTATTTTATCCATTTTAATATTTTTTAAGTATATATTGTTTTATTTTACGCTTAAAACTATTTACATTTTCTGTATTTTTAATATTTACTGGAACATTATCATATAAAATTAAGCCTTTATGGAGAATACAGTTTTGTCCCATTTTTGTGCGAAAAGGTAGATATTATTCGAATGTCTAGTAAAATGATCACGTAATGAGCTAGTTACTTGGAATTTTAGGAGAGAGTGCTAATTTCTATTAATTATGTGATAAATATATAATAATACCTTAAATCTATAAATATCAGCCAGATTTAACATTCTATTTGGACGGTACAACTCAGTGGAATATCTATAAGGTAATTTAAAAACATTTTTTAAGGCTTTATTCTGCATCACATAGAGGGGCTTTAATGTTATAATATTGGCAGTACCCCAGACCGAAATAAGATAATGAAGATGACTATAAATATGTGAAAAATACAATTGCTTACGAATTCTTAATTTTATGCGATACAGAACACCCACAAATGATGAAACCTTATTTCTTACATATTGTATGTGTCTGCTCCATGAAAGCCTTTCATCAATTAAGAGTCCAAGAAACTTTGTTTCATTTTTATACCTAATATTTTATAAGGTGATAAGGCCCGAAACAAATTGACTGATCTTCGTGATGGCTCCTGGAACCGACATATATGAACGATGATTTTTCAACATTTATAGTCAGTTTAACCAATTTAGTAAAAGTTCTTAGTCTTTTTGAATAATTCCCCTATTTTCATTTTTATCCCTGCCAAAATACATTATAGTTGTATCGTCTGCGTACAACTTAATTTTACCACTTAGATTTAAATCAAATATAGAGTTGACATAAGTAAGGAAAAGGGTCGGCCCCAAGACTGATCCTTTAGGCACGCCACACTTCACAGTCTGGTATGCACTTTTAGCATTATTTAAGGCAACAAACTGGCTTCTTTCACTTAAATAATTTGTGAACCAGTCATGAGGCTTTTGTAACAAGATAGAGTGATTAACAGTATCAAAAGCTTTTCGTAAGTCCAACGATACTAATGCGCATATGTATCCTTGGTCGATTTTTACTTGCATTTCACTAATTAGATCTATCACAGCAATTTCAGTATCACTTCCGGAACCCATACTGCCCATTTGACAGATAGTTCAGTCGATTGAGGTATCACTGCAGTCTGCTGTTCACGCACAATTCAATGATTTTTGCGAACACAGGCAAGACCGATACTGCCCTATAGTTAGAGATTATTTCATGATCACCACCTTTATATATCGGACGCACTTTCGCTGTTTTTAACTGTTGCGGAATTACGCCACTTTGAAACGAAATATTAATAAATTCTGCAACCACTGGTGCACACTCTTTCTTCATTAGTTTAATGTTTGACCCGCTGATTTCACCAGGAGCTTTATTTTTATCCAATGTTGTAATCATTTCTTCAATTTCTTGAGATGTCACTAGTGTTAGGAAAAAAGACCCCCGATGGTGTGGGATTGGATCCTGCAACTGAATATCCGGAATTGCACTTGAGAGATCCTGGCCAATATTAATGAAATAGTTGTTAAAGGCTTCAACTATATCTTGTGATTCTGTTAGGGTTCGGTCATTATACCAGACTGTCTGTACAAAATCGTTACTGTAGCTCTTGTTATAAAGTATTTTATTGACTGTAATCCATATTTTCTTTTCATTTCCAGCTGCCTGAGTGAGTTTTCCATTAAAATACCCTTTTTCAGCTTGCCTAATGCTATGCACAACTCTTTTGGTATATTGTTTATGTTTGGTTTTATAATATGCATTGTCCGGGTTTAGTTTCTGTTTCTTAAAGTAGCCATCTCTTTTTTTAATTAATAACAAAATTCTTTTATTTATCCATTCTTTTCCATGAACTAGTTTTATTTTCTTTACCTTTATTGTATAAACATTTACAAAGACAGATTCAATCTCATTATAAAATAACAAACTATTATTCAACTGATCGAGTCTTTGAATTAAGTTGTTCAGCTGCTCACGGACTATTTCAACATCCATAATCTTAGTAACCAGATAATGTCGCTGTAGTTTTTCACAACTACTTATATGAATAGGAAGTGACATCACTTGTAATCTATGGTCCGAAAAAGGGTGATCAATTAAACAGAGGCCAATTTCCTGTTTGTTAATATCTGTTAATATGTGATCAATTAGGGATGAGTTATTTGAGAGCTTTGTGGGATACACTAAGTTACAAAAATTCAGTCCATATGTCTGAATCATTTCAGTATAAAGATGTGTTGCTATTCTGTAGCGGATCTAAATTTATATCACCCACGAAAATAGTTCTCTTTCTCACAGAATTTATTAGAGTTTCAAATATGGCTAGGAATCTTGAAAATTGTATTTTGGTGGCCTATATATGGCTGTTATGCATAGGTTTGGTCGCTGTATTTCTATTGTTAATATAGACATGTCTGTATTATGTTCACTGACTATTTTAAATTTTAACGAGTTCACAATAAACATTTCAACTCCTCCACCTACTTTATCTCTACTAATAAAGACACTTTTAAAACCAGGCATATTATGTATTTTTTCTGACCAGGGATAAGCCAAGTTTCTGTAATAACTATATGGTGTATTTTTATTTTAATTTGCTTTATTAATAATTTTAATTCGTCCATTTTGTTTCTTAGTTATCTGCTGTTCAGATAGAAAATATTGAGTCTCATTGGCTAAGGGCATTAAATACCCCTATGCCATTTGAGATATGTGTATTTTCGGAGTCCATTTTACATATATGATGCAAGTTAGTTGCTTACCATGTTTTGCAGTTGTATTTTGCTAAGGATTTTAATAAGAGGCTCTCCATCATTTTTCCTGGTATAAATCTTTCCCATTTTGCACCACACATATTTATATCCATGGTTTCATAGCTGACGTGCTTCTCGATACAACTCCCTAATCTCAGCAGGTAGGTCTTCATTTAAATAAATATTTCTTTTTTCACCTTGTATCCAACATTCAGCTGTTTCCAAAGCGGTTTTCTTTTTTCTTAATTCCAAAATATTATTTCTTAGATCCGCAGTCTTAAATTTTACAAGGATTGGTTTTCTTTCAGACTTACTCTGTAGAGAGTGGACTAAGTAATCATCATTCTGAACTCGAAAATTTAATTTTTGAAAGACCCTCTGGACATCAGCAGCAGCACTTTCTCCCCCCTCCAAGCCAACAATCACTATATTGTTAATTTTATTCTTAGTCTCTTCCTTCCCAAGTCTTCCCTTAATAATGGATAGTTCACTTTCTAGACTAGTTACTTTTTCTTTTAAAACATTCTGCTCTTTTTTTAAGCTGTTTGTTTTCACTTAGTAAACTCTTTAAAGTTTTTTGGATGTCGTCCATAATAGAGCTGTTAAAGTGGACAGATTTCTCTAAGTCGTCGAATTTTTTTGATAAAGTTGTAATAATTCTTTATTTGACGGGTTGGACTTGTCTAAATCTTGATCAGGTTTATTGTTTTTTATTCTGGAACCAGAAGACAACCTCTTATCAGGTCGCTCCGGGACTATTTCGTCGTTCGACTCTTCCTCACTGGAAGCCTCCTCACAGTCGTCCTCCGAGGAGCTGAATTTTGTACAGTTGTAGCATATCCATTTGTCTTGTTTTTTACGAAAAATCTCATATTCCTTATGTGTCAACCTGGTGCGTTCCTTATAATACCATCCCTTACAATCAGCTGCCATCCCGGGTTTTAGTCACATTTTTATTGCAGCGTGAATTTAGTAATGGGCTCCTTGCTCCTTTTACCCGCCATACCGAACTCTGAAACAGTCTGGCAGCAACGCGCAGCAATTACAGCAGCCGATCGGCGGCCCGCAACGCTCAAACGTTGTTACTAAAAAAAGCGTTGTTCAAACAGAGTTTAAAGTCACATGTCTTAGGAACACAGGTCAGAGAAAAAAAAAGAGAGAAAAAGAAAAAAAATGGCCCGCTGATAATCGAGCAATATTTCGCCTTATCAGCCGATGGAATTTGTATTCAGATATTGTTGGAATGTAGTTTTTTTTGTCCCAAATTTACTTAGCCGGTTAGTAATTTGAAAAGTTTTGCTTATTTACTGACAGGAAAATGAGTCTCTCAGAAACCGGTCACAACCATTGCGTCCGTCGAATTTTAATGTTCACTCCGATATAAATTTTAATATTAGATATTACTTTTTTCACCACGAATTATTGTAATTTATCAGAGATGACCGAAATATGTGTTGTCGTTATTGTCACTCAATACATTTTCTTCTTTCCTCTCTTTTATCTTTCTCGTAATTATTTCGCAAAAATCTAGTCTTCGATTATAGTCAACGTCACTAACTTGAACATGAACTTTGTATGGATGTATTTTCTTAGTATGAAGAATTATGATTTTTTATCAACTTCATGATCCAAAGGTAGCTGATTGGTGAATTGTCTGGGATTTTCTGGTATCGAAAGCAGAATGTCTATTTTTTTATCATCGGTGGCAGCACTCCTAGGTATTCCAGATCTTGGTCGGTTTTGTATACTTCCAGTCATTATGTAATGTTCTCCAGATCAAAAAACTGCATTTTTTAATCTGCCTGTCTAGGTGCAAATTGTTTTAAATATTACATACCTCTGATATGATCTCTGTTTATTGCCATACCCCCTTAAAATTTAAATACCAATTCTCTATTTCAGTAAGTAAAAACGCCATGCTATTTCCTGCCTCACTTAATTCTGGCAGAACTTGCCTTTCAGATGCTAAATTATTATTGTCATAGGCCACACCTAATTTGTTGCTCAGGTAAATACGACTACGTTCGAATATCACATTGTTATCCGTTATAATTTGAAGCGCCGATATCTCGGAATCTAATGAATTTAGCCATAACGTATGATTAATAAAAAATATTCTAAACTGACTGGACGATCAGAATAAGTAATAATATACGGGGTGTTTTGTTAAAAAAAACTTTAATTCTTCACAACTTTGTGGGCGAATCTGTATATTCCGATTTATTACAGATTTGTAGATGTTTAAAAGCCTTACAACTTTTATATAAGACATTTTTTAATAATAACTTCTGTATCCTTTGAAATAATCGACATTTCTGGTAATTTCTCATAACCCTGTGTAGTTGTCATCTATACAGGGTGTTGATAACCAAAAATGCAGGATGTGCTTTTTTGGCCAATTCTAGGATTAAAAATATTTGTCCGCAAGACCTTTTTGAGATACAGGGTGGTAAAGTTTCAATTTTTTTTCAGTTTTTTTCGTCAACATTTTATTATTTTTTGGGAATATATCATTCAAAATTTGACACACGGTATGTCTACTATGGGTAATGTCTATCAAATTGCTAGATTTTAAAAAAATCTTAAGAATGGTTGTTTTTCCCAAGACGCGGCCACTTTTACTCTTCCCCTTCCCGAAATTTGTGCTGCGGTGACACTGGCCATTTTAGAATTTGACTATTATTAACTATTTCCCTATTCTGTTCCGTAACTTTTTGGTTTCATAGATTGGTTCGATATTTTGCATCAATTAGAACTTATTTCGCTAAATAATTTCTAAATTACAAAACAAAATAAGGAAATGAAGTTTTTTTTGTAAAAATAAGGCCAGTGAGGTTGCAATTAAAATTTTGGAGCAAGTGGATCATGACCTAGGAAAAAGTAGTATCCTGTAGATTTTCCTTAAATGTATAACAGCAATATCGTAGACTTTGCTCCCAGAATACTGTATATTACATTTAAATAATGTATCTCTAGAATGTACGAGATTCATGAAAAAAGCTAGAAAAAAATTAATAATTTGACACCCTGTATCTCAAAAACGAAAGCCTTGCGGACACATGGTTATGTAAACTTTTAGGCAGAAAATGGGGCGCAAAATTACATCCTTTATTTTCTTTTCTTAATTGAAGCATTCTATCATTACTTATCATTTAACTTTGTTATAATTTCCACATGGAAAAACAAAGCTTTAATACGTTATTTAAACATTGCCCCGTTGCTGGCGGAAGTGTTGCTCCTATGTGAGAGAATATCTCGAACGTGAAATAAAAAAAATATATTTGTTTTAAAAGGTCCTATAGATTACAACTTTTTTAACTAGAAATATGGAATTTTCAAAATCATCAAAAAGTTTGAATATCTGTTTGTTCTTAAGTTATCTCAAAATTAAATTAAGATGAATAAAATATCAATGTTAGAGTTAAAGTTAGTACCTTATTTAATGTAATCTCTATATTTTTAATATATATGTTTTGAGGTAACCACTTTACCTAAAATTACCTAAATCGTTTTTTCATAGCCTCCTCCCAAGACTGTCTTGTGCCACAAGAAAGTTCTTTACCTCTAGGAAGTTTTTCGTGTACTACATGCAAATGGTGTCCTTGAGAATTAGGAGAATGTTCATCGACAGGTTCAATAAAATATCTTTTATTACCTATTACTACATAACCTGCCTAAAACAAAAATTCGGTGTTTAAATAAAAATAGCTTAGTCTTAAAAGTTAATTTTTTTTCTAAGCACCGCAATATCTGTTTTTTTATTTACACTTGGATGACTTATGTAGCACTAGCTTCTGAAACTATTCTACAGAACAAACCGAATTTTTTCAAACCTCGTACGATATGTAGCTGTGAAGCATCACTGACTCTTTGTTAAGCCACGAAGATAGCCCTTGCGGTAACAAAAACAGCTTAATATCTAGCATTAGTCAGCATAAATATCGATCTGCATAGAATATTGAATCTTTCAAACCATATCATTTGACTTTATAATATACTGTGACTTTATAAAATAAAGTTATTATTGACAAAATTAGGACCTCAATAAGCGAACTTTAACACGTACAAAATGTAATTAGTTAAAAATATAAATCTTACCAAACCGTCACAAGTTGATATAGCAACTCTGGAATCAGGAAATCCTCTAACATAGCCAGTATAGTAACACAATTTTTTATTCAATAAATTTCTGACATATCTGTCTTTTATACTAATCGTAGGATCTCTCTTCTCGAACACTACGTTTGGATGTAAAAATTCCCTATTCGGCCACAATTCAAGGTGATACAAATCATCATTTATTGCAACTCCTAAAATTAAACATATGATAACAAAATCGGATAATTCCGTTTAAATTAAAAAAACAGTTTTAATTGTATATTATAATAGCAGTCTGTAATACAATTATAATCGTGTCCAACTAATTGTTAAAAAAAAATAAGAAATCAGTTCTTTGATGTACTTTACACAAAACAAAAACCGTGCCACATCATGAATAGGCAAATAAAAAATTAATTCAATAGAATCAGGGGCGTGCAGTCTATGGAAACAAGGGAAGCGGTGCTTCCCCAAAAAAAAATTACAAAACATCTTCTAAAATGTAATTTTTGAAATAGGAAACCATTAATTTAGTTTATATTAAAAATGCTAAAATATTATCTTAATTATCAAGCCCATAATAAATGCGGCCTTGACTCCGACCGAACCACAATAGAAATCGAATAGAACCTATGCGGGCCGCTAGCTTCTCTGCAGCTTGATTTCCTGTGAATCGAACCAGAGATTATTGAACTTTCCACCGGCTGTTTGCAATTTTTGCATTTCAGCCGAGTGCTTTAAGTGGGGGCGGAAGCTATCGTTGGAGCAGGTTCTTTGTTTGAACGGCTATCCGTGTGGTGTGATACGTACGTCGCGTCGTGCTTGGTGCGATATGGAAGACAATAATACGGACGTGGATATGCAAACACCGTCAAGAAGAGTGTGTGTGAATGTGTGTTGTGTGTCTTAATAATATAGGGATTTTCAACATTAAACTTCGCTGATAAGCTTCAAATAATTTAACCACAAAAATGAAAAACTGTATTAGACATTTTTATCCGGAAAAACAATACGAACAATTTAAATGGCTAACAGGGTATGAAAATATAAGTAAATTATTTTGTTGACCATGTTTACTTTTTGAAAACGAAAAAGGTCTTTGGAATAGAACTGGTTTTTCCAATTTAAACAATTTCCATAAAGCTGTAAAAAGACACATTATGTCCAAAGCGCATTTGCAGGCCGTCATAAAAGAAAAAGTCTTCGGCAAAACCAGAATTCAACACACCCTTAATAAACAGTTGGAAATTAGTCACCGCGAACACAATGAACTAGTCGATAAAATAGACAAATATTAGAAAGACTTACCGATGTTGTTTATTTTCTTGGACAGCACGAATTTGGATTTAGAGGTCATGACAAAACAAGGTTTTCTTAGTTTAATGACTAAATATGATGATTGCTTAAAAAATCGTTTTTCGCGGAACGTCGAATCAAATCCAGAATGATTTAATTTCCGCTGTTGCAACCATTATTCTAAAAAGAATTAAGCAGGAGATTGGCGAGGCGAGGTTCATTGCTATTGTTCTGGACGAAACAACTGATATCACTAATTTTAGCCAATTATCTATAGTAATACGCTACGTTAAAACAGACGGAAGTATTCGAGAGCGATTTTTAGGTTTTAAGAATGTGTCCGAAAATCGTACAGCAGATGCATTATATACCGTAGTTTATAACGTTACTAATTAATGGAGAGAAAGAATTAGTTGCTCAAAGCTATGATGGAGCTGCAGTGATGGCAGGACAATTAGGGGGTCTTTAAGCTAAAGTTCGAGAAACTTGCCCAAGTGCTGTGTTTGTCAATTGTTTTGCTCATAAATTAAATTTAGTTTTACCCAAGTCCATCAATCACATTAAAGAGTGTAAAGCATTTTTCGTTACTTTAAGTGTCATGGCTGCTTTTTTTTCAAAGTCAACAAAACGTACACAAGCTTTTGACTCCATTGTCCACAAACGATTGCCCAAAGTAGCTCCTACTAGGTGGAACTATAAGGGAAGACTTGTGTTAACAGTATCTGAAAATCGTGAATCACTGATTGAACTATTTAAGTGGGACTCAGAAGCAATAAACAGTTCGAGGGGGTTTTTGGACTGTTTGAAACGAGATTTTAATTTTAATCATTTGTTGAATATATTTTTAGAAATATTTCCATTCTCGGACAATGTTTTTATTATATTACAAACTAAAACAAATAATATTGCTTTTTGCCTAAAAAAAGTGGATGATTTTAAGTCCATGTTAAGCCAAAAAAGAAATGACTTTGACCTATTTTGGGAGAAAACGATGACGTTAAATGTAGAGCCACAAGCCAAGCGTCTTCGAACAGACAAGGTCGGAGATGTTCAAACATCATACAGATGCCTCTTTTATGAAATAATCGATCAAATTCAGCAACAAATAAACTATAGATTTAACGGTTTAAATGATTTTAAATTCCTCGAGCTCTCTGCAATTTTGATGCATTTAAAGTAAAAACTTTTCCAGAAGAAGCGTTTAGATCTCTTCTTCTTCATTATGGCCAGTTCTCCCATTGAGTGTTACTGCGATCTGAACTAAAAGTGATTTACGAAACTGATGACAGCGCAAAAAATAACGCTAAGGAACTAATGCAATTTTTAAAAGACAAGGAGCTGGAAGATGCCTGCACCGAAGTGTCGAAGTTGTGTGAATTAGTATTGACAATACCTGCCACAAGTTCATCAGTAGAAGGCAATTTTTCAACACTTAAACGTATAAAAAATTTCGTAAGAAATTCAACGGGGCAGGAGAGACTTTCGCATACATCGCTGTTGTCCATTGAAAATAAACTTCTCCAAAATATGTCGGAGCATCGACGTTTTTATGCTGACGTCATTGACGAATTTGCGAAGAATGATCGAAGAATCGAATTACATTACAAATAGGTAAGTTTCAAAAATTGCTTCCCTTTCTTAAAATTTCACCGCACGCCTCTGTATAGAATTGTTTTATTATTATACACTATACATATATTAATAATATCTGGCCAAAAAGTTTGGTAATGTTGTATCTTCACAAGTCAGAAGTCATTCCTGTTTTAGTTAGTTTTGATTTAGTTTCAAACAACAACAGATGACAATTTATGTCTAAAATAAAAATTGTTATAAAAAAATAAAACCGACCTCAAAAAATGCACTAAAATTCAACTTTCAGGGCAACCTTTGAAGTCGGTTTTATTATTTTTATAAAAATTTTCATTTCATCCTTTTTAGTTCAATTACTACTGGGTCTACTGCATATTATGTAACATCGTTGTATAATAAGATGTCTTATGATACACTGGTATCATACATACTTTTTATTCCTGATAGAATGGTGAACGCATTAGTGAACGCATATATTGTTCAATATAACATCGTGTAGCTTTAAAAATGGCGCTATGCTTGCTAAGGTATCACAACGGTAACATCCTGAATATTTCCTGATAATTTCATCTAAATGTATCAAACCATCGCTGTGTAATGGATGTACAAGATGTCCAGTTTTCCTATGCAAGAGCGCTTAATATTAAAGATATAGACATGCTGTTTGCGGTTTACAGGTTCTGCAGGTGGGTCGTTTTCGAGATAAAACTCAAACTCAAATATTTTTTTAATGGAATATCCTATATATTCTTCTTTAGGAGCTTTTAAAAAAAATATGTAGTATTCTATAGTTGTTTTGATTGCAATGGTTAGATTCTAATATTTTTCGTACAAATGTGTATTTTTATAGCAGTAAAAAAACGTAAATAAAAACAAAATATAACCATTATACGTCTGGTGGGCTTCTCTAAATTCACTGAGTGCTAGGTCCATAAGTACGAATACACTTTTTGGAAAAATAGCTTCTAAATATTCTTTTTACAATTTGAGAAATATGGCTTGGAGCTGGAAAATGATATTATTTAGATTGGCAAGAGAAACGTCAACCAATATCTCCATTAAAACGTTTTGAATTATATCCAGGTGTCTATTTGTTGAATATACCATCATATAAGAAAATAACTTTTTATGAAAACCTACCTTCAATCAATGGTATTTTGTCATGGCTATCATTGATTGACCTAGCTCATTATTATGCGATATCGGTAGGGCTAGCGCAAATGATACTAATCTAATTCATTCAAAACAACTTGTGCTTAAATGGCCGAAAATGCTCCTACGACCGAAATCAGAACTAATTATACTTGTTATTAATATAACCAACCAACCTAGTATAAAAGGTAATGATTTTAACCTTAGTTTCTGCGATGAAACACTAATATGCACATTTTTACGAAAAATGGTAGAATCTGACCTTTCCAATCAAAACAAGTATAGGTAACTATATTTTTTTAAAAGCTTTTAAAGGCAGAATAAGATGACAAAATAATATACAGGGTGTGCTATAAAAAATATAAATTTGGTTTATATCTTGAAAATGACGCACCCGCACAAATTTTTAAGTACGCCACTGAATTATACGTAAAAAGTTCTATAATAATCCGTTTTTACCTTTTCAATAAGTTATCAGATAGTTGAGATATGGGGGTGCCTGAAAACGCAACATTTTCAAAAATCACCTTGTATCTCAAAAACGAAGAGGGCTCAGGAAATTGTGTTAATGTCACCTTAAGTTTCATAAAAAATAGGACAGTAAGCCGCAAACGGCGTCTTTAGTAACAAGCGGTCTAGCATACAAAAACTGGACACCCTGTACACACAAAAAAAACATAGGATCGAATTGATAACATCCTCTTTTTTTAAGTTAGTTTATAACTGCTTAAAATATATCACAATTTTAAAGATTTATGTGAATTTTTGGATTTGTAGTATAGTATATTTTGAGAAAAATGGCTTCATCTAATTAAGACAATAGCGGATTTGTGGCAGCAACTTCTAATAACCTACCCAAAGTACGGCATGATTTTGTATGACAAGAAGATCGTTTTAATATTGCAGAAGTTCAAGGTATTCCTCGTATAAATCGCAACAAAAACAACCAACATATTAACGTAATTTTAAAAAATCTAAAACTTAACAAACTTATAACTAGGACTAAATCTGTGACAATATTTTACCTTCAACATAACATAAAAGTTGAACTTTTTGTTTTTTAAAAAAAAATATGATCAACGTAACAATAATACAAAAGTAAATCAAAATAATTTACCATAGTGAATCATTTCTGGGTCATCTATAGAACGTTTTTTACGTTCCTTGTAACGTTCCATTCGATGATCGTGAAAGTGTGGCAAATGAAATGTTGAAAATTCGCCATCAGCTGTTAGTTTGTGTGGAATAGATAGCTGGTAATGCGTCAGAGATCTAGTGTATCTTCCTATAAAAGAAATAAAATATGAACTTATCGTAAGAATGCTTTTAGACTTTTTCATACAATATTTCTATCTGTATGCAACATCCGGATCTAGAAGCCTGTTTTGCCACACTTAATGGCATACAAAACTATATGGTAAACAAGCAACTATATCGCCGATACACACAAAATGGACTCTTAATGAACCAATAAAGATTAAAACACGCCCGTGAGTTGTCATGTCACGTCAACTTCTTTCTTTGTATTACCCGATAAATTTAATGCCCTGTATCGACAAATTAATTCATTATTCGCCTACACCCAAGGTGTAACATAAGCAATTAATCGTAATTACTCTTATAAATTACAGCACACTCTGAAAACTATTTTATCCATAATAACAAAATAGTTTGCGACAGTAAAATTATTTTATCCGTTGTTGCGTATGTTATTCTAAACTTGACTGTCTTGATTGTCCAGTTAGATCTGGTGGTTTCTTTCAGGTTGGCGCTGTATCTGTAGAGGACAGCAACTTTATTTATGACATATAATAAAATAGAATTTTTGACTATAAAACTTGTAAGGATTATAAAAAAACGCAATGTTGCTTTAAAAATCCTTAAATTAAAAAGATCTTAAAACTCAAGGTAGGTAGTTAATCCGTCACCTATTTAAGGAATTAGAAAATATTTTGTTGGACCTTTATAACATTCTTTATGGAAGTTTACCTAAATTTTTAACTAATTGTTTTAGTCACCGTGGAAAAAACTACCCTTAAACGCGAATGTATGTGTAAGGGTGGGTGTACTTTTATTTTTTGCATGTGCATGTCATTTTCAGCATATTGATAATTTTCAGCACAAATTTTTTGGTTTAATGGTTAATAAAAGGAGATTAGAATAAGTAACGAATATTTAATATTCGTATGTTTCGCGAAATAGCAACTGATATTTTGTACGATTTGTCGGATGATATAATACAGAGGCTGACCAAAAGTGTTAATTTATAAAATATCACAGAAGATCAGAAGTCGATAAATATTACACCGACTATGCCTTCTTGGCAGATCCGGATGTAGATCACCTGAAAATGTAACATTACAAATAAAACTCCTACAGAATTGAATAAAATTTGAATTTGTAGACTCCTCGAATAAAAGCAGCATTCCGCTGTGTGTTAGTTTCTTTTCTGTTTTCAGACGCAATGAGCTTTTCGTACCTATTCAGGTCCCAAAGAAAAATGCAAGAAGAACTGTTTAGTTTTTGGTGTGATTTAGAAACTGATGTTTTTTTATAAGTAATATGTGTTTTCTAAACACGTTAAAATTATTTATCAAATGGACCTCAAATTTTGCACAAAAATCAAGTGTCATATAAGAATAAACTCATAGCTCTATAGAGAGAACAGAATCGAAAAGCCTGAACCCTCCGAAGAATCAGAAACAGAGCCGACCATCTTGAGATTGAAGGTAATAAATGCGATCCAGTCCCTCAAAAACAAGAAATCCCCAGGGTCAGATGAAACTACTGGCGAATTAATCAAATATACGGAAGACATAGGCGTGTCTGCCTTCCATGCACTCTGCAAGAAGATATGGGATACACGCCATTGGCCAGAGTACTGGAGACAATCTACAAAACATAGTTTTTGTCTCAGTCAAATACCTAGTATTTAATTGGATATCCATTGGCTTCAATTACTTTTAAACAACTCCTAGGTCTATACCTAGACCTACTTTTAAGGGACTTTTGAACACCTCCTAGGTTTATACCTAGACAAAAGAGGTATTAACCATGGACCTTTAAAACAAAATTAATAGTCTATATTAGACATCTACAAGTCTCTAGTGGGTCCAAGCTTCTCTCATACCCTCGAATTCGTCGAAATTTTGGAAAGTTCTTGAACCTAATTTCCTTTTAGTTATCATCCAAAGATCTTCTATTGGGTTAAGATCTGGACTACAAGATGGCCATTGTAAAACATCTACATGATTATCCTGAAGCTAGACAGTCACCCTCCTAGCAGAGTGCTTTGGATCATTATCGTGTTGGAATTTCTAAAATACTGATAAATTTTCTTCTGCATATAGTTGCATCACGTTTTCCAGTAGGTTAATGTATTCATACTGATCCATAGTACCAGTTATTCTATAAAGAGAGCCAACATCATTCCAAGAGAAGTAGCCCCACATCATGATACTACCACCGCCACATTTCACTGTTGGTGTAGCGCGGGTCAAATTCTTTATTTGGTGCGGACGCAAAACAAAACGTTTTCCATCAGAACCAAATTTATTCACCTTGAATTCATCTGACCATAGTATCTGCTTCCAGTTTTAAAAGTTCCAAGGAAGGTGAATCCTAGCAAATCCCAAATGGCTCTTTCGATTCACTTCAGAAAGGTGAGGCCTCTTCCTTGGTATCCTGGCAAAATGTTGTGTCTCGTTCTATCGATTACGAACACTTCGAACACTAAATTCCTTTGGATTTTCAACAACAATTTGTTTCCAAATATCAACTGCTGATTTGTGAGGGTTTGCCTTAGAAATGCGAACAATTCGACGATCTGTTTCCATACCCGTTTTTCTGGGACGTCGCTTCTTAGGAACACTTCTAGTGGTTCCATGAATCCTAACGTAATGGACAGCATTAAACATCGCCTTTTCGGAACGATGAACCATTTCTGCAATATTTTAATACGAATAGCCTTTCCTATGAGGATTAATAATGACTTGTCGTTAATTTTCGTTACAACTTTTTCTCGAACCCATATTTACAAAAATTCGAGTGAAGATTAACATTAAATTATTGACGAAAATGGAAGTCAACAACCCACTAAAGCTCTATGGTAACGATTGTCAATTTTAAAATAAGCCTTCTTGATAGAAAATGTCGATTTTCAGTTTTAAAATGGGCCTACTTGTTAGAAAATGTTGATTTAGAAATACGTTTCCAATTAGTTTGCCGCTTAAAAATGTAGTGTTCTTCGAATTTTTTAATTTTAATGCCAAAATAATAGATGTTCACCCTAAGAATAGCAACAAAGATTAAAATATTCGAAATATCTTAAACCAATTTCTTACCAGCAATGGTTCAGATTTTCGTAAGGAATCGTTTCCATTTAGTTTGCCGTCACTTTAGGTGTGGACAAAAAATTTGTATTCAGTATATGCTTTGGTTTTTTATATACCGGAAATTGCCACACAAACGCCAATTTTATATTGCTGCTATTTCTTTTAGTGATTTAAAAAATAGTTCCAGTTTTCAAAAAATCGCACATAACCTTAGTTATCTGGAAAACTACGCAGAAATTGATTATAAATTAAATTGCTAACTTGTGCTTATTTTTAACAAGGAATCAAATTAAAATACAGGGTGTCCCATTTAAAATTTCATAGTTGACGCTGTCTCAGCAAAACTGGAACACCCTGTATACATAGAAACATTATATTTTAAAAGAACTTCAGATTTAAAGAAACTTTTGTGTGAAACTTTTTTTCGTATCTATTACGCATTTCCAGAAGTATAGTACTTTTAAGTGGGACGCGGTGTTCATATTTAATGATGCTGTAGACCAGTTACCTACATTTATATTCGTTACTTCTTTTTACTTTGTTTAATTTTATAATAAAAAATTGGAAAATTATTAGGTATCCTATCCAAGCGACGATTTTGTAAATACATATGTGTATTTGCTTTATTTTCGGTAAATGGTAGTTTAAAACACAGTGTGTTGGGCGTTTTTTGTGAACACTAGATATTATTTTGTATAGAATTGGATAATCATACGTTCTGAATATATTTTCGATCCAGAAATCTAATTACCATAGTAATTATTGTGTTTGTAGGATTTATAGCATTTCATGCTCGGAATAAAATTAATAACAAAAAGAGGCATTTACTATGGACCTTTAAAACAAAATTAAGCATGATAACAACATATATTCAGTGTACATATAGAATAATTATAAGAGATCAAATCAATTTAAATACAGGTATAGTCAAAAGCAGTGTTATCGTGCGGGTCATACGATTTATCAACGACAAACGTTTTAAGTTTGTTTTTCTTTTATTACATGTAATCATATCCTCCACATAAAATCTGGAAGATGAATTAGATAGACAGCAGTTGCAAAAATCTTTGAGCGATGTCACTTTAAAGTCATTGACAAGTCAGTGACGAAATGAGTAATAGAAAACAATTTTGGGGTTTTTTGCATCCACAAGCGAAAAAAATGGCATTAAATCTAATAAAATATTACGAAAATGAAAATGCACCGGCCAATATCCAGCAGACAGCAGCAAAAGTTCTGAAAATCGGTATAAGGACTGTGCAGGAAATTGTGCATGAAAAAAAGCATAATTTAAGAAGATTAAGAAATGTACACGAAAAAAGCCAAAGACAGAAGACTTAAGTGACAATGTAAAAATGGATGTTCGTAATGCAATTTACGACTTATACACATCAAAAACTAATATAACCCTTCAAGTTTTAAAAGAAACTTAAAAAAATCGAGGCATATTGGAAATTGGACTAGAATCGTTGTCAAAACTAATAAAAATGTTGGGTTTTCGATATAAAAAGGACGTATCCAGCGTATCCAGTTTTTAAAGAAATACACGGAAAATGTTAATTCAAAATTTAGAAAAGTGGTATTTTTAGACGAGACTTGGATATTTTCTAATGGAGGTGGTCCGAAATCTTGGCAGGACGAGTCTGTAAAAGGTGTCAAGAGAAAAAAGGGATGTGGGACGGGAAAACGGTTCATCATTTTGCATGCAAGTTCCTCAACAGGATTTCTCCCAGGTGCAAGTTTACTGTTTTCTTCAACATCCAAAAGTATGGACTACCATGATAATATGAACTGTGAACTGTTTGAAAAGTGGTTAAAAGAATAACTGTTGGAATCAGTTGACAAAAAAATCTCACTTTCAGTAAGTGGCTGTATAAATAGAACATATCCTGATTGTTCCACTAATTCGAACCGCCTTCCGACTTTATTAAGGCGCTTGCCGTTTTGTGTATTTTTGTTTTTGCCAACCAAAGAAATTTAACCAAATACATATTTAGCGAAGTTTCTTATTTAGTCCCTCGGCATTTAATATATAAAATAATATTAAGTATTATTTTTTTTTCTACCTGTATATTTTTAAATGGCCCATCGAGATTTAATAATTCGATAAAAGAATCACACAACATTTTTGTACTCACTGTGTTTTCTGATTTGATTTATAATGTTGGTGACATTTGGACCCGCACGATAAGACCGCATTCGACTATAGTTAAACATTTAGATAAAGCGCAGGAAACGTCATATTCCGCAAACTTCGTCGGTATTCTCTCAAAGAACGCGGCTTTCTTTTGGAGAATCGTAGGAGAAGCAGGCTCTCTTGTAAATTGACCATATTATGGTGGATCATATCTGTTCAAGAATATACTTCAGTGCATTTCCAGAAAAACGTTTCATTTCAACTATTATTTATTTTATAACTATATTTTACATAATCTAAATAAAAATATTTTTAAATAGATAATAAAACACTCAGTATGTTTTAAATTTTCACATATATTCACAACTTGTGACAAAAATAAAAGCTATTCCACATACGCCTCACATTTATTAGAAAATGAACATACGTTTAATGATGAATTTAAAATTTTGCACACTATAAACAAAAGCAAAAAATTAACCCTTTTAGAATCCGTAGAAATCAATAAAATTAAAAATAGCCAGTATATCCTAAATGACCAAACAGAGACAAATGATTCATTTCTGTTAAATTTATTTACGTAAAACACTTGGGTTATCCAAAGCTTCAAACTCTCAGACCCAGTATTGTACAAATAGGTCAGTAATTTTAGACTCATAAAAATATGTATTAAGTCTCGAAATTCATTTAGTTCATTTCTGTTAATGTAAGTAGAAGTATCTCTTGTCTAAAGAAGCTACAGTGTTAGCGAAACGATCGTCACAAGTTGTCAATATATGTGAAAATTTAAAACATACTGGGTGTTTTATTATCTATTTGATAATGAATGTTCATCAAGTAACGATCCAGTCAATTAAAAATATTTTTAGAACCTAAGCATATAAACTATTTTGATTTAAAAATTTAAACTGTTTTGTACTAGTAAGATCTCTTATTTGCTCCTTGGTTAACGAACATAACATTATCATAATATTCATAAGCCGAAAAATTCCAAAGCCCATGAGTTGATCGATTAAGACTGAGCAATTAGTTCTCACGTCAAACCAATGAAGTGAAGAAATAAACAAAATACTCGTTGCTAATGAACTAATGAAAATTACATATACTTGCCAGTTATCAGGCCCTTTTAGGTTGTTTCTTTTTACTATAGATAAATGAATTAATGCGCCTCATAAACAGGCTAATACGTTATTTGCAATATATGACGCGTAACACTGTTAATTAACGGCAACTACAAACCGTGATTAGAGCTTATTTTGTAAACAATTTAACCTAGCGTATTGTTTCTCATTATACTGCAATTTTAATGCATAATTCGTATTATGAAGCCTATTTGAGGAAATTAAAAATATAGTCGAATGTGGTCTTATCGTGCGGGTCCAAAGGTCACCAACATTATTAATCAAATCAGAAAACTCAGTGAACACCAAAATGTTGCGTGATTGTTTTATCGAGCTATTAAATCTCGATGGGCTATTTACAAATATACAGGGAGAAAGAAAATAGTTTTTTTTTATTATACTACGCAATATTATTAAGATAGCCACTTAAAATTATTTTATATATTAAATGCCGGCGGACTAAATAAGAAAATACGCTAAATATGTATTTAGTTAAAATTTTTGGTTGGCAAAAACAAAAATACACAAAATGTCAAGCGCCTTAATAAAGTCGGAAGGCGGTTCGAATCAGTGAAACAACCAGAATATGTTCTGTTTATACAGCCACTTAATGAAAGTGAGAATTTTTTATCAATCACCAAAAATTATGAGCCCCGTTTGATCTAAAAATCTAACCGCTTATACAGTGTCATTTATTTAAATGCGGGCCACCCCTGTGCAAAGAAAACTTGTTTTTTTGTATTGTGATAACAAACAAATTTTATTTTGCAAAAATATTATACACTTTTGTTAAAAACACAAGATAATTAGTTATTACTTCCCTCGTGAGATTTTGTTAGATCTTTACGTTTAAGGGTCCCTAGATGCTGGAAAACATATTTTCTCAATTCCGTCTGTTTGTAGGTATGTCTGTCCGTCAGTCTGTCTGATCGTGGCATAGCTAAAAAACTACTTAAACGATTTCTTCAAATTTCAGTCTAAAATTAAGGGCCATGCATGCGAGAAATACAGGCTATATATATATATATATATATATATATATATATATATATATATATATATATATATATATATATATATATATATATATATATATATATATATATATATATATATATATATATATTTATGTATGTATATATATATATATATATATATATATATATATATATATATATATATATATATATATATATATATATATATATATATATATATATATATATATATATATATATATATACAGTGTGTCCGAAATTGGTTATGACAGTATTGGGATCTCGGAAACCGTGATAGTTACAAAAACATTTAAATGGAGTTTTAGACAATTATGTTTGTAATTTAACGCCGTTTCTATCTTTTTTAGTTTTTGAGATATTTTGAAAAAACTAAAAAACTGCATTTTCGAAAAAGTCCTATAATTTATTTATTTATGAACATTTTCAAAATCTGTAAGAACATTATTAAGGCAACTTTTTACGTAGAGTGCACCTATTAAGTCACATTTTACATACGACGTTTCGATTTTCTAGAACCATCATCAATTTTGTTTTTTCTTATGGCCGCTGTGTTCGATTTTAACAGTTTTGAAAAGAGTATTTCTTTAGCTTTTCAACGGTGTATCACACTTTGTAATTAGGTTATTACTAAAGGTGCAAAAAGTGCGTAGAGAAAATATTTAAACGTTTTTTGGAATTATCAAAGTAAAAAATTAAAAATTAATAGTGTTAAAAGGCAATATGTAATTCAACATCCAGTTCTACAAAAAATTAGTAAAAACTACTCAATAACATTGCACAATGTTCACAAATGTTCAAATGACCAGCCGCAGATAACACTAACATCTTTGCTCAAGTAGGCTTTGGTTTTGAAATAATAGAATGCTTTTAATCTGTCAAAAATGCAACGTTTAAGTTTTATTTAACATTCATCGCTCTTTTAGTAAGGATTACAATGGCGTTAAAGTTTTCTAATGAAGAAATGTTTGATATGTTAGTGTGTTATATTAAAAATGAAAGAAATGCAAACAGGGCCATGGATGTATATTTTGACACGTACCCCGAAAGACGGCAGCCTGGCAGAACTTATTTTCAAACGCTGGTTAGAAACTTGCTTGAGTTTGGCAGTTTTAATAAGATTCGCACAAAGAAGTATGCAAAAGACAACGAGCAACGCAATAGGCAAATCCTAGAATATTTTATTGAAAATCCGACTTCATCTACAAGAAGAAGCGAAACAGAACTTCAAATTCCAAAATCTACCGTTCATGGCGTCTTAAAAGTAACTAAATATCGTCCTTACAAGCCAACAATTGTGCAAGGACTTCAAGCAGGTGATTTCGAAACAAGAATTTTTTTTTGTAATTGGTATATCAATAGATGTCGAGAAAATCCCGCTTTTTGCAATAAAGTCATTTGGTCAGATGAGGCTCATTTTACAAACTGTGGCATTTTTAATAAAAAAATTCACCATTATTGGGCTATTGAAAATCCGCAACTACGCGATCCACGCAGGCTGCAAGAGCGATTTGGTTTTAATGTGTGGTGCGGGATGCTTGGTAAGATAAACATAGTCTAATTAAATTGTTTATAATTTAATATTTTCCATTACTTTTTAGGAAATCGTCTCATTGGTCCCTTTATTTTTGATCAGACACTGACAGGCCCAAGATACCTTGCCATGTTACAGAATCAAATAGTTCCTGCCATTTGAGAAGCTGTGCCAGATGATCAGTTTAATAGCTTGTGGTTTCAGCAAGACGGTTGTCCTGCACATAACGGCAGGGATGTACAGGGTGGCCCACATAAGATGACCCACTACCTTATCTCAGAATCTGTTTTATACAAAAGTTTCTTGGGTTTATCTAAATTTTTTATTGTATTTTTATATATACAGGGTGTGTCATTTTGCGTTGACAGATGTCAACTTTGTTATTTTAAATGGAACACCCTGTATATTATTATGGATTTGAATAGCTCTCTTAGAGACGATTTCAACGATGTATATAAGATGGGTCTACGAGGCACCGTTTCGGAGATATTTACGATCATCTTCAATTTTTGACATACTTTCAACTTGTTGTATCTCTGGTATTTATCAACTTTTTTGTTTCATTTTTGTGCAGGAAAAAACATAATTTTATGCCTTATTGGACGTGTAGGTAAAAATATTGAAATTGAAAAAAAATTTTACAGTGTTGTCACGTTTTGCGTACCATCAGTTTTCTCAAGATTTTTAAAAGCAACCCCCTATATTTTATAACGGATTTAAATAGAGCATCGAAAGACGATTTCAACGATATATTATAACATAGGTTTGCAAGTCACGGTTCCCGAGTTTTGGGGATTTTCTTCAGGAATCAATTTTAATATTAAACAATTTTTACTAAACATAACATAAACTATTAAACATGACATAACAAGAACACCTTCCTGTGCTATACATGTTGTATAAATAATGTCTAATTTTTTTATTGCCCTACGAACTGCTCCACTCTCATTGATCAAATGGATCTCTTCCATTATTCTCCCCCTTAAATCGTCTACGTTATTAACTTTATTGTTATACACGTTGTCTTTAATATTTCCCCATAAAAAAAAATCTAGTGGAGTTAAATCGGGACTCCGAGCTGGCCAGGGTATTGACCCAAATCTGCCAATCCACATTGGAAATCTTTCATTTAACCATTCAATTACAGGTCTTACGGTATGGTACGGCGCACTGTCTTGTTGAAATACAAGACCATCTTTAATTTCATCCGGTAATTCATTAATAAGAGGTTGTATTTCATTTTGCAACAAACTGTGGTATCTCTGTCCGTTAAGAGTCCTATCATAAAAAACCGGCCCAATCACTCGGTCCTTTATTATTCCGCACCAAACATATACACTTTGATGTCCCTGCTTTCTGATGGTTTTGATTTTATGTTGATTTTGCCTTGACCAGTAGTGGCAGTTCTTTCGGTTAAATATTCCCGCGGTGTTGAAAATTGCTTCGTCAGTGAAAAGAATTTTGTCAAAAACCGGTTGATCAAAGTGGCGGTCCATCATATCCATGCAAAAAGTAGCTCTGTTGTCAAAATCAGCTATGGATAGCTCTTGTACCGGAGTGAATTTGAAAGAATGGTAATCGTTGATATTAAGTGTTCTCTGAATACTTGCTCGGCTAATATGCGGTATGTCCCGTGCGGCATCCCTTTGGGAATTTTCATTGCTTTCCTCAAAATATAAAAGAACATCAAGTTGATTTTCTTCTGTAAGAGCTGTCCTAGGCCGGTTTCTTTTATTGTTTATCACAACGCCATTTTCCAGATCTCGTGTAATTCTTACGAAGATTTTCTTACTTGGAATTCTGCTATTTGGATACAGTCTTCTATACTCCCTTAACGCTAGTGCGGGACTCTTATTGTTTCTAATGAAGCACTCATATAAATTTAAACGTTGCTTGCAAGCTGTCAAATTTCATGCAAATAATATTTCGTTTGTTTCCATGGTTTTGAAGCACAGCCTACTTAAAATTGTTGATAGGGTTGTGGAAAGGTTGGTAAATAATTGTGAGAGAAAAAACACGAAGCCAATACTTAGCTTGATGACGTTTATTACTCGACTGACTTTCAGACGCTCTATATAAAAACGAAACAACAAAAATGATTAGTAAGCAAAGACATTTTGCGGCACCATTATCGACACAGTCGCCTTGGCCGTCTGTTTCGGTAATCGCTAATCATAACATTGATAAGGCTTATTTAGTATATGGGAAGGAAACATAAAGAACTATTTTTAAATAGATTCACACTATTTTAACAAAAATACACATTATGTATTTAACTGATTTTTAGAGAGTTTTACGTTTGATCTGGAAAACGGCGTGGTAATAATTATTCAAAGCAATTAGAAAATCTAATTTAGATATTCTTTAGCATATAATATAAATTTTGTTGTCTTCGTTCATGTCATGTCACGTTTAATAGTTTATATTATGTTTTAGTAAAAATTGTTTAATATTAAAATTGATTCCTGAAGAAAATCCCCAAAACTCGGGAACCGTGACTTGTAAACCTATGTTATAATATATCTTTGAAATCGTCTTTAGAGATTTAGAGCATCACTCTATTTAAATCCGTTATAAAATATAGGGGGTTGCATTTAAAAATCTTGAGAAAACTGATGGTACGCAAAACGTGACAACACTGTAACTTTTTTTTTCAATTTCAATATTTTTACCTACACGTCCAATAAAGAATAAAATTATGTTTTTTCCTGCACAAAAGTGAAACAAAAAAGTTGATAAATACCAGAGATACAACAAGTTGAAAGTATGTCAAAAATTGAAGATGATCGTAAATATCTCCGAAACGGTGCCTCGTAGACCCATCTTATAATACATCGTTGAAATCGTCTCTAAGAGAGCTATTCAAATCCATAATAATATCTAGGGTGTTCCATTTAAAATAACAAAGTTGACATCTGTCAACGCAAAATGACACACCCTATATATATAAGTATATAATATTTAAAAAATCTAGATAAACCTAAGAAACTTTTGTATAAAAGTTTTTTCCCTATCTCGTACAGATTCTGAGATAAGGTAGTGGGTCATCTTATGTGGGCCACCTGTACAAACCTTTTTAACAACAACTTTTGGTGAAAACGTAATATCCAACAGTGGTCCTGCCCGCTGGCCAGCTAGATCCCCGGATATCACGCCGTTGGATTTTTATTTATGGGGATGTGCGAAAAATATACGAATTTGACCCCCCAGAAAATAGGCAAGTTCTTGAGCAGCGAACCCGAAATATTCTAGAAAATATAAATAGAAATACCATTCAACGGGTAATCAGAACAGTTGAAAGGAAATGCGGACACTGCATAGAAAAAAACTGTCAACATTTTTAATCCTAGTATTATGTAGCATTTTTTTATTAATTTTATTGAGTAGGTAGTTCATACTGATTTTCTGTTAATTCTTGTAAGGTTAGTACTTTTAAATCGCCATGAACGGTTGACTTCAGAATGTGAAGTTCTGTTTCAATTCTTCTTATGGAAAGAACCAGATTTTCATTAAAATATTCTAATATTTGCCTATTCGATTCCTTGTCATACTTGCATACTTTCTGTTGCGATTCTTAAAATTGGCTAACCCTAGCAAGCTTCTAATCAGTGCAGCGCTTGAAAAGAAGTTCTGTCGACAGTCGTTCTTCGGGGTACATTATGTGCAGTGCACATAGTATTAATGTTACTGAGTAGAACTTACTGATTTTATGCAGAATTTAATGTCCAATTTAAAAATATTGCTATTTGAAACTATTAAATTTTAATTTATATCGATAATTCGAAAAAATGTTTAAACAGTCTTATTTCAAACGCAAAGCCTACTTGGGCAAAGATGTTAGTGTTATAAGCGGGTGGTAGTTTGAACATGTATGAACATTGTGCACGAATCAATTATGTTATTAAGCAGTTTTTACTGATTTTTTGTAGAACTGGATGTTAAATTACAATATATTGCTATTTAACACTATTAATTTTTAACTTTTTACTTTGATAATACCAAAAAACGTTTAAATATTTCCTCTACGCACTTTTTGCACCTTTAGTAATAACCTAATTACAAAGTGTGATTTACCGTTGAAAAGCTAAAGAAATACTCTTTTCAAAACTGTTAAAATCGAACAAAGCGGCCATAAGAAAAAACAAAATTGATGATGGTTCTAGAAAATCGAAACGTTGTATGTAAAATCTGACTTAATAGGTGCACTCTACGTAAAAAGTTGCCTTAATAATGTTCTTACAGATTTTGAAAATTTTCATAAATAAATAAATTATGGGACTTTTTCGAAAAATGCAGTTTTTTGGTTTTTTCAAAATATCTCAAAAACTAAAAAAAAAGATAGAATCGCGAGCAAAACGGCGTTAAATTACAAACATAATTGTCTAAAACTTTCTCCATTTAAACGTTTTTGTAACTATCACGGTTTCCGAGATCCCAATACTGTCATAAACAATTTGGGACACACTGTATATATATATATATATATATATATATATATATATATATATATATATATATATATATATATATATATATATATATATATATATATATATATATATATATATATATATATATATATATATATATATATATATATATATATATATATATATATATATATATATATATATATATATATATATATATATATATATATATATATATATATATATATATATATATATATATATATATATATATATATATATATATATATATATATATATATATATATATATATATATATATATAGTCAGTATTTTTCCTTAGCCCCTGTAGTTTCTGGTAAAGCTATTTTACCGATTTTTGTATATCAAATTTTGTCTTATAATTAATAAAAAAATTTACTTATTTTTAACACGCTTTAAAATTGGAACAAGTATTCTGTAATTATTTATTTATTTCCTATAAAGTGACAAATGTACTAAAAAAGTAAGCACAAAAATGGTGTCAAATCTAATAAAAAAAATTTTAAATTAAAATTCACTGGCTAATATCCAGGAGCCAGTGGCAAAAGCTCTAAGAATCGGTATAAGGAATGTACAGAAACTTGTGCATGAAAAAAAACTATAACTCACTTTCGAAGAAGATTAAGAAATGTACACGAAAAAATCCAAAGGCAAAAGACTTAAGTAACAATGCAAAAATGGTTATTCATAATTCAATTTATGATTTATACGCAACAATGACTAATATAGTCCTTCAGAAACTTTTTAACATTATAGACTAAAAAATATCATCATCACTTAAAAAGTCCTCATCTTCTGAGTCGTCCTCAAATGGCGCAATGATCATTGGTGCTATTTCGACATCTAGAGCTCGTTCTCGATTCCACCAATCCCATATTAATTTCTCCGTATACTCCACAGATTTCTTTCAGTACTCCGGCGTAATAAGATTTAATGAATCTTGCCAACCAATTTGTACTTCATCTGGTGTAAGACCATCGTTCACGTGTTTTTCGTAATATGATTTTGCCCCAGCCCATATTAATTCTATTGCGTTAAACTGGCAATGGTATGGCGGCAGTCGTAAAACCTCATGTCCATTTTCCCGTAATATTTCATCTACGGCATACATTGTTGGTTTTTTAATAGATTTTGCCATTAAAAAAAGTTCTAGTTTCAGCATATTGGGTAAAGTATTTTGGTTTTGCTTTATTAGCCAGTCATAAATTTCACTTTTCTTCCAGGATGAAGCAGATTGTTTATTTAAGATTCTTGAATGATAAGATGCATTGTCCAGAATGATTAAAGATGGAGCATCTAAATTTGGAATCAGTTGTTCTTTTAACCATTTTTCAAATAGTTCACAGTTTATATTATCATGGTAGTCCATAATTTTGGATGTTGAAGAAAACAGTAAACTTGCACCTGGGAGAAATCCTGTTGAAGAACGTTTTCCCGTCCTCGTCTTTCTCGTCCTGCCAATATTTCGAACCACTTCCATTAGAAAATATCCAAGTCTCGTCTAAAAATACCACTTTTCTAAATTTTGAATTAACATTGTCCGTGTAATTCTTTAAAAACTGGATACCCTGACTTGCTATATGTGCCAACTCGCATAAAAATCTTCGATGACAGTCCTTTTTATATCGAAAACCCAACATTTTTATTAATTTTGACAACGATTTTAGTCCAATTTCCAATTAAGCTTCTTTTAAAACTTGAATGGTTATATTAGTTTTTGATGTGTATAAATCGTAAATTGTATTACGAACATCCATTTTTACATTGTCATTTAAGTCTTCTGTCTTTGGCTTTTTTCGTGTTATTTTTTTTATCTTCTTCGGTAGTAAATTATGCTTTTTTTCATGCACAATTTTCTGCACAGTCCTTGTACCGATTCCCAGAGCTTTTGCTCCTGTCTCCTGGATATTGGCCGGTGAATTATCATTTTCGTAATATTTTATTAGATTTAATACCATTTTTTTCGCTTGCGGATGCAAAAAACCCGAAAATTGTTTTCTATTACTCATTTTGTCACTGACTTGTCAATCTGCCTTTGAAGTGACATCGCAAAAAGATTTTTGCAACTGCTGGTATTTATATGTTTATTCTCTTTTTTCATATGAAAATATCATAGGTCTATCTAATTCATCTTCCGGATTTTATGGTAAGGATATGATTACATGTAATAAAAGAAAAATAAACTTAAAAAGTTTGTCGTTCATAAATCGTATGACCCGCACGATAACAGCGCTTTTGACTATAGTGAAATTGCATGCCAGCTAAACCATATGATACATTTTTTGGAACGTTTGTTTAGTTTTCCGTTGTTGATAATTTTTTTTTCTTTTATTATTGGTCGCCCCAAAAATAACGTTAAGTTTGACGACAAGGAATGGAAGATGTATGTACCGAGTGTACAACTAAGTAAGGAGGCCGGCTGTATCTCAGGAACTGTTTATCCCACAAAAATCCGGAAAATTTTTCTTAAACTAAAAGTGGCCAAGAAAAACGCTGGAAATTATTTTTAAGTTTCCAAGTCGGCCGCAAGAGGGCGTAATACGCGTACTCAGTTAGAAGGCGCAGAGTTTCTCGGAAATTCATCCAGTGAAGGTATATCAAAATTGACTTTATATTAATCTCTACTAAATTAAGAATAATTTTTATTAAGGGTTTTCTCTCTAGATGTTCAAATAAAGAGTGAGGGAAACGGTAAATGTTTGTTTTTTAAAGCGGACATAACTTAAGTAATAATTAAGGGATCTTGATGATTCTGGTCTTGTTGAAAAGGGCATTTATTAGGCCTTCACATGACGTATGAATTATATTATTTTAAGTTTCGTTCCAATCACCAGAAGGCGGTTCCTGGCAATTTCTTTAATTTACCGTGTTTTCGTAAAAATTTCAAATGGATTGATATATTTATTATAGGCTAGTGTTACGGAGCACAAAAAATGAAGAAAACGGCGCAAAGAGCAAGTTGATATCTTTTTTTTACGGAAATATAAGCAAAAGAAAATATAACTTGATACTCTTATAAGAAACTCAAGCATTTCTAAACGAATTTTTACGTGGTATCTAATTATCAATTTGTACACTAATCTTATTCAAAATACAAGAGTTCTAACCACACTACACCACAACTTGTTACGTTCTGGACGCGCGTTTCGCTAACCAAGTTAGCATCATCAGCAAATGATATAAACTAAAGTAACTTATCCTAACCGAGACTATTTATAGGTAAATGTGGTCACACTTGGTTGCACCCGACTGCACCGTTGTCAAGTAAACAATAGAGGGGACTATAGGGAATAGGCCCTCTGTCTTTATTTAGTGCTTTCTTACCACATTTAACTATTTCTATACTCTCAAATACATCCAATAATCTATTATTAGATACATTTTTAATCAACTTAAGATTATTTATTCCTATTCGGTGATTGTTTTCCAAAGCATGTTGAGCAACGCTTGACTTTTCTGTTCTTCCGTATCTTAAATGTGCCATGTGTTCTTTAAAACGAATGTTTATGGAGCGTTTAGTTTGCCCAACATATTTTAGATCACAATCATTACAGCTAATTTCATAGATGCCACTCCTCTCCCTAAAGTCGACTTTGTCTTTGGGGTTTCCAAGGAGATGTTTTAAACTATTCTCCGTTTTGTAGGCTACTCTAAAAACGTTTTTAAATACTTTTTCTAGACCTCTCGTATATCTGGGATCATATGGGATTACTATGAATTTATTGGAAGCCTCAGGTATTTGAAGAGTAGTGGCATCTTTTAACATTTTCTTATGCTTGTCTATTTACTAGTTTATGTACAAAATTATCATTAAATCCATTACTTTTAGCTATATTTTTAATCCGATTCATTTCATTGTTAAAACGTTCTTTACTTAGTGGAAAATTGACTAACCTGTGAGTTAAGAAACAATGAAATGAGTCGGATGTTATATATCTATCAGTATTAGTAAATTTCCTATAAATATCAAATTCTAATTTATCGTTATTTCTAATAACTAACGTGTCGAGAAAAGGTAATTGCCCATTGTTCTCCTTTTCATACGTAAAATTAATGGAAGGATATTTATTGTTTAATGTTTCTAAGAAAGTGTCCAAATTTTCTGTTTTAGTATCTAAAATAGCAAATATATCGTCTACGTATCTATACCACACCCTTGGGAAATACTTGAGTTCTTTTTTGAATTGGGTTTCTAATCTGCCCATAAACAAATTTGCAAGGAACGGAGATAAGCAATTGCCCATCGCAGTTCCCTCTAGTTGTTTATAATATTTATTGTTGTACTGAAAAAAATTTTGATTCATACATAATTTTGTGAGAAGTAAATACTCATCAATAATTTCTTTCTTCAAATTATTGATTTCAAGTAGTTCCTTTAGGTACTCTAAAGCTAGTGGTATGGGTACACTAGGAAACAATGAGCTTACATCAAAAGATATTAATGTTAGGACTAATCTTATTCTTATAATACAAATATTTGAAATATTCTTCAATTAATTTATTTTTAACTTATTTGCATTAATTAACACACCCCTTTCATAAAGAATGTATCTTAAATGCGCTACTATTCAATTATGCGACGTGCTAAAAGAGTAGTCGGTTTTGGCAAAAATTAAGTGCGAGCGTCAAAATAAAACACTATCACAAAATGAGTTGTCAAATTATTATTAAATTTAGTGTTTGTAGTAAGTATGTATTACGAAAGCAAAATGCCTTTTTCTAATGAGGAAGGGTATTATATGCTTGCAGTTTACTTTGAATGCTTTCAAAATGCTACCATTGCAACAAGAATATATGCTACTAGATACCCCGGTAGACGTAGATATGAGCAAACGGTTTTTACACGATTAGCAAGACGTCTTCGTGCTACTGGCGGTTTTCATTGCCCCCTCCATCGATGACAAAGAAGAGGCCGTACAGAAGCAAACATTATAGATGAGTTGGCATATATTATAATTAACCCACCTGTCAGTATTAGAGCTACATCTAGAGATTTAGGTATAGCTCATGGAACTGTGCAAAACATATTAGAAGAGTATAGGTAAGTGTAAATGAAAAAAAATCAAAAATTTGAAGAATTGAGCAATGCTATTTTTTAATAACAATATAGTTTCGCGTAATTCTTAAATCACCCAGTCGTCTTAAACATTAGATCAGCTGATATTTTTACTTTACCATATATTAAAAATACACTATATAGAGTAAGTATTGGACATACAAAGATTTCCGAAAAATATAAGTTGAGATTATTTCATGTTCACCATAAACTAACAAAGACATATTTTTAGAAAAAATTATGATGCTTATAATGATTTTGTTTGTAAATGAGATTTCCCAGAACGATAACTTGAGAACGGTTAAATCGATATTAAATTTGCAAAAAAAAATAGTTTAGCATCTCGTGGCGTAATATCTTTGATATTTTTTAGACGTAAAATCATAAATTAATCATCTACATATTTGATTTTTAAGAACAGCAAAACCGGCTAAATTTATTTTTTCATATAAAATATTTTTCCACTATACGCACTAAAAACTCAAATGTTTTTATTTCCATAACGCCATTCTTTAAAAAAAAATCGGCAAAACAGAGGGCAGATTTTTTTTCAAACCTACATAAACGATATTTACATTTATAAAAAATAAATCTACGGAAGTGAAATACTCATTTTTTAAGTTTTTGTTGCATAAAAAAGTAAAGTTTAGTAATAAAACTTTTAATATTTTTAAAAACGGCAAAACAAGACAAATTTATTATATATTTTACATATATAATAAATTTGCCAACGTGCTTAAGAAAACTATTGAAGTAACAAAATTGGAATATGGATAACAAAACACATTTTTTATCTTGACTCGTGATAACATTGTGCAACCTTTAATTCGTGGGAAATAGTGATTCACTCATTTATTTTTTAATTTTCAGCCTGTATCCGTACCATATGGTATTGCACCAACTTTAACGCCTCAAGACTATGATCAGAAGCTGGACCATTGTCACTGGCTTCTTAGTATGATAGATAAAGATTTCCAGACCCTCTCATGAATTTTGTAGACCGATGAAGCCACGTTTCGTGCCAATGGTAGGGTAAATTTACATAACGTACATTATTGATCAGAACATAATCCTCATTGGATGCAAGAAGTTCAGAACTAAGTCGGCTGAAGCTTCAATGTTTGGTATGGCATAATAGCTGGTATAATTAATTAATTTAGGTCCAATAATTTTCGATTAATCTTTAAATGGGATAATTTATTTAAACTTTCTCTAAAATCACCTACCAGATTTATTGATATGCAGACGAGACGGCTCATTTGTCTGTCAATGTAGACAATTCCTAGACAATCGGTCTCCAAGGAGATGGATATTTAGAGGTAGTTTATTTCTTTAGCCTCCTTTTTCCCCAGATTTAACTTGTATGGAGTTTTATTTATGAGGACGACTAAATGGTATGGTGTTTAATACCAGACCTTAACAATCGAATTCAAAGCGCTATCGGGATTATTCCTGCAATGGAAATAGAAGCAGCAGTTCAATATCGTTTAATGCATTCAAAATGACAACAGGCACTTTGAGCAGTTTACTCGACAATAATTATTAGTTAGCATAATACTTTTGATCAGTTTTCGCTATTTGTTTTATGACCTTTTCCGGGTCATATTATCTCTCAAAAAAATGCATTGTTATATTTTCATTTGTTAGTTTTTTGCAAATAACTATTGTGGTTCCTCCGTTAGTTAGTTAAAATCTTTTTGTTAATCTACACTTATTTAATGCGTCTTTTAACAACCTGCTACGAAATTAAACGAAACAAATTACAATTTTTTTCATATCTCCGTTAAAAAAAAGATATCAACTTGCTTTTTGCGCTGTTTTTTTTTATTTTTTTGTTCTCCATAACACTGGCTTATAATAAATATATTAATCCAATTGAATTTTTTAGGAAAACACGTTAAATTTAAGAAATTGCTAGAAAACGCCATCTGGCGATCGGAAAGAAACTTAAAATAACATAATTCATACGTCATGTGAAAGCCTAATAAATGCCCTTTTAAACAAGACCAAAATCATCAAGATCCGTTAATTAATTACTTAAGTTATGTCCGTTTTGAGAAACAAGCATTTGCCCTTTCCCCCACTTTTTATTTCAACAGCTAGAGAAAAAAACACTTAATAAAAATTATTCGTAATTTAGCAGAGATTAATATAAAGACAATTTTGATATACCTTCACTGGGTGAATTTCTGTGAAAATATGCCTCTTGTAATTAACTACGCGTATTACGCCCTCTAGCGGCCGACTTGGAAACTTAAAAATAATTTCCAGCGTTTTTTCTTGGCCACTTTTATTTTTAAAATTTTTTTTCCAACATCATCGGATAAAAGGTTTCCGAGATAAAGCCGGCGTCCTTTCTTAGTTGTGCGCCCGGTGGCATTTTTGTATCGAGCGTCCAGTAAACCGCATCTTGAATGCCCGAGCTCGAAACGTATCGAGCGCACGGTAACCCGACAACACTCGGGCTACCGTACGCTCGATTCATTTCAGCTGTTTATAAAACTCTAGTAAATAATGATATAGTATTGTTTGGAAAGGGATTATAGGGTAAATAAAACACAGTAGTAAATTAAACGTTGTAAAAAATCCTATTTTACTGCTAAATAAATAAAATACGTACTTATATTAAAAACAAAATTTTAAAACTCCATATCTAATATTTATTTGGCAAATTTATTTTCACCGAGCCCAACATTTTTATTTACACAACTATTAAGTGAATGGGGGGCTTTAGATTTTTTTACTCTAAGGCTTCCGACTTTTCTTCCCGCCTGCATTGCTCTTCTACCCGTCATTTTGATTTTTCTCCGAGAAACAGATGTTGGCTGAACTGCAATTTTTTTTCCTCTTCTCGTATTTTTTTTTGATCCGACAGTTAAAGATAGCGGCAAGTGATCAAATTTAAAAGCTGTGTGTAAACCACTCATAAGGGTTGAACTACTATTTATATTTTTATGGTAAGTCTTCATAAATTGTTGAACGGCTGGACAGAAACCTATTGGATCAGCTTCTAAATTTTCAAAGATATCTGCATTAAAATTGGAAATAAATTCGGACCATTCTTTTTTAACGTCATTATTGTTGATTTCAGAAGATTCCATACATGGTTCGCTATTTGTGGAGTCAATACTTTTACAGTCGTCGGTACTTGTTTCTTCTGCAATAGGCGTTGGTAAATAATTTTTAACATTTTCGGGAAAATCGACTAGTTTGAGAGGTAACATGATATTTTCCGTCGGTTCTTTTCCAGTAGCGATCAAGTACAACATTTTCCTACTTTCAAGTGACAAAGTATTGCAAGCGTTTGTTATATTAAAGTGTCTTATTATTGCAGATTGATGCTTGCATATTTTTCCAGTGATACCTACAGGGCAAGAACATATATTGCTTTTCATATCTACGAAATATTCTATTCCTTCATGAGAACTGCTTAGGACATGGTACTGCATTTCACTCAACTCTTTTATTTGATTTGGCGAAACATCTTTATCATTTGGAGATAACCGATTTAACGTTGACTTGCTAATCTTATTCATTATTAAATCAAGCAGTCTTTGTTTATAGTAACTATCGAAACTACTAATGATGAAATCAGTTAACTGTGTAAGGTTATATGCTTTAGTTCTTTCCAGGGAGATATCTTTGAAGAGACGAAACATTACTTCGACATAGTTATTTGTATCAGCCCCACGTATCATTAAAGATTGGCGATAATACAAACACCATACTTCAATTTGTTCAATTTTACTTTCAATGTATTTTTTGTATTGTGGATATTGATAATATTGATAAAATAACGCTAAGTTTTTCTCCATTCTTTCTTTCGTCTTTGACATGAGAATGTTCCTAAATAATTTATACAACGATTGTCTATCTTCCTTTTTAATTTCATTTTTAGCGAGTTGTAACCATTTCCATACAGCTTTTAAAACATGAAAACTGCAAAGTAGGTAAACTCGATTTAGGCCAATATTTTTGTAAAACATTTCGTTCTGATAAATCATCATCTGTCATGATGACTGCAGGCGAAATTTTAAAAGGAATTATTTCTACCAAGCCTTTTAAGGCACAATCAAAAATAGAAGCTTTTTGGCTATTTGTAATTATGCATCCTAATGGTATACCCCCTGCTGGTGATTGGGTGGCAAAGAAATATAACTTGTGATTTTGCACATCGCAATTACTCGTAGCATCCACAAATAATATTTCTGATGCCTGAATTAAGTGCCTTGCAGCACGCTGCATTATTGGGGTGCATAATGAAACGGCATAGTCTTCTTCGTTATGTGTAATTTTAAAAAATGTGTCAATGGAATGTTTTAGATTTTTTTCCAATTGGAAAAACATATTTTCACCTGACCTATCGCCATAATGGCCTTTAAAATTGGCTTTCCACAAGTTGGAAAAATCTTGTTTAGAAGGAAAATAGTGTCTGTCACATACAATTTCATCGTATTTGTCACCTAGCTCTTCCATTTTCTAAAGCAGAAACTGTTATAAGCTGAAGCAACTGAGTGTCCCTTTTCAAACAATTGAAAAATTTCTTCCTTTGTTTCTTTTCTTATTGGTCTTTTTGTCAAAGCTGCCACACTATTTATTGTATGGTTGTGGTCATTTTTAATACTAATAATACATGGCCATTCTTGAAGCAAATTATCAACATACTTAGGCTTGCTTCGGGGATGAAATACTTGTTTCTTAATAACGACTAGTAATTCTGCAGGACAATTAATATTCCTGGAAGAATGTTCCCTTTTTCGACCTTCTTTCAACTTATTTGTTTTTGTTTTAAACTGGCAATGATAGATTCTTTTAAACACATGCTGTCTGGCTTTTTCGGTTGGAGTAACTATGGTTTTAGTGATATACCACGTATTTTTTTATATTAGTTCCAGATCGTGAACCCATTGCTAGAAAAAAATGTACTTCAGAAGTATGCCCCTGAATAGGGATTTTGATTTTTTTGGAGCCTTGTATTTTCTTAATGGATGCATGTAACGTAATGAATTTTTTACCATACATGGTGGCTTTTATTGACATTACAGTGATTTATTTGTTTTTTGATAAATGTTTCAACTTCCAAATATACAGGGCGCTTGGTAATAAGATGGGTACCTTACTTGGTTACCATCTTTTAAAACCATCCTGATCATTTGGAAAGTTAGGATTGGAAGGTGAAATTTGTTTTCCTTTATCTTAAACCCATTACTCAAAAATTTATAATCCATCAAAATTGCAATCTTTTTTAAAACCGTATATTTAAAAATTGGAACATTCAGCAAAAAAATCGCTATAATGACAATGAAAACCTCCACCCATTGTAAAAAATCTCATTTAAATTGTTTTTCCTCTATATCTTTAACCGTTTTGTCATCATAATTAAAATTAATATAAAGTGAGTAACTGCTTATGTTCAATTGTTTGAAGCTTGAAAACAGTTAAGGATATAAAATATTCTCAGAATTCTTATTAAAATCAAAAAAATTAATAGCATACAGGGTATCTCATTTAAATTATCAAAGTTGCTACTACTTTTTGACGAGGCGGCAACGTCGTAGCTTTTAAAATATTTTAGTCCGATAGAGCATTATCGTATATTATGTAACCGATAAAAGTTTCAGAACAGTCGAATAAAACGTTCTCCGTATACGTCTACTATACTACAGACTATCAAATACCTTGTATAATGGGTATTTTGCGCCGTAGTCAAAAAATTCCAAAAACGCCCCGAGGTAAGTTAACATGGAAGCAGAATATGATACAAACATAATTTAAAGTTCCTTAGTCAAAAGTAAACACCCTGTATATTTGGAAATTAAAACATTTATCAAAAAACAAATAAATCACTGTACTGTCAATGAAAGCCACCATCTATGGTAAAAATTTCATTACGTTACATGAATCCATTAAGAAAATACAAGACTCTAAAAATTGCAAAAAATATCAATATCCCTATTCATTTTTGAGTTTATATAAATTTTATATTTCAATATTTGGCTATGAAACAATGTCGAACGAATCCGAGAATTTTGCATCCACTACTTTTCATTTAGACGGAATACATACAAAATAAAATCGATAAAAAATATATTGATGTGACTTATTTAAAACATTATAAAGTTGGCTACCTACTACTTTTCTGCAGGAGCGGCAACATTCTGAACAATTCTGATTTAGCCAAATCTGGCAATGCCTATTTATGATTTTCTGGCGATAGTAAAGGTTATGTAGAAAAAAAAAGCTGTTATTTACTTACCTCAACTTCTTCCTTAGTAGTAAAATTAGTGCGGATTTCGTTAGAGTTGACAATGTGATATTTATAATTGTTTGGCCACTCCATACTTAACTAATTAAATAAAAAACGGTTAACGAAATTTACATCATACGACAATTTAAAAATTGACAAGACTAGTATCGAGCGCACGGTAGCTTGACAATCGATCGGGATATCGGATGCTCGTTTTAAGACAGACCTCGGTGAATGCGATGGTAGCCGATTGCGGTGTACTGGGCGCTCGATACAAAAATGCCGCCCGGTGCAGCGTGAAAATTTTAACTTGTTCACATTTTGATCTGCTATAACTTTCTAATTTAAAGATATCAAAATGAGTTAAAAAACAAATTTTAAGACTAAATTTGTACACCGTGTTCCACATAAAAGTATCCACTATACTATCTGGAAATAAAAAGTTACCTATTTAAACTACAGTCGATTTCTGCGAAGAGGTTAATTAGGGTTATGAGTGATTTTTTGAAAACTGGAGCAATTTTCAAATCACTATAAAAAAATAAGAAACCCTAAAATTGAGCCTTTGGGTGATAATTTCTAGTTTATAAAGCATTAATGAATATACGGAATAGAAAATTTTTGTCCACATCTATACAGGGTGGACATACTACGAAATCAACCTGAATTTTCACAATGCACATAGGGTAAACCAGAGAATTGTTGGCCACTCGATAGTAATTGGCCACTTTAATTTCAATTCAAAATATTAAGATCTGTGATTGATTTATCCTATTTTACGATTTAGCAAAAAGAATCGGCAACATTGCTAATAAACTTGTCAAAACAGCACTATATTTAATTATCGTTTGAATAGATTAATGGCGGATGTTATTTTGGTGTGTGTGGTGAAAGCCATATTTAAAGTAAGTCTAATTGAATTCACAAGGGCAGTGCTTAGTTAAAACAAAGTTTTTAATACATGAAACCATAATGTGGTGTTTTTTTTGTGTAAACTATTATTTAGGTACTTTAATTTAATGTTTAAAATATTGAGAATTAATCTAAGGTTATATTATTCTTGCCAATTCAGAGTGGCCAATAACTGTATAACTAATTTTTTCTGACCACATCTTAATTTTTTATTAAACTCAAAAGTTATACAAAAGAATTAATGGAAAACCTAATTTTTATTAGTTTAATTGTATTAGACAATCCTTGGCCGGCGGCCAATAACTGTGTTTAGGGTAGGCCAATTACTGTATACCACCAGTGGTGCAGTATTTTCCTATTTTTATTAACTTTGTAAAGTAGCGTAACATGAATAAGGTCATGTTCAATTCGCTAGAAAATTTTTGCTACTGCGTGTACGTTGATTTAGGTAACAGATGAAAAACTTTTTATTATTGATTTTATGAAAAAAAATATTATACATAAAAAGTTTTGCTTATTAAAAAAAACTATTTTCGCTGCAAAAAATTCGCCATATGATGTACAGGTTACGCGAAAAACACGCAAAAACAAATAAGCAAAACAAAAAAAATGAGAAATCAAATTATCTAAGATAGCCAAATTAGAGAACATAAAAATATGAGATAAAAAGTTAATTATAATTTTTTTGTACGAGGTGTAGTTTTTAGGAAATTTAATGACCAATAAGTCGAAAATGGGTAACATATGGACCACTTTTTTATTTTTGATTTTAGACGAAAAAGTTATTCTCCATAAAAGGTTTTGCTTATTTGAAAGATACAATTGATTTAAAATTGAATGTTTTTTGGAAACAGGGTTCGAAATAAATACAAAAATGGAAATCTATAAAAGAAAAAAAAATCCTATTTTTGAGCCAAATTAAAGAGCTTGCAAAAACAAGTCAAGAAGCGTCTAGAGGTTTTTTGAAAATATGCACAGTTTCTCAGAAGATTAATGGAAAATATGTAAGAAATGCCTCCGTTTTACATATTCAACATTCATTTTCTCAAAAAATTAAACAATTATCAAAAAACTTCAATAAGCTTTTTCACTTGTTTTTGTGAGCTCTGTAGTTTGGCTATTTCAAAGTTGTGGTTTCATTTTTTTTTCCTTTTGCAAACTTTTATTATTGTATTTATTTCGAACCCTGTGTATAGAATGATATTCTTTTTAAATTAATCTTGTTTTCCAGATAACAAAAATTTTTATGAAGGATAACATTTTTGCCAAAAACCACAAATAAAAAAGTTAACCATATGTTACCCAAATCCACGCACACGCGTCTAATATGCATACATACTTAATATTTATAAAGAAATATGTTTTAGTTCCAAAGTGGTTCTAGATTTTTATACTAAGAAAAGTAGTACTTTTTGTCTTTTTAGAAAAACTTCAAAGGGTTGATTTGTTAACGGATATAGAAAAACCTATATTCCTGAATAATCTCTACTATGGTTTGCAAATATTTTTATTTTTAACTTCAGTGAACATGCCAAGAGTTGCGGAAGGAACCAAATATGCCAACAAAATATGCTGAAAAAGATGTTCAAAGTGCCTTAGAAGCTATAGCAGGGGGCATGGGGCAACGTGCTGCTGCAGTAGAGTTTAACGTTCATCGCTCAACATTACAGTTTAGGGAACAAATTCCAGGAGAAAATTACTCACGGGCCAAGACCTATTCTAACATTAGAAGAAGAGGATTTATTAAAAAAATGGATTACGTCATCCCAAAAAAAAAGGTTTTCCGAACAGATTTGAGGATGTTCAAGAATCAGTAAAATCATTTTTGGATGATAACCTCAGGCAAAACCCATTCAAAGACAATAAACCTGGAGAAGGCTGGTCTTTTTTACGGAGACACCTAAACATTACCTTAAGAACATCAGAAGGAATTCCTTCAGCAAGTGCTGTCGTTTCTGAAGCGGACAAAAAAAATGGTTCCAGGAAATTGAACATTATCTACAGGAAAAAAAATTAGACCATATACTAAATGACCCTTCCCGAATATTTAATGGTGACGAAAATTGTTTTTACTTATGCTCAAAAAGCAAAAAAGTCTTGGCACCTAAAGGTATAAAAATGTGTATGAAGTGGAACATCACCCAAAAGCCAACCTGACGGTAATGTTCACATTTTCTGCCAATGGTGACACAACTCCACCTGTGGTCATTTATCCCTACCAAAGACTATCTGCAGATGTAATAAAAAGCGTTCCGTTAGATTGGGGTATAGCAAACAGTGAGAACGGATGGATGAAAAATGACACATTTTATGAATATATAGCCAATATTTTTCACAAACATCTGTTGAAAATAGGTGCCATTTTTCCCGTTTTATTGTTTGTTGACGGCCATGCTACACATTTGACATACGAATTAAGTAAATTGTGTTCAGTTTTAAAAATTATTATGATTTCTTTACATCCAAACGCAACAAGAATACGCCAACCTGCAGGCGTGGCTTGTTTTAAACCGCTAAAAAATGGCTGGAGCGCTGAAGTCCTTCAGTTTAGGCGAAATAATCCATATAATGTTGTAACAAAGGTAACCTTAGAAAAGTTAATAAATAGACAGCTCAAGTCAGATACAATTAGGAATGGTTTTAGAGCACCTGGTATTTTTCCATGGTGTCCTGAAGATATTAATTATACCAAATGCATAAGAAAGTGTTTAACTAAAAAGAGTTCCAATGAAATCTCAGACACAGATCATTAACACACCCGTTGTTGCTAATCAAGTTGATAATGAGATATTATTAAAAACATTAATTGATTTGTTTAAAAGAAGTCCCGTTCAGAAGACTTTTGTAGAGAATATCGAAGAAGTAGTCACAGAAGTAACTGAAAGTAGAGACAGTTCTGAAGGCAAAACACAACGTGTTACCTCTTTATTGAACGCAAAAGAAAATACTAACACTTTAGGTGATATGCGTACATCTCTTCAACTGAATATTAATGATATCCCAGTAATTTTCGAAGATGAGGTGCCTACAGACTGCATTTCTAACATCAAAATAATTGAGACACTATTTCTGGCCAAAAACCCCAAAGAGGAAAGGAAAAAAATAGTGAAGAATATCATTTGTTCTAACATCATGTGCAAGGCAGAGGGATCATTTGAAAAGAAGCAAGAAGAAGAGCGACTTAAAGAAGAAAGAAAATTAAAGAAACTGGCAGCTAAAAAAGAAATGGAGGCAGAAATTATAAAAAGAAAGAAAAACCTTGGAACTAAAAGAAAAACGCTTCGCAAAGAAAATATTAATTTAAATAAAGATGACTTAAATTCTGAGAATAAAGATTCATGCATAAAACTTAATAGCAAAAAAGAACAAATCAGGATGACTTAAATTTGGAGAATAAAGATTCATGCTTAAAACGTACTAGCAACAGATATTAAGAACAACATAGATAAAGGCAACCAACTATGTTTAAATGAAGTCAGGCCAGATGGGAAGCCGAAAAAAAAGTGTGACTCTGGAGATGACGAATCTAATACAATTTTGCAAGACTTAGAAGAACCAGAATACAAATATATAGTTCCTAAAACTACCAAAAAAATATTATTTTTTGATGAACAAGTTGGGCCATCAAAAGCTCAATCAAAAGTTAATATATTATCAGATATTTGTATAAAACCAGACCAAGGTTTAAATCCTTTTAATAACACCACATTAATAGCGCGCCTATGTTATACATGTGTTTATAACATAAGTAATGCAAAAAAGGTATTAAATGTGAGCTTTGTACTCGAACTTACCATGTTAATTGTGTTTTAAAACACTTTGGAGAAAACTCATGTTTAGATGCCCTACTTGTTCAAAAAATATAGTCTGAAATTTCGTACAAAAAATTAAAATATAGAATAGGTTAACAAATAAATGAGTTTTTTAGATGCGCTTAAGTATATACCTGTTGTGTTAATGTGTTTAAGTTTCTGTAAAAAAAAACCACTTTGAAAAAGAATTTGAAAATTCTATGTTCAAATACTCATCTTGTTAAAAAAATATTAGTGTTAAATTTTCTATAAAAAATTAAATACTAAAAATCGATAAAAATGCGCCCTCACACATCTTTTTCAAAAGTTCTTGGCCGGAAAAGATATATGTATAATAGCAGAAATATATAATTTCTGCGGGTGCAAAACGGCCTACAAGAATAATTGCTTTCGATTATGTCACAGGGTACCCTCCTGCGATCATGATTTCTGGGCCTCTACCCTCATCAGGCAGGCTTGTACCCAGGGAGATCTGAAATAACAGATTGCTCGATATGACAAAATCGAAAGCGAAACGTCTATCATACTGAAACAGTACTACACGCTAAATGTAACACTTAGCACCACCTATTGGGGCTCCGGTGATTTCCGGCTGCAAACGCATAGGTAATTGCTGATCGTAGGAGGGTATTTCTGCTATTATACATAAATTTTTTTCGGCCAAGAACTTTTGATAAAGATGTGTGAGTGCGCATTTTTATCGAATTTTAGTATCTACTCTCCGCACGATGGTGCCAGTGCATACTTTTTAAATTACCTATGTGTTTGCAGCCGGAAATCACCGGAGCCCCAATAGGTGGTGTTAAGTTTCGTTTTAGATTTTGTGATATCGAGCAATCTGTTATTTCAGATCTCTCTGGGTCCAAGCCTGCCTTATGAGGGTAGAGGCCCAGAAATCATGATCGCAGGAGGGTACCCTGTGACATAATCGAAAGCAATTATTCTTTTAGGCCGTTTTGCACCTGCAGAAATTATATATTTCTGCTATTATACATAAAAAATTAAGTTAATTAAGGTCCTAGGTTAAGAATAAAATTCGTTTTTGAGATGTATGAACCTATTGGTAAGTTTGTTTAAAATGTTTAATAAAAAATAAACATAGTGTTTGCAATAATTGATAAAGATATTTTAATTATTCACAAATGCCCAATAATTATCAGTCACCTGGCCAATTATTATCTGCTAGTAGCCAATAACTATAATTTAGACAACTTCTGAGAAATTGCTAAATGTACCGACTAACTAAATGTTTTACAAGTAAATTAACACTTTATTCTCAAAAGAAAAAATGAATTTTACATTTAAAAAAAATATATATACACCAATAAGCTTACATTCTCAAAATTTAACTTACTTTCTTTTCTTTCCTTAAGAGGCCAATAACTGTCTGGTTTACCCTACTAAAATAAGAAGATTTCGGTATAGATTTGAACGCCTAAATGTTAGATAAATATTTATTTGTAGCACATTAAAAATCCACCTTATAAGAGCAAATATATTTTACCCTACTGTCTACCTTAATTTTCTAGAGTCCATAGCAATATCATTACTGAGAAAAACGAACTCCGCATCCTCTGCCTTTGATAAATGTATCACGTTTGTTATTTGCGACCCTATTCATTGTATCGGAACAATAATTGGATTGAGCCCTCGCAACACCTACACCGACATGATGGAAAAACTAATAGGGGTTACAAGAATCAAGAACAGACCAACAGGGATATAAACCATGTAGAAAATATCCTTCTGACTTATAATGAAAGGAGTTATTGGCTAATGGAAGTATACATTATCAGGAACAGAGATTTCATTACGTTTGGTGCCTAGAAACTTCCCATTAAGGCATGCTGGCGTAGTTTGAATAGAAGACAGAAGTATGTCTTTTTAATCAGTTTACTAATTAAATTATTAATTAAATTAATTACTAATTATGTACCCTTAATATATTCTTTATCTGGTCCCAGAATATCCCATCGCGATCATTAAATTCTGGTACAGCATCACTATAACTCTTGGATTAATATGAAAAGCAGGCTGTCAATCAACTCTGTATTCCACAAATTCTGGTTATGTACTTTTAAGCTATTTTCACACGCCAAGATGTTTATTATTTTGCCGTAACCATTTTTCATATATTAGCGTTAAAATTGTTAGCAACCTTTTTCTTAGTTATACTTGATGTCCGAGATGAAACGTTTTAATTACCTGTATGCAAACTTAGCCCTTAATTTGGATTAGTGATAATTAACCCTATTATGTCAGTTTTGAAAACTGTGATAATTAATGTCTTAATTGCGTGTATTAAATTGGTGTCTTTAAAGTTATTTTTAATTGTGGTGTGTAGACCTTCTAAGTTGTTTTAGTGTATCCTTAACAAACGCTTGTTCTTCGCCGACAAGGGTTTTTAAGGACAATTGTAACATGGTGATAGGTGGATATTTTAACCTCGACTTTTTTAAGCCTTCTACTATAGTCAAAAGCAGTGTTATTGTGCGGGTCATACGATTAATCAACGACAAATTTTTAAGTTTGTTTTTCCTTTATTAAGTGTAATCATATCCTCCGCATTAAATCCGGAAGATGAATTAGATAGACCTATCATATTTTCATATGAAAAAAGACGATAAACATTAAACATATAAATAACAGCAGTTGCAAAAATTTTTGAGCGATGTCACTTCAAAGTTAGATTGACAAGTCAGTGACAAAATGAGTAATAGAAAACAATTTTCGGTTTTTTTGCATCCACAAGCGAAAAAAATGGTATTAAATCTAATAAAATATTACGAAAATGAAAATTAACCGCCCAATATCCAGGAGACAGTAGCAAAAGCTCTGGGAATCAATATAAGGACTGTGCAGAAAATTGTGCATGAAAAAAACCATAATTTACTACCGAAGAAGATTAAGAAATGTACACGAAAAAAGCCAAAGACAGAAGACTTAAGAGACAATGTAAAAATGGATGTTTGTAATGCAATTTACGATTCATAAACATCAAAAAGTAATATAACCCTTCAAGTTTTAAAAGAAGCTTTAAAAAATCGAGGCATATTGGAAATTGGACTAAAAACGTAAAAATTTATAAAAATGTTGGGTTTTCGATATAAAAAGGAGTGTAATCGAAAATTTTTATAGCAAGTCAGCGCATCCAGTTTTTAAAGAAATACACGGAAAATGTTAATTCAAAATTTAGAAAAGTGGTATTTTTAGACGAGGATATTTTCTAATGGAAGTGGTTCGAAATCTCGGCAGGACGGTAAAAATGTAAAGAGAGAAAAGGGATGTGGGACGGGAAAACGGTTCATCATTTTGCACGCAGGTTCTTCAACAGGATTTCTCCCAGGTGCAAGTTTACTGTTTTCTTCAACATCCAAAAGTATGGACTACTATGATAATATGAACTGTGAACTATTTGAAAAGTGGTTAAAAGAAAAACTGATTCCAAATTTAGATGTTCCATCTTTAATCATTCTGGACAATGCATCTTATCATTCAAGAATCTTAAATAAACAATCTACTTCATCCTGGAAGGAAAGTGATATTTATGACTGGCTAATAAAATAAAAATAAAATCCGTTACCCAATATGCTGAAACTAGAACTTTTTTTAATGGCAAAATCTATTAAAAAAGCAACAATATATGCCGTAGATGAAATATTACGGGAAAATGGACGTGAGGTTTTACGACTGCCGCCATACCTTTGCCAGTTTAACGCAATAGAATTAATATGGGCTGGGGCAAAATCATATTACGAAAAACACGTGAAAGATGGTCTTACATCAGATGAAGTGCAAATTGTTTGGCAAGATTCATTAAATTATATTACGCCGGAGTACTGGAAGAAATCTGTGGAACATACAGAGAAATTAATATGGGATTGGTGGAATTGAGAACGAGTTCTAGATGTCAAAATAGCACCAATGATCATTACGCCATTTGAGTTTCTGTACATTCCTTATACCGATTCTCATAGCGTTTACCACTGGCTCCTGGATATTAGCCAGTGAATTTTAATTTAAAATATTTTTATTAGATTTGACACCATTTTTTTGCTTACTTTTTTAGTGCATTTGTAATTTTGTAGGCAATAAATAAATAATTATAGAGTACTTGTTCCAATTTTAAAGCGTGTTTAAAATAATTAAAATTTGTTTATTAATTATAAGACAAAATAAAAAAATCGGTAAAATCGCTTTACCAGAAACTCGGGGTTAACGAAAAACGGGCTATATATATATATATATATATATATATATATATATATATATATATATATATATATATATATATATATATATATATATATATATATATATATATATATATATATATATATATATACTGACGGACAGACATACCTACAGACAGACGAAATTGAAAAAACATGTTTTCCGACATCTAGGGACCCTTAAACGTAAATATCTGAAAAAATCTCACGATGGAAGTAATAACTAATTATCTTGTGTTTTTAACAAAAAGTGTATAATATTTTTGCAAAATAAAATTTTTTTGATATCACAATACAAAAAAACCAAGTTTTCTTTGTACAGAGGGGGCCCGCATTTAAATAAATGACACTGTATAAGTGGTTAGATTTTTAGGTCAAGCGGGGCTCATAATTTTTGGTAATTGATAAAAAAATCTCACTTTCATTAAGTGGCTGTATAAACAGAGCATATCCTGATTGTTCCACTGATTCGAACCGCCTTCCGACGTTATTAAGGCGCTTGCCATTTTGCGTATTTTTGTTTTTGCTAACCAGAAAATAATATTAAGTGGCTATCTTAATAATATTGCGAAATATAATTAAAAAAACTATTTTCTTTCTCCCTGTATATTTGTAAATAGCCCATCGAGATTTAATAGCTCGATCAAAATACAAGAGTTCTAACTACACTACACCACAACTTGTTACGTTCTGAACGCGCGTTTCGCTAACCAAGTTAGCATCGTCAGCAGATGATATAAACTAGACTAGAAGACTAGACTTAGAAGTTTATATCATCTGCTGATGATGCTAACTTGGTTAGCGAAACACACGTCCAGAACGTAACAAGTTGTGGTGTAGTGTGGTTAGAACTCTTGTATTTTGATCTTCCATCACAGATTCTAGTGTTAGGACTTAATAGCTCGATAAAAGAATGACACAACATTTTGGTATTCCCTGTGTTTTCTGATTTGATTCATAATGTTGGTGACCTTTGGACCCGCACGAAAAGACCGCATTCGACTATAGTTTAGCGCTTTTTAGAGATATTTTAGACTGTTTTAATATCTTTATTGTAAATGGTGTAAACCCGACAAGGTAACCCCTACATCTGAATCATGGATAAATAATTTTATGTGCTCTTATGATATTCCCAATTGGGAAATGTGTGTTGTAAATTTGGGACCATCAGATCACTACTCGCATTTTTTTTAAATCGAAGTTAACAGCAGCAAACAGGAGCATAAAAAAATTGAATACACTTGTAAGAGAAATTTAAAAAATGTTAACATACTAAGTTTTGTAAGTTTTTTAACAAAATTATACAGAAATAATTTAAAAGCTGAAAGAATTAAACAAAATGATGGGCGCATTGCGAATTTTCGAAATAAATCCAAGGCTACCTGGAATTTAATTAGGGAACACCAGAAGATATCAAAGGCGATGTATTGGAAATTGTCAAAAATGGTATGAGACTTACAGATAACGTAGTCGTGAACGAATTAAATGAGCATTTACTAGTTTTGGGACAAGCTAATCAGAACGTAGATATACACTTTCTGCAATCAAGTGTCTCCATTAATAATAATTCTAGGTTTAATCATCCAATATATGGTCAGGAAGTCTCGGCTCTAATTGCCGAAATTAAGGTGTCAACTGCTTCTGGATATGATGAAATTTCAAATAAACCACTTAAAAAATGTAAAAGTGAGTTCTGATGAACTTGTCAATTGTTTCCGGTAAATTTCCAACTAAATTAAAATTAGACACTGTACTGCCTCTGTACAAAAAAAAAGGTTACTGCAACGATTATTCTAATTATCGCTCTATTAGCCTTTTGCCTCTTTAAGATTTTTGAATTAAATATGAAATATCAATTGTTAGCTTTTTGAACGCGAATAAAATACTATCTTCAGCTTAACATGGTTTTACGGAAAACAAAAGTACCAAAACTGCACTCTGCACTTTTCCTAAAATAATTATTGATTCCTTGGATAAAAAAATGGCCTCTATATTGATTTCTCTCGAGCTTTTGACTGTGTGCATTACAGTTTGTTGTTGGAGAAGAAAGTAGAATGGTGTCAGGGGATCGGCATTGGATTCGTTTTACTCTTACCTTCAGGGAAGAGCAGAAGTGGTAAAATTGAACAACAAATGTAGTAAAACTATTCATATAGAGAGGGGCGTGCCTCAGGGGCCAATCCTTGGCCCTTTGCTTTTTTTGATTTATTCTAACGATTTAATTGACTATATAAATTCTTTTTTGGAGCGGGTTCATGCAGTTTGTGACGCGGATGACACTAATATCTTAGTGACTCCCACGATGATTTAATTAACAACACCAAATTTGTTTAGAAGCGTATTTTATTATTTATACATTAAACTTTATGACTGCCCATTGTAGTCAAATATCATTATTGACTCTTTATTATGCTAATTTTCATAGTCATTTTTGGTATTCTAAACTGGGGGATGGGCATAGATGCTGAAAGAGTTTTTTTGTTATAAAAATATGCAGTTCGTTTAATGGGAAATCTAAACCATAGCGAGTCGTGTCGTAATATGTTCCAAAGACGAAAAATACTGCCATTAATTGGGGTTTATGTTATGAAGGTTTGTCTTTTTGTATATAGAAACAAATATCTTTATTTGTCTAATCAAGTTTCGTATAGCCATAATACCGGAACTAAAAACCTATTGGCTCCGGCCAGTCACAGAACGACAACCTATCAGAGAAGTTTTTACTTTCAGGGCTGTAAGATATGTAATGTTCTAAGTAAGTACATAAAAGAGTCAGTGAATATTGATATTTTTAAGAATCGGCTTAAGGCAGAATTGTTAAGAAGAAACTCTTATACATTAAGAGTTTTTTGATACCTGACTTGTTTATGTCTGTTAAGTTGATTCAAACTCATTTAACCTTTAACTTTTTTTACAATTGTAAAATATATATATATATATATATATATATATATATATATATATATATATATATATATATATATATATATATATATATATATTATAGGGTCAGGGGAAAAAAGCAAGTAAGTCAATTTTTTTGCTAAATTGAAATATTGCTTGCATACGGTTCAAAATGAGTGTACTCAGCTTTAGAAACTCCTAAAGGGAAAAGAAAGCAAGCTAGTCAGAAGATATCAACAGTTAGAGTTATATTATAATGGGAAAAAAGTAGGCAAATCAAGCGAAAAGAGGAAAAAACCAGACAAGTCATCTTTCGTCACGAGACGTTGCCGCTTGGCACAGTTCCTCCATCTTAGCAAAATATCAGTGACAGTGCTTCGCCAACGATTAACAAGTTTAGTTTGCTTCCGTTAATTTGTCGTTTTATAACCTGTGTTTCTTGTGTTAAGTGTTTAGTTTTGAGTTTACAATATTCGTAATGTCAAACTCGAACGACGAAGGTGTTAGGTTTCACAGTGAGCCAAAATGGAAACCGGTCGGTATGTCTGAAGTAAATAAGAAATTAAAACTTGCGACATATGAAGCTGCCCCGCCTTTCCATTGTAAAAAATTTAAGTGTTTTGATGTAACAACTGAGGTTAACAGAAAAGAGATATTTACGATGAACAAAACAAATTGACCAACTGACGACAATGAACATTCTTCATAAGAAAAGGGCGGATTCCTTTTACAACTTTAAAAGAAAAGCCAAAATTGAGGCAAGAAAAAATAAGAAGAAAGAAACTATATACATAGATTTTACAAAAAAATGTCTCCCTGCCGAATATAGCTACTAACAATGTGTACCATAAACTGCAACTTTCGATGTATTCTTTCAATGTTCATGTTCTTCCAACTGGTGAATCCATATTTTATGTATATCACGAAGGTATTGCTCAAAAAGGACCGAATGAAGTGGCTTCGTTTTTATTTCACTTCGTTATGAACTATTTGGACGACGAAGTTCAAGAATTGAAAATTTTTTGCGATCCTTCAGGAGGGCACAGCAAAAACTACACGATATTTAGATTCATTCATTATATGACGAACAATCAAACTCGTGGTCTTACCGACATCAAAATTACATATCCTGTACGTGGGCGCTCATACTTGGAGTGCGATAAAAATCTTGTGTTATGGAACATAAAAGCTCCGATGGAAACACCAGAGGATTTTGAAGAAATGGTGAAATTATCACGGTCGAAACCATCCCCTTTTACTGTGATCAGTGTTACTAAAAAAAATGTACTGGATTGGTAGACAATGTTGCAGTCGAATTATGCCACTAAGTGCCCTTTTAAAACGCAGCCTATCAAAATCACACATTCTTCATCCAGCCATAGCCGTTTGCTACAATATCGCACGACGTACTTTGGAGAAATGCTGACAGGCATTATTAGGACCCCACGGCAATGTCAACTATTAGGAAAGGGGTTGTTAGAATTTCCCTCTCCAGCTTACAAAGGTAATGCTGAAAAATACCTTTACCTTAAAAATATCTATTATTCTTTCCAGGCCTCTTGCCAATTTCCAAAGCAAAGTCAAAGTCTGCAGAGTTTAATGAAGTTTTGTAACCCCCCTGCTGTTAAGTTTTTTGGTAGACTACCCTACGACTGGATTAATGTAAGGAAAATAATATTATATATATATATATATATATATATATATATATTAATAACGTTAATCTATTCGGCTATCATGGCAATAATATGCCTGAATTTCCTATAAAAGTGTAAATTTTTTCAGGTGTATGTAGGTAATGTACGGGAGTTTCTATAGTTTCTATAGCCTAGTGTAAGAGATATATGAGCATTTTCTGTGTAATTAAAAATTATCACCTATTTAAAGTAGATATATTTTTTTGTAAATATGGGCAAGCCAAACAAAGAACAAAAAGCTCTTATAATAACCCTCCTAAGAGTTGGAATTAACATAAGAATCATTACTGAAGAATTGCAATCCGACTGGTAATTTTTTACGAAATCATCTATCGGAGACCGCAATAGAAGCCAGAAAGGAAACAGACTTTTCTGGTTCGGTAGGAACCGCACGACAGAGGATTCGAGCCTCTGAAAGAAGAAGTCGCTGTGCATCCAACACAGATTTTTTAACAGATATGAATAAAAAAAAAGGGTAGAATTAGCATAAGAGTAAGCAAACAAAGATGACCTGTGAGGAAATATTTTCTGATGAGAAAACATTCCAGTTTTTTGCCACAATGGAACTATTCGCGTTTATAGACCAAGTGACACAAGATATGATAAACAGAATACACGTAAACTAAAAAAGGGGGGGTCGTTTTTCATTTATTGTTTGGTAATGAATTAGTGCTGGAAATAATGAAGTAGAATATTAGAAAACATCATGCTACCCTCTGTTAGGCTAGCATATTTGGAAGAATTCATGTTTCAGTACGATAACTCTCCCATTCACAAAGCAAGAACAGTTGATTATTATTTCGAGGAAAATCACATTAATAATATAGAAAATTATGACATTAATTAAATAGAAAATGTTTGGGGTGCAATGACGAAATTAATTTATAAAGAAAATTTTTCCCCGTAATCAAACTGAGCTAAGAGAGTTGATAAAGTCAAAAAATTTTCTGATGAGCCAATTGAAACTTATAAAAAGAAAGAATCAAACTTTCAATGAATATGTTAGAAATTTAGTTTTAAGTGTTCCACGATGATTATAAGTAGCGATTGAGAAAAATTGCTCAATCACAAAATATTATAATTTTTTTCATGAGAAGGATTACTTGTTAATATTTTAAACAAGATATATTGTTTTTGATATTATAGGAAGACACTTTGTTCTAAGAAATTAAAACATTTCATGACAACCTAACCTAACCTAACGTGTAGGTTATCTTATGAATTACAATCTTATGAGACATAACCAAAGTTTTAGCTTGTTGACAGCACACACTTATTATGTTATACCAGAATTTTATGATTATTTATGAAAACAAACAAAAAACTCATAGAAAGCCATTAGAAGCACGTAGCAAATTATAAAAACTACATAATATCAACAACAGAAATGTCAATGCGACAACTGGCATCAAAAAACTTCAAATTCAAATATATCACGAAACATCCAAAATAGCAAAACAAAATTTCAATTATTGTGCAAGAATTAAGTGTGATTTAGAGATATACTGGTGAAATTGTGTTTCGATAATATGGCGAAAGAAAATAGCGGCTAAATATTTTTTTGTTTAATTTACGTGTAAAAATCTGTTCGATTGACTTTAAAATTTACAAAAAAATTAAATGTGAAAATGGGATAAACTGGTACGATGACGTAATAAAGTGGCGGGAAAATATGCCAGTCAAGTGTGATATAGATAGAAAAAACTGGTAAAATATTGCCTATATGATGGGACCAAATGGGGCCCAAAAACATGTCGAATGAAAAGGAAGTATATGTAACACCTATATACTGTGACTATGTACTAAACTAAATTGGGTCAGACTTTAATATTCCTAATAAATGGAAAAAAAAATCGAGAGAAGTTCCGGGTAAAGGAAATTTACCGATTTTTTCAACAATAATGAAAACAAATTATACATATAGTGCCCGACCTAATTACCAATTTTGTATGAAAAATAAAATATTTTAAACTTTATTTGCACTTTTAGATACACAAGAAAAATAAACTATAAATTTTGGTTAGTATATTATCATTTACATGCATCATAGTAAAAAGTTCGTAAGGATTAAAAGGATCGCAACCCGAAAAAATGATCACATTCATTCATATTTTTTTAAAACTTATTTAATTGCTTATTGGCCATTGTCAATAAAATGGTCATATTATATCGTGTACCAAATTTGTTTCATAAATCTCTAGAATTATAGGAGTCATATCAAACAACTAAAAAATAACATTTTAATAACCTGTCTCTCGAAAACGGAGTGTTTGAGGACACCTGTTTATATAAACTTTTTTTTTATTTTTTTGAACTAAATTATCTCGTTCTTTTAGACATGAATTAATTTGTACCCTGTATAATAATTGCGTATTATTATTTAACATTAATAGCACTGATTCTTTTATTAAATTCTTTCTGTTGGGTAAATAATTTAAAAGTCCCAAGTTTGAATTTTATACTAGCTATAAAAAACTGCATGTGAATAAAACAGATAAAAACGGCAGGTTGTTACCCTGCAGCAAAAAAAAACAAAATTTTATCATAATAATTGATCATACGCAATCCGACTTAACAAAACTTCCTCGTATCAAGATCGCCTTGAATTTGAAAGACAGCACAAAGGAAACGAGAGATAGACAAAAGAAAAATGCCATATAAGATTTAAATGGGTAATGGACCAGAGCTATCTTGATTTTTAGTTTTTTTTATCAGCCGATCGAATGACTCAGGTGTTTTTGGTTAACGAGGAACTGAAATACTACGTAAAGTGACACGCACGGAAAATAATTAATTCATAAAAGACTTGCAAATTTGTGTTTTAATACCGTTGTTGGAATAAGTCCAGTAATCAGGGGGTTGGGAACGTGGTAAATACAAAAGTGCACTAGTTTCGTTTTGCACGAAGGCCATATGGTTCACAAAAAAAATGGCCAATAAAAAAGCGGTTTTTTTCCAATATCTTCCAAAATATTGCAGGTAGAAGAATTTTTTTTTACTAAAAAATGTGGGGCACATCGTTAACTATAAAAAATATTCTGTGGTTAATAGTTTTCAACATAAATTAATTTAAGATCATCAAAAATGTTTCTCTTCCACTTTTCATATGAAAAAAATTCTTGAATTTATTAGGATGCGGGTGAAAATTGAGCAATAACTGGAGTAAAAATAATTTTTTAATTTTAATTTAGAATGCAGAAGAAGACATCCATGGCTACATAACATAATAACCTCAAAAATCTATTTTTTTTTTTCAAATCCAATTTTTGCAGAAACTATGAGGACTGCAGACATAAACATAAATACCTTTTTTTAGGTAATATTCTGCCCTTCATTTTTTAATTAAACCATTTTGCTTGATCTGCGATAATTTGGAAGAAGAAAACAATTTTGTCATTTTTTGGACACTTTTGCAATCCGAGCACTTTAAAATTGCACGAGAGTTACTATTAGTAAAAAAAAAGTACACAATTATATTATCCTGTGACAGCCCCCAAAACTGTCTCTGTGCTTGGGCTATAATTATTTTTTTTTTCAAACTGATATTTTGTAACAAAAAGTAATAACCCGTCTAAATTTATGAAATACGCTACTGGCGTCTCAACTTTTTATTTTTTTCTTGGTACCTTAGTCTTATGTCTTAAGTTTTTTTTAATCTTTTTGGTCTAGATGAACCCACGAGAAGACATGGAGACACCCTGGCGTCATTATCGATGGGGAGAGTTTCACATTCTTTACAGAACACAGTCGATTCCTAAGGCAGTAGTGGAAAATAAGAGGGCAGTTTGTATCAGTCTCCTTACAACTGCAATGTGAAACACCATAGGTCTTACTTAATTTACAGAATATCTAGTTTAAAACAGCTTAGAGGGCTTTAAGGTCTGTGGTGGACACGGTTTTAAACTGATCTCCTTTACTGGGTCGGTTTCCACCCCCATAGGGATAAACTTGAATGCAACTATCCTGTTTTCCTGCACCTTTAATAGGTGGGGTTGCCTACATGTTTCGTTTCATGGTAGCAACAAACTAGACGAAAAAGAAAAACAAAAAGTTCGGTTAAGCTAAAACAAACCCTTAGTTTAGCTAATTATTTAAGGTTTATTAAAATTAAATAAAGATTAAAAAATTGCATCGGAAATATTTGAAAATCGCGATGAATTTTAATACACGTTTTGTAACCTATTTATCATCTGAACATCTAGACCTTCTAGGCTTACTGCATGGATATTTAAGTAGGTAGCCGATAAAAGTGACACATTTTAATTATCAAAAAAAAACCGTGGAAAGGTAAACAGATATAATATAAATTGGAGTATAACGAGAGCGTACGGGAACTGTTACGTCAGATTCTATCTGGTTTTACATAATAATTCTATAACATTTGTCTTATTTTGTTTTAATAACTGCGAGATATTATCAAAAATGCCAAACATACTGCACTGAAGTTTTAATCCTCCATTTGCGTTACAGATTTCTTTGTATGCCAAACAGAATGGGAATTGGTGGCAGAACTTCTCTCTTAAAATTAAGAGCTAGATGTGTATACTAATAGCCTTCTATTATTACTAATATTGTTATAATTAGTACACATATATGCACATTTTTATACATATTAAAAATAATTTAAGTATAATATATAAATTACAGTAGGTATCAGGTAATTTTATCCTAAGGCAAAAGATTTTAAAAAGTTTACTTATTCTAAGACACAAAAATGACCCACAAATGGAAATATTATTTATATGGTGGCTCGTAAAACGCTAAAAAAAATTGCAATTACCCTTAAGTCAGATTTCATCAGCTTTTATAGCTGTATATTAATTATTTCTATAAATAATATGTGTCACTTTACCTGCTACATAAATATACCTGCAATATGATGCTAATGCAAAACGTGTATTAAAATTCATGGCCTCGGTAATGGCAGCTATGTATCTTTTCGATACAATTCTTTAATCTACATTTAATTTTAATGAACATATTAAAAAATTAGCCAAATCTAACTGTTTGGTTTGTAAAAATTGGAATTTTACTGTTTCAAATACGATTTTTCACTTTTTTTGCACCCCAAAAATTATGTAAAATTGCCGTCAAAATTATATGGGTTTCTTATGTCAAATAGAAGGATCTGGTCTGTTATTAAGGTTTGCCAAATTTAAATTTTTATCTTGACTAGTTTAAAAAGTAAAAAGTGGTATTGTATATTCATAACATTGATAATTGATATTAAGTTAATAGAATAAAAAAGCCAATGTTTTATCAAAACCACTTAAAGTATTCTGGAGATTAAGTTATGCCAGGCGTTAAGATAATTACGATATACCTGCTGTCATAAAACTTTTGTTAAACATAGACTTTTTCGGCGAAACGGTTTTTCCATTTTTAGTCTAGATGTTTTATTAGCCCTGATATAGGGTTTTTGTTTTTAATTCCAAAATAGTTATACAGAGTGCTACTTAACTGATAGCTAAAAATGCAAAATATCATATAAATATGAATCCCCAAACCCTTCGGTTTTCAGAAACGGGGTTTTGAAATTTAATTTTGTTTAGTTTCTTTCATGGACCTCGTATGTTTTTCGAGATAAATCATTCAAATTTGATAAGATATGAGCAATGCTTTCGAAATAGCTATAATACATTTTAGAGAAATCTACAGGGTGTTACTGCTTCCCAAATTGCGACCACTTTTACGCAAATTTAAATTCTTTATTTTATTCTATAACTTTTTGATTTCTTAGATTTCTTCGCTATTATGTACCATTTAGAACATATTTAGCAAAATGTTCATTTATGGATGGCCATAGCATATGGAATACGAAAAAATTGTAATATTAGTGCATTACCTTAAAATTAGATAGGCATGAATTAACATTTTGCCAAATAATTTCCAAACGATACGAAATATCGAAAAATTCTAAAATAAAAAGTTAAAGAACAGAATTTGGATTTTTTTTTTGAAAAATGGACAGTGGCGTCAGTAAAAATTTCAGGGTGGCAAAAGTGGTCCAAACCTGGATAAACGTAACACCCTGTAACATGTAGTGTAGCCCTTTCGAAGGCATTCGTCACAGCATACAGTATATTCATAATAAAATCGTTCTGCTGTTCAGATCTTATAATCACTTTAAATATAGTCAAAACTTGCTGACCCGTTAGAAATGTTTCTGACTCTTAATAGGGGCGATAGTTTTGATGCTACTTAGCATTATTTTTATTTTTTGCAATTCTTTACAAATCCACTTTTTCAAGAACATACAATCACTTTCAATGTGGTCAAAACCTGCTGACCCGTAACAGGCGTGATAGTTCTGATGCTACTTAACACTACTCTAATTTTTTGCAATTTTTTACACTCCTCCTTTCTGTCCTCAAAACCTGCTGAACCCTTCGAAGTTTTACTGAACACATTGAAAATGATCATAAGTCCTGGAAAAAAAGGGGGGCTATAAAAAATTGCAAAAATGGAATAATGTTAAGTATCATCAGAAGTATCACCCCTATTAAGGGTCAGCAAAATTCCTAACCGGTCAGCAGGTTTTAATCTCATTCAAAGTGATTATAAGTCCTGGAAACAAAGGAGGGCTGTGAAAAATTGCAAAAAATGAAAATATTTTTAAGTAGCATCAGACACATCATTCTTATTAAGGGTCAGAAAAATTTCTAACTAGTCAGCAAGTTTTAACCACATTTAAAATTATTCTACGTCCCGAAAACAAAGAGCGGAAGAAACGGGGTCTGTAAAAAAATTCATAAAAATGAAAATAACGTTAAGTAGCATCAAAACTATCACCCTATTTCAGGGTCAGCAAAATTTCCAACAGATCAGCAGGTTTTGAACAAATTGAAGGTGATTATAAGTCCTGGAAAGCAAGGGGGGCTGCAACAAAAATATAAAAAATGAAAATAGTGTTAAGTAGCATGTAAACTATCCCCTCTATTAGTAGTCAGCAAAATTGCTGATAAGTCAGCAACTTTTGACCACATTAAAAGTTAACATAAATTCTGAAAAGAAGGCTGTAAAAAAATTGCGAAATTGAAATAATATTAGGTAGCATGGGAACTGTCACCCCTATTAAAATTTCTAACGGGCGAGCAGATTTTGACCATATTGAAAGTGATTATAAGTCCTGGAAAGAAACGGGTTCTGTGAAAAAGATTCAAAAAATGAAAATAATATTAAGAAGCATCAGAAATATCACCCCTGTTAAGGGTCAGGAAAATTTCCCACGGTTAAGAAGGTTTTGACCACATTGAAAGAGATTATAAATCCTGGAAAGAAAGGGGGGCTGGAATGGAATGTAAAAAATGAAAATAGTATTAAGTAGCATGTCAACTATCATCCCTATTAAGTGTCAGCAGGTTTTGACCACATTGAAAGTGATTGTAAGTCCTGGAAAGAAACGGCGTCTGTGAAAAAGATTCAAAAAATGAAAATAATATTAAGTAGCATCAGAAATATCACCCCTGTCAAGGGTCAGGAAAATTTCCCACGGTAAAGCAGGTTTTGACCACATTGAAAGAGATTATAAATCCTGGAAAGAAAGGGGGGCTGGAATGGAATGCAAAAAATGAAAATAATATTAAGTAGCATGTCAACTATCATCCCTATTAAGTGTCAGCAGGTTTTGACCACATTGAAAGTGATTATATGTCCTGGAAAGAAAGAGCGGCTGCAAAAAATTGTAAAAAATGAAAATAATGTTAAGTAGTATCAGAACTTTCACCCTTATTATGGGTCAGCAAAATTTTAAATGGGTCAGCAAAATATTACCTATATCTTATGGCTCAGCAAAAGGGACTGCCAACAGTAAAATGTATAATGATAGGCTATAATTGTCTATTCTGCATATAATTTTGACATAATTAAAGTAACAGAAGAACTTTGTAACCATATAGTGCCTTGCGAATTTATAACTATTTGTTATGCTGTTTTTGCAAAAAATGGTTGATCCGCGTTTTTTTTTTGCTGACATGTTACTTCCGAGAAGAGCTCTACAAAAGCCCAAAAATATTCTAAGCATCTGATTTATGTGAACTCGTATGAAATTAGAAGAAGTTGACATTTTACATACAATATGGAGAATGCAAAATTTTAACACCATGTATGTCATGATTAAATTTTGAGCATGAGATGTTTTGAGAAGGAATTCTTAAAATACAAAATATTAAGCATTCGGGGAAATTGACTGGACCCCGTTTTCTAAATGAAATGTGCGGTTTTTTTATTTCATATTTTCGAGTTTAAATATTTTTTTTAAATTCATTCTTCCATATGATTATTGATCATCTTAATTTAGTTCCTAAACTCATTACACTTAAGTGAACAAAAACCCAATAATTAATGACACGGAAAGTTCAAAGAAAAAAATCTTATAGCTAATATATCCGAAGTTAATTAAATTACTTGCCGTGAATTCTTGCGGTGACCGCTACCACACAGAAAACCCACTTGTACACCAAGGTCCGTAATATAAACTTAATCATGATGCTCTAATAACTCTTATTCAGACATCTCAACGATGACAAAGGTTGACATATGACAGGACAGGCATTAAATCACTGCTGTCAGGAAGATCTACCTGCTCTCGACCTGCGGCCGAGATTTCTACAGTCCTGAAGGCAGACTGGAGAAAAAGATGTCTCCGTTGTGCTGTCAATGCAATTATTTATCGACATACCCGGCGATTTTAATAAGTTTCAGACGAACGAAGAAAATAGCTAGCGTGTTTTAAGGCAATGAGTACGTAGAAAAAACATGTTGGTATTTATAAGTGTTTTAATTGATTTTTTTTGCGACACGCATTATAACTCTTATATTGAAACAGGCTTGACTATCACGAAAGAAGGTTGTGATATTTGTAATTACAAAAGATGCAAAGGGCATACCTGTTCTTCAAGTAATTGAATATTTATTGTTTTTTAGATATTCATAAAGGGTATTATGAAACTAATAACGATTGAGGTCGACACAATGTTTTTCGAGGATGCTTTCAACTTTTAATGTTCAAGTAAGTAATTTTTTTTTGAAGAAAAATTTAGTTTCCATAATAATACCCTATATAGAGCGTTATTTCTTAATTAACTGACATTGATATAATGTCATTATTTGTCAGTAATAAACTAGTCGGATATTAACAATATGTTTTCATTATTTTTATCCATTTTGTAAACAGGTTGGCTCTTGTAAAGAATTTTACCCATGGAATTTAACAAATTTAAAATATACATTTGAAAGTTTACCTTTTTTAAATAATTCCTATACACAAAAATTTATGGATGAGGCACTTTTTCAAATTATATCCAAAAAAACTAAGATTTCGGAAGGTTGCACTGAACTTGTTTTTGGCGTTTCGCTAAAAACATATTTTTCACAAATTATGAACTACGTAAGAGACTGATTATATTATAATGCTTTATAACACAAACATGATTATTTGTAACTAAAAGTTAGAAATAATTATATAATTATATTATAAATTATTAAACGTGTTTAAACATAATTACCGCTGCTAAATAGAGAGCCAGAGTGGCCGCGTTCACCCGCCTGATCGCTCAGTGATCGCTCTGAGAGAGTTACCATGAACGAGCTATTTAATTTTACTACTTTGATAGCGTGTCGTTGAGCGGACGCCATGTTTTGTATCGTATTTTATTTTTCTCTATTTAACTCAACAACGATCAGTTGACATAACAAACGAGATGGCGGCATGTAATGTAAACATTATGAGCAATAATTATGCAATATAATAACACACCAGAGCAATAACAGATTTTTTAAATCTTTTTTTTAACACATAATATAGAATGTATTATACAAACAAATTTACTATCATATTTCTTTCAATTTCAGTCCTTCCTTGTTCCCGTTGTCCCTTATTCTCATTCTCATCAAGGTTACGGTCAAGAAATATTTGATTCGTTCAAAATCTCTAAAAACCGTTCAAACCGTTGCTATTATTTGAGCGCTACTTTGATGATCGATAGCCAACGAGCGATCAAGCAGGTGAACGCGGCCAGTGTCGTCTGTTGGACGGAAATCCAGTGTGCTGAAGATGCTACGTTGCCAAGTTTATTTTATATATGATCTATATAAATTATATAAAAAAAAAACAAAATGCATTTGTGGGTTGTGGATCGGTACCAGCAGGAGTGCGAAAGCACTAGGTGGATTGGTACCGGGTTAGCAACAGGTTAGGCGCCGTAGGCGTCATCTTTAAAGCCCTAAAAGACGAACAATAGCGCAAGGCATCACTGGCGGAAGCCTAACATTCGACATCGGCCCTCTGGGCCCCGCCTGTTGATTAGTGTTGACCGCACTAGGTAGATTGGTACCGGGTTAGCACCAGGTTAGGCGCCGTAGGCATCATCATTAAAGCCCTAATATAAAAGGCGAACGACAGCGAAGTGTATCACTGGCGAAAGTCTAATATTTGGGATCGGCACAGGGGTCCAAATGCGTTACTGCCGGGAGACAAACATGAAAAATTTAAGCTCCATACGATAATGTAAGTTTGGCAACAATGCAAGATAGCCTTTCTTCAAATTGTCATATTAAGGAATATGGCGCATTGGAATACAGTGAAAATATCGAATTTCTTTTTGGTTTTTTTAATAGAAAAAGTGGTTCATCCATTTCTTTTATTTTCTTAAAACAGTTAAATGAAGGTAGACTTTCTATTTTATATTAAAAAATTATCAAATTTCGTGGGTTTAATTGTTTGCAAGAACCAACAGGCTGATTAGGTAAGTATTATAAATGCAATAATGACTTTATAATTTCCAATATTCTCTTAATATTTACTTAATACTATATATTATACTCCTTAATAATTTCTTTCGGGTGGGCACACAGCCAGTGTTTGGATACGGAATATGAGGGACACCCTTAGATCTATTAGTATAATATCTGAAAAATCGTAATCAATTTGTACTTATTAATAACGAAAAAAGTGATCCTCCATTATAAAATATGGTGTAACACAAAGGATGATCCTTGGCCCTTTTTTATTCTTAGTTTATTTAAATAACCTTATCAATTATATACAACAATTATCATCTACTGTGAATGTTGTTTGTTATGCAGATGATGCCAATGTTTTGGTTGTCGAAAAAGGTATCGCTATGTTGAAAAAAACTACTGAGCTTGTATATAAAGGGATTCTTGAAGTGTCTGAAAAGAACCATCTAAATTTGAACAAAGATAAAAATAAATTTATTTTATTTTCAAATAATAGGGCCGATCAGGCAAACCTAGTTTTTTTCGATACTTCTACTTGTCCTAATATTTCCATCCAATTCAACGAAAATGTTGGGAATTCTGTTTACTGACAGTTTGCGTGGCATTAAAAACTGGGGTGTAAGTTTTCAAGCCTCTCGAGATTTTTACAGAAATATGTCATAAGAATGCGGCTTAAGCTATGGTAACAAATTTTACTATATAGAGAGACTTTCAAGAATGTGCGACATTGCGATATTTCTACTTTTTCTTTTATTATTTAAAACGAATACCTATTTTGCTGAAATCGATCACATGTATGTACTTAATTATTATAATCGCAGATCTCTAGAAATAGGATCTGCTTAATTTACTGAGCGATTTTTATTTTTTATATTTTCATTCACAACTTTTAGGAAGTCATCAGACATATTTTCACACTCTTGGGATTACTACCATTTATATTTCAACTAATACCATCTTCTATTAATGACTACTACACAGGATTTAGCTACTACCTCCTTCCATTGACTACTACCACACGTAATTCAACTACTACCACCTTTCATTTATTACTACCACATATATTTCAACTACTAAAGTGCGGGACACGAAAGAAAACCGGGCAGAGTCAATCGGTTTAAGAAGGTCGGCCAAGAAATCTCTTTAAACCAGTGGTATCCCATCGTTCTTTAAATAATATGGCACTCTTTTTTGACTATACGCACTTCAGATAATTTAAAAATGTAACTATGCTTAATGAACCTTTATCTATATTTGTCTGTTTTCTTTCGTGTACCACACTTCTATATCTCTTTTGTGTTGCAAAAACGGCGAATTTTCGAATTTTAAAATGATTTAATTTTGATTTTTCTTGATCGATTTACCTATAAATATATTTTTTCTTGAGTTCTGTCATTAACGGTTCCCGGGCTACTGCCTACGTCCACTATTATTGGACCACCCAGTGTAGTGATACACGATTTATAAGTCTAGATTATACAAGGGCAGCCAGCATCAGATCCAGTGAACGAGATTTATCAAAATTTTAATTTATGCAGTTCGACTTTGGGCTACTCGGGTATGCCAAAAGTGGCCGCCTGTCTCCGTTTGTCATATTACTTTATACAGGGGTCGTGAAGTACTCTACAGGGCGTTTCCTAATTGCGTGCTGATGTTAAAGAGGGTGTTTTATGTCCTAAAAGTCTTAACTTTTCAGATACAGGATGGTAAAGTTTGAAAAGAAAACATTTTTTTTCACCCCAATTCTGATGCTATTGTAGATAACTGCATGAAATTTGATACACGTCTTCTGTGCATTAAGGAGCATACGGATTTACCCAGGTTAATTACATATGCAAGCCACTGGTTGAAATTTTAAAAATTTATTGTTAATAAAAAATGCCCTTTTATCCATAAAAGACGTGTATCAAATTTCACACAGTTATTTATCAATAATAGCATCCGAATTAGGATTTTAAAAAAAAGTTTTTTTAAAACACTGTATCTCCAAAGTTAAGACTTTGTATGTTCATATTAAACTTTTTTTTTAAAAAGGTCCAAGAATCACCCCCCTTTAACATTAGCACGCCGTTAGGAAACGCCCTGTATAGTACTTCACAATAACGCCCCCTGTACAAAGTAATATGAGAGGCGGAGACAAAGGGTCACATTTGGCATACCCGAATAGCCCAAAGTCGAACTGCATAAACTAAAATTTTGATAAATCTTGTTCACTGGAATCAGTGCTGGCTCTCCTACTATAACTACATTGATGTGTTAATTTTGGAAAAATATGAGTTCTGTAATTTTTCAAATATTAATTGCAATATTAGATATTTTTTGACACCCGGTATTGAACAGAAAATTAATTATTTTGACGCAGTTTATTGACAGCTACTTTATGAACAATTTTGCAAAATATATGAAAAAAACTGAGCCATTTTTCCGTTTCAATTTTGCCAACTACTTCCCAGTATTTATCTTCAATAGAACGATCATGTTTAACATACGATTTCCAATTTTCAGCCGATATTGAGTCAATCGCTTCTAATGTTATTTTATTTAAATCTTTGATTGAAAGTTCACCGCTGTTGCGCTCTCGAATATTTTTTTTTACTTCTGCCCATGCAAGTTCAATATAGTTGAGGTCGCACATGTATGGATGCAGCCTTAAAGGTGTATGACCGAGGTTACGTAAAAGACCGTCAATTTTATACTTTTTTTCTCTAGGCTTGTTAGCCGATATTACTTCATATAATTGATATTTTCTCCATGTTGTATCACATACAAGAATATTAGATTTAAGCCACGATATCATATGAGCTTTTGTAGAGTATTTAGTGGCACTTTATCTTCTACGTGAGAATGATAAGACGCATTATCCATTACCACCTCTGATTCAGGGGGAATGTTAGGTAGGAGCTTCTCGAGCAACCACTTTTCAAAATTATCTCTATTTATCTGCCCATGATAGTCTCCAGTTGTTAGTCGCGAGCGAAAAACTAAAGCAGCACCTGGAACAAATCCGGCTTCTGAACCAGCATGAACTATAATAAAGCGACTACTAGATCGGATTCCCTGAACAACACCTGTAACACTTTCACTTTACCAGCATTTGTTCACTTTCATCATTATCTACCCAGGTTTCGTCTAGATACACAATATTGCATCCTTCTTGTTATTATTATTTTTATATTGCCTTACAGTTGATAGATATTGCATCCGCCAGTTGATCGTAAAAGCCGATTTAAAGTTTTATACCCGTACGGAAAATCTATTTTGTTCCTTACAGCACTAAGTAGGGGTTTGCAGGTCGGAACCTTCTTAAAGTTTATATAAAAATCCTCTATTGTTCGTCGAATTACTTAAAAATCACCATCGACAATTTTAACTTTGTACGATAATCGGGATCTTTTTTTACCAGTAGATTTTTAAGGTGAAGTAGAACATGAGCGATCATTATGTTCTCTTTAAATTTTTCTTACACTACTTTCCGAAACACCAGTGTAAAATGGAGCGCGTTCTGTTCGATTTTGAATTAGAATAGTCAAACTATTATGTTCAGTTTCTCTAGTACAGGCCTCTACAACGCTCGCAATAACTTAACGTGCACCGCTTCGAATTGTTTTTCCTCTTTTGCTCGCCATCGTTACTTCAAAATAATAATTGAAATTCAACGCAACGCATTTATATAGAAATGAAAACAAATGCTCGAAATGTATAGGCGCCACTGGAAATAGCTAGAACCTTCTAGCGGCAAATGCATGGAGACTCTAGGCACATCCTAATTACAAGTGGACCAGTGCCAAATTTACTAAATCCTCGATTAATTTTCCGTACCGCTTAACTAGCGCACTTTATAGGTGAAGCAGCAAACTATTACAACAAATAAAATAACATAAAATTTATTTGCGTACACAAATTTTACTTTTCCTCTTGCTTAAGGCTATGAACCTTTATTTTAAGGACCGCCCGGTTTTCTTTCGTGTGCCTGCAGCAAATAATAGGCTGAAGGAAAAAAACGCCACAGGACCAGACAGCATTTCTCCAGAGGTGGTAAAAGCAGTGGTAAAGACTCACCCCAAAAAAGTTTTATTAGAGATCCTCAATAGGTGCATTTCCCAAAAAATGGAAGGTAGCACAGCTAGTGCTGATAGAAAAAAATAAGCCAGGAGAGAGAAATAAGACATACAGATCCATATGCCGTCTAAATGTCAGGGGAAAACTAATGGAGCAGCTCCTGGCTGAGAGATTGAAGAGAGAGATTGTAAAGATCGGAGATATTGCAGACGATAAGTACGGCTTTCGGGAAAGGAGAACAACAGTCCATGCCCTGCATAGAGTTCAAGAGCTCGCAGACGAAGCAAACGAAAGATCTGGCAGAAGAAGGTGTATTTTGATAACTGTTGTCGTCCGCAACGCGTTTAACTCGGCTCCCTGGCAGGGTATATTAGAAGAACTAAGAAGGGAACAGATTGCACCTTATCTGTTTAACATAATCGCCAGTTACCTGGAACACAGATGGCTTAACGTAGGGGCCAAATTAGAAATGAGGATGACGTGTGGGTCCCGCAGGGATCGTTCCTGGGCCCGGGGCTGTGGAACATCTACTACGTAGGTTTGTATTCAAATCGGTAAGCCTAACCTAAAACCTCCTCAAAAGCGCTACTGGTCATTGCGGGGACGCCACGGTTTCATCTACTGGTGGAAGAGAGAAGCAAAGTGCAGGATGGAACTGGAAAGGAAACGGCGAAGGCGCAGACACTACAAAAATGGCAGGTAGACACCAACAAAGGACGCTGGACACAAAGACTTATACCATACATAGGATCATAAATAGGACGAAAACATGGCGACATGACATACCACCTAACACAACTACTCTCAGGACACGGGTGCTTCCAGGCATAAAAAAGACGATTTGGGCATGCAGAAAACGAAGTCTGTATGTACTGCAGTGCAGTTGACACAGTAGAACACATGTTCTTTGAATGCGCGAGATGGGAAACCAAAAAAAAAAGCGCCCTATAAAATCACATAGTAAGAATAACTCCCGACAAAATAGTAGAGAAAATCCTTGAAAAAGAAGACTGTTGGAAAGCTGTCAGCAACTAGGCGAGCTTCATAATTGACAAGAAAGAAACAGATATTCGACTGGAAGAGAGAAGGTAAAAGAATCATTTAACATCTTACTCCAACCGCTCCGCCAAAGTAAGGCCCCAGCAGTTCTAGAAGAGCTCACAGTGTGGATGTAGGAATAGGATTTTAATGAGTCGGCACGACCAGATTCTCATACTATCTTGGGCACTAGATCACCAATGCTCACGATATGCCTAAAAATGCATTTCCTAAACCCTACAAAAAAAGTAAACAAACAAACTACTACTTTTCCTTGATTACTGCCACATGTATTTCAGCTACTACCAGCTTCCATTGATTACTTCCACTCATACATATTTCATTTACTATCATCTTCAATTAATTACTACCAGCTTCCATTCATGACTACCGTAAACAATTCACTTGCGACCACCTCTCATCATTTACTATCACATGTATTTCAACCACTATCCAATAATTATTCTCATACATGACTCAACTACTACCACACTCAATGTGAAGTAGTTGAAATATTTGTGGTAGCAACAAATGCAAGCTTGTAGTAGTTAAAATATGGGTGGAAGTAATTAATAGAAGGTGGTAACAAATGAAATGTGTATATTAGTAATTAATGGAAGTAGGTAGTAGGTAGTTGAAATACTATTGGTAGTAATCAATGGAAGTTGGTAATAGTTGAATTATGTATGGAGATTAAAATATATGTTATGGTAGTAATCAATAAAAGTTGGTAGAGGTTGACATATATATGGGAGTGTTCAATGGAAGGGTGGTATTAGTAAAATTCTGTTCAACACTAATTAATGGTTGATGGTAGCTGTTAAAATATGAATATTAGTAGTCCCAAGAGTGTGAAAATATGTAAATCTAATAACTTACTGAAAGTTGTAAAAAAATTTAAAAATAAGAATCAGTCAGTAAATCAGATTTTCCCTTTTATTTTCCTTTGGCATGTTACATTTTTAAATCTGTAAAGAAATAACAAATTTTGTATGGGAGCGTAATAATACAAAACCAAACGATAATAATCCAAACCCAAAACTAATGATGTGCCTAAAATTTCTTTGGACGGTCTTAAGAAAAAGATGTCCACGTTGTGCTGTCAATACAATTATTTATCGCGATACCTGGCGTTTTTAATAAGTTTCAGACTCAAGAATAAAATGGCTGGCTTGTTAAATTAATGAGTACGTTGAAAAAATAAGTTGGTTTTTAAAAGTGTTTTAATGGCATTTTGTTTTGCCGCGCGCATTATAATTCTTATATCGAGACAGGCTGGAGTATTATGAACAAAGATTATAACATATATAAGAATTACCCAAGAAAACAGATAAACTACATGGGAAAAAATTGGAACAGGCTAAATTTTTGCATACACGTTATTTAATATTAGTGCTGTGAACAGTGGGAGCAATGGGTAAAATGTTTATCCATCATCAAAAATCACAATTTCGTACTCACAGATGTTCACCTTATTCTGAACTTCGTTTAGAAATATTTATAGCAAATCAATCGAATACACAACTAAAATATTGGAATACAATTAAACAACATACTTCTAAAATTATAAGTTTTTCTACGATCGTGCTAAAAGTGACATTTCCACACGCCTATGCAGTTTGCGCACTAGGGAGCACTGGTGCCGTAAACTGATTTCAGTGTGAAAAAGGTAACTTTTCGCACGCTCGTAAGAAAGATCCTTGTATGATAAACTTATGAAAATTGCTTTTAAGGCACTCATATAAATTCACTTTCATATACGTCTCTTAAGCATGCATTTTTCACACTAGTACTCTAAATAAATATAATTTCATTCAGAAATCAGTTCAATAAAGTCGTATTTGTAAATTGCTGTTAACACGGAATTTTTCTTGTTTTTATATTATATATTATATATTAATATCATAACAGCTTTTTAGTACAGCTGCGTATCGGAGTAGTAGCAGATTATCAATAGTTAAAAGTCGCGAAAACCAAATATGCTGAAAACGGTTTTTTTTTAGACGGGCACAGACCTCGAGATTTATGCTAACATGCAAAATGTAGTACTTAGAGTAGGTTGGGTTAGGTTAAAAGTGAGAATGTACAGTATATTGTCACTCATACATATAGTTACACTCCCACAAGCAACTCAAACTCCTCAGTGAATCCTATCATTGCATTTGGAGAAGTATTCTTCAAGTCCTCAGGTAGCAGACTATCCCTACCGTGTAAGGAGAACCTGATCCTGGCAGCCACCTCCGTGCATTCACACTGTATATGTCTGGCTGTCTCGTCATCCTCCATACATAAGCGGATCCTCTTCTTCATGGAAAGGAGAATATACACCTTTGCATGGGACAGACCTGGCAGTCCAAGTCAATAAAAATTAGCTCTTTTCTCAAGCCAGTCTGAAATTACAAACATACCGTGTCATGACTTAGGCTTATAGCTGGTTCAGGTCACATGAATGTTGTTTCTGCTACTTTCTTGACTAAAAAGTCCGCAGGCTCGTTTTCCTCCAGACCCGCGGAACTGCCAGAAGTGTCTTGTGGCAGTTCTAGACTGTTTTGGATGTACAATGAATAGCTTAAAGTGCTTTAAGAACCACTTGACTACCTGAAAATAATTTATCGTTTTATGTGCTATTTGGCGTTCCTTCAACACTTTACCACACAAATCGATAACATGAACTTTTGCTTGGAATATGGAAGTATTATTGGCAAGGCTTACTAAAAGAGCAAACTTTGGCCCAGCAATGGATTCCAGCAACCTATTGGTTTTGGAGTCATCTGTGATTAGACACAGTTCCTCTTTTAGTAGATCGGATGGCGTTCCCAATATATAATTGTTTTCCACAACTTTCAACATGTTGGGCAGTTACACGTGACTCGGGCTGTGCATCGTAACACTGGTGACATGAGAGAGTCTGTATGTTGTCCTCATTATTTCCCTTCCCACAAATAGGTGAAGTGGTGGAAATTTTACAGGAGCTCCGTGGTTGCTGTCGGGGTGGAGCGTAGCGCTCCTATAATTGAAAAGCAAGCCTCTCGCTGCAATCCACTCAGTTTGACTTGAGCAACACTTTTTTATCCCTTGCTTCACAAAGCTGCAGAACCAAAAGCTGTATTCCAGTTCTGCGTTTTATCCAGGATAATTCCTAAATACTTCACTTCAGCTCAAAATGATATCACTTGTCGCGATAAGGAAGATGGTCGTAGTCTTTCTGTATTCTGTATTTCTTTTTTTAGTAAAAGAGACAAACAGAATGTAACAAAACTATTACTTAAAACGTTCAATATAACCTGTATCCTGTATGAGTTGTTTGCGATAACAAAACTGCAATTTTAAACAGTTGCACGTATCCCATTCAACCCAACAGGTGTAATAGCTCTTAGCTGGCACAGTATAGAAGATGATCCCAGATGATCATTACTGTTGATTAGACATATAAAATCCTGGAATTGTGACTTTAAAACGTTGTTTATATTACGCAAATATCTATTTCTAGAGATGAACATGGATTTTGTCCACTAATATTGGACCAACAAATTGGCAGACTTCTTCCTTTCGCCGAGTGGTGTCCCCGTTAAAAACATCAAGAGGTTCGCCCTCATTAGGAGATGTTGTCACCTTATTTTTCTAGAAAAGAGTAAAGATGTATTTATACCTGGGAACATTATTTAGTCTTCGATACTGACAACAATGTAATCACTCCAACGTTAACAGCAGTAAAAGAAATAATTACACAAAATAGTTTCGCCATTTAAATTTAAAACTACCAGCTCACAGATGGGGCCACCAATATCGCACTTAGGCATTCATAGGGCAATATTTTTTATGAAATTTTTCATAGTATTATTGGTTAAAAACTTTTTTAGACGTCAATGAATTGTATTGTTATCAGAAATATATAAATATTCTAAATTTTACATCGATTGTAAGTATAAGTAGCTTAAAATCAACAGTCCCAGTTAAATAGACAGATAGATGTGTAGAATTAAACAAAAGTTTGCAATAAAAAGAAATTATCTTTGTCCTTACTACCCAAATACCTATAGATAATAGGGACTAATTATTTCAGCGATAACTTATAAGTGCATTTATGTGTAGATATTTAAATCCATGGGCAACCATTGAACTATGGAGTATTTTCAATTACACGGGTGAACGCATTCTCAATAAGTCTGATGGTAAACGAGCAATTATTGGTTGTTTTGCTTTTGTACCTATGCCGGAGGCACTTGTAATGCTCCATTGTCGTCGGTAAATACTACTTGCATTGATTACTCTAGACGGCAATTATTACAGAAATAACTTTTAAGAGGATTCGAAGGAATTGGCATTAATCGGAAAGGCAATAAAGGAGTCGTATATAAAGTATATATTACTGGGTTCATTGTTTGTCTTCCAAAACAGGAAATGACGATGAGCAGGCTTGATCAACAAAGAAATCTAATATTATTATTAATTAATACTTAACTAATAAAATTAAAAATTGAGAACATTAGGGATTTACAAACGCTGTTTTATTTTGATACATCTCCTGCATTCCAAAAGGTATCTAATTTAGATTCCTTATTCTATTATGTAACTTTTTCTCTTCTAAAGTTTTTTGATATTTTTCACCGTTGGAAATTATTCTGCAAAATATCATTTCATGCATAGAAAATTTGTGGTAAATATCTTGAAAAGAATATTAAATTTTCACGTGGGAAAATTGCCTGAAATAATTGTTAGAGGATTTTGCGGTTCGGAAAAATATTATTTAAGCTTGATAAGTTATATTATGGTTTTTAGTTTAATAATTATTGTCCTGAAGTTGTTCTGTTAAATATTATTTATTGAACTAAGAAAATAATCTTACCAAATATCCCTGCATCTAATTTAGTTTCTGAGAAATTTGTATAACAATTAGCAAGTGGAAAAATCCTCGCCTTCGACTCGGGTTTTTAAAACCACTAACGTTGGTTAAACAGATTACTTAAAAACTCGTTTTTCTAAATTTTTCTAGAGAAATTTGATGTACTAGGGATATTACCCCGGAAAAAATGCCACAGTAACCTTTTGTTTTCTGTCAGTGTCATGTATTGCACTTTTGATAATTTATTTCGTACGGTTTAGAAAAGCTGCTTGCACTGTACTGATTTGCGGCTGATAAATCGGACATTATACTGTCTGATATCGTAATGAAACATTATAGATAGCATCTGATACCGTAATCTTTTGCCTAGTAGCACTACCATGTTATTGTTGTTAGGCAACACCGACTCTACTAGAAAGCCTGGAAGCGGGCATCGATGAGTCATCATAAGTAGTTTTTCCCGCAATGAACAGCTGGAGTTGTGACTTCGCGGCGGCTATATTGTTAGGCACTGTCATGTCACTTTTGGAAGTTTGTTTACATTGATTAATCGTAAAATAAGTTCTTTTTTCCTGGTTTTTCAAGAGAATGTTTATTTTTTGTTACATGTAAGTATACTTACAATGTGTATATTGGCGATTTTTAATAAACAAAGCTTGATTTTTGACTTAAATAACCATATAAATATGTGTGTTTTACATATGATTCCTTTTTTTACTTTTTAGATTATTATAGCAACGAAATCAGTTATCAGATTCTCAACAATAATTCAAGCTTTTGCATAGAAGAAGAAGAGTGTGAAAGACCTGATTTTGATCGGGAATTTCCTATAATCAAAGGGAATGCTTGTCCAAGTATAAGAGAGATCGTGTTTAGAAGGTAAGCGCTCTTTATACATTTTAGGCACATATTCGTATTCCAAAAAATATTTAATGTGTTAAAACAGTATCTAATTTTGAAACCATTGTTACTGATTTTAATATACTTGCAGGTTAAACTTGATGAATGACGTTGAGGAATCTATGTGCAAATGCTCTAAGAGGTCAATTGTTGTGTTATCATATGGCTACATTGCTAACAGATGGGGTAAAATCTATAGATAATTGTTTGGTAGAAAATGTTACACGGAAGAAAACCGTAATTGAATGTCATGTGTAACGTAGGTTTTGCGATTGCAATCGCAAAACATGCGTTACACATGGCATGTTTCCAAGAAAATAAAATATCTTGAAAAAGCTCAATATAATGAGCGAAACGTCGATTAAATTATAGTTTTACTTCTCAATGAGTTAACCTATGCCCAAGAAAATAATTATCAAAAAAAAAAAAAAAAAAATATATATATATATATATATATATATATATATATATATATATATATATATATATATATATATATATATATATATATATATATATATATATATATATATATATATATATATATATATATATATATATATATATATATATATATATATATATATATATATATATATATATATATATATATATATATATATATATATATATATATATATATATATATATATATATATATATATATATATATATATATATATATATATATAAATATAAATATATATATATATATATATATATATATATATATATATATATATATATATATATATATATATATATATATATATATATATATATATATATATATTATATATATATATATATATATATATATATATATATTTTTTTTTTTTTTTTTTTTTTTTTTGATAATTATTTTCTTGGGCATAGGTTAACTCATTGAGAAGTAAAACTATAATTTAATCGACGTTTCGCTCATTATATTGAGCTTTTTCAAGATTCAACAATTGACCTCTTAGAGCATTTGCACATAGATTCCTCAACGTCATTCATCAAGTTTAACCTGCAAGTATATTAAAATCAGTAACAATGGTTTCAAAATTAGATACTGTTTTAACACATTAAATATTTTTTGGAATACGAATATGTGCCTAAAATGTATAAAGAGCGCTTACCTTCTAAACACGATCTCTCTTATACTTGGACAAGCATTCCCTTTGATTATAGGAAATTCCCGATCAAAATCAGGTCTTTCACACTCTTCTTCTTCTATGCAAAAGCTTGAATTATTGTTGAGAATCTGATAACTGATTTCGTTGCTATAATAATCTAAAAAGTAAAAAAAGGAATCATATGTAAAACACACATATTTATATGGTTATTTAAGTCAAAAATCAAGCTTTGTTTATTAAAAATCGCCAATATACACATTGTAAGTATACTTACATGTAACAAAAACTAAACATTCTCTTGAAAAACCAGGAAAAAAGAACTTATTTTACGATTAATCAATGTAAACAAACTTCCAAAAGTGACATGACAGTGCCTAACAATATAGCCGCCGCGAAGTCACAACTCCAGCTGTTCATTGCGGGAAAAACTACTTATGATGACTCATCGATGCCCGCTTCCAGGCTTTCTAGTAGAGTCGGTGTTGCCTAACAACAATAACATGGTAGTGCTACTAGGCAAAAGATTACGGTATCAGATGCTATCTATAATGTTTCATTACGATATCAGACAGTATAATGTCCGATTTATCAGCCGCAAATCAGTACAGTGCAAGCAGCTTTTCTAAACCGTACGAAATAAATTATCAAAAGTGCAATACATGACACTGACAGAAAACAAAAGGTTACTGTGGCATTTTTTCCGGGGTAATATCCCTAGTACATCAAATTTCTCTAGAAAAATTTAGAAAAACGAGTTTTTAAGTAATCTGTTTAACCAACGTTAGTGGTTTTAAAAACCCGAGTCGAAGGCGAGGATTTTTCCACTTGCTAATTGTTATACAAATTTCTCAGAAACTAAATTAGATGCAGGGATATTTGGTAAGATTATTTTCTTAGTTCAATAAATAATATTTAACAGAACAACTTCAGGACAATAATTATTAAACTAAAAACCATAATATAACTTATCAAGCTTAAATAATATTTTTCCGAACCGCAAAATCCTCTAACAATTATTTCAGGCAATTTTCCCACGTGAAAATTTAATATTCTTTTCAAGATATTTACCACAAATTTTCTATGCATGAAATGATATTTTGCAGAATAATTTCCAACGGTGAAAAATATCAAAAAACTTTAGAAGAGAAAAAGTTACATAATAGAATAAGGAATCTAAATTAGATACCTTTTGGAATGCAGGAGATGTATCAAAATAAAACAGCGTTTGTAAATCCCTAATGTTCTCAATATAAATATAAATAAATATATATATATATATATATATATATATATATATATATAAATATATATACATATTTATATATATATATATATATATATATATATATTACAAAGTTTAGAAGTTTAATGGCTATTCGGACAAATAATTCTGCATTTGATAAGCTTATTTAGGTATAGGGTCCAAAAATCGTGGACCATTATACCAACAAGCCTTTAAGCGTTTTCCATCATCTCTGTAAACATAAGAGGTGTATTAAAAAATATTTACATTTTGACACCTTGTATATCCAGAACGAAGCGTTTGCAGACCCCTCTTTTATTTCTCATTTGTATATCATAAATTATCTTCCAGAGTATCCCTCTATGTGGTTTATTTGACGATAATCGTTACGGATTGATTTGTGGTAAGTGAAGCGGAGTTTACATATTGACGTTTCACTCAGGCTTGGGATACACTGTTGTAATAAAGCTGTTTTTAAATATTTGATCTTAATTGCGTGTATATTACAGAATATTGAATGTTTTATTTATGTAATAATAATGCAGGCTGCAGAGGCTTATAGTTCTGGTTATTCTTTTTAGGGGAATTCTCTTTTTTTGTGTTGATTTTAGAGGTAGCGCTTAATGCAGGAATAAATATAAAAATCTGCGGAAAATTATCTCTTTTCTTTGGTAAATATTCTTATGATATTTGCAAAACCGCTAACAAGGTGTTTTTTTTTTAAGAATTCCTGCAAACATAGTTAACTTGACCTAATTTTTGAGACGTTTTAGCAATGCTCGTCACTAACTGCACTTAAACTGTAATTGACGCAAAATTTTGTTAAAGCATTAGATAAAGAAGGCAATTTTTAAATATCTTATCGCCAAGAGCTGAAAAAATATTTTCAGTTCTTTCCGATACGCATTTTGGCTTTTATTTGGAAAAAAGCTATCCAAGAATTTTTTCTATTTTTTCTGGAATTTTTTTTGACTTATTATATTTTCTATAAAAAAATTAGGTATGTGACTTTGTTGAAAAAAATTCCAGTGACGTCACAGGTTAGGTTAAAATTATGTCTTCCTTAGTCTTTCCTGTCAGGGAGAGACGAGTATGTATCTTTTTATCATTCAAATGGAGAAACAAGGCCCTCCCATTTTGTTCGCTTTCTTATTCCTAGATTATGGAGTATATTATCAGCGAAGGTCTTTCCCTCTTCTCCTAATCCGCGTCAATAAAATTTCCTTCTCTTCACTTAAAACATCCACGGTATTTAGTACTGGTCGTGATCCATAGATAAAAAAAATAACGATCTCCTACTGCGATTCTTTGTGACTCTCGCTTATCCGCCTATAGTTATTCTTTCCCCAAGCAACTCGGACTCCTTAATAAATATTATCGTTGCATTTGGGAAAAACTTTCAAGTCTTCTGGCAGTAAATATACCTATCAAATACAGAAGACTTGATCCTGGAAGCCGTCGGCGTCGGGCAATCCCAGAACACATGTCTGGCTGTCTTTACATACTGCATCTCATTCTCTGTTTAACAGAATCTTTGTTAGTTAAGAATAAAAGAAACGTCCATTCTTCACAAATAATTTAAGTCAACTCTCTACGCGTTTCGACTCCCTGCCATTTTGAAGAGTTAATCTAAAATAAATTTAAGAAAACCGGTGTCTGTATTATAAAAATTAAATAATTAAAAACCTAGAACTTACATATCACATTTCTAAAAAGCATCGCCTTTTCCATGGCACGTAGGCTTATTTTTAGCTTAATTGCAATTTTTTGTATTGCTGCCATTTTTTCTATACCTCACCTTAATACAGGCAAAATGCAGGTGTCAGAATTTTTCTCCTCAGGCTTATTGGGATCTCTTGGTTTCTTAGAGTGCACATAAGTTTCAAGTTTTACTCTTCTTGTGATCTCGGTAGTTTGGTTTTGTTTTCCGAGCTTAGTTGAATAACCGAGGTAGACGTAACCCTCTGCGTTATTTACATTTTGATGGTTCATCTGAAATTATATTTGGGCATTTGATATTACTTTCGTTGTACTGTAGTCCATTTAAAGACCGATGTTCTTTGAGGTAGTGGCTAGATCTGTTAGGATTTGTTCTAGCTGTTCTTCGTTTACACTGATTATAACTATGTCATCTACAAATCGTGAGTGACGTATATATTGTCCGTTTTGATTTCCTTTTCCTCTTAGCTCAGTATTTTAAATACGTTTTCTGGGGCCAATGCGAAGATGATGTCTGCTCTTCTGATACCTTTTTGTCGTAGTATTTTTCCTGTAGATTTTCTTTAGTCAATTTTAACGTGCACAGTGTTGTAGAGAGAATCAATTCTTGTGTCGTTTAGTTTGTGAAATATTGTTCAGAATTCTACAGAGTCGAAGACTTTTTGGAAGTACACAAAACCTCACACTTCTCAATCCGAGTCCGCAGTATTTACGGGTGGTCGATGGTTCTGAAAATTTTTCTAAAGCCAGTCTGCTCAGCAAGTTGGTAGAAGTCCAGTCTTCCTATCAGTCGGTTCGTCAGTATCCTGGTTAACAACTTACATAAATCGGACATTGAACTGACTGATATATATATATATATATATATATATATATATATATATATATATATATATATATATATATATATATATATCAGAGATGTCTTACATATTAATATTACTTCCATATGTTTCCAGTTTTTCGGCACTTCATGATTACAGTGATTCATTAAAAGCTGATTAAACAAGTTCTTCCCCCGGGATGTTTTTCATGTGTCGCAAAACTGTTTGTACTTCTTGTTAGCTTTTTGTGTGATGGCCTTCTGTTCATTTTTCTTTGGATTTTCTATATTTAGATTCATATAGATCTGTATAAAACGTTTCGATTATCTAAGGAATTTTCGGTGTTTTTGTAGTTAAGTTTCCCCCGAGGTTTCCCCTTTTATTTTCTATTTGATAAATTCATTTTTGGCCGTTTGACGTTTTGCTTTTAAGAACTTTCTTGTTTGTGTTGTTCTCGATTATCTGCTTTTTTATTCTCATATTATAATTTCGTAATCCTTTCTCATTTTTCTTTTCATGTTTTTGTTGATTTCTCTATATTCGTTTTGTTCTTTTTAAGGTTTGATTTTGTTTAAATGGCTATCTTTTTAATTTAATTTGTACCTTATTATTTTTTCAGATATTGTGCCGAGTTCGAGTTTCCATGATTTTCCAATGGAATAAATGAATTGAAATAAGTGTTCATAAAATGATGTTCATATTGTAGATGTTCTATCAATTTTTCTCTAAGTTCGTTTCTAATACGGGAACCAATTTTTCCCATATTTTCAAAAATTTCAAACAACTCAGCCGTACTGGGTATTCTCTTCTAGTAGTAAATTTACGACATATCTTCAAATATACGAGGTGTATTAAACATATTTACATTTTGACACATTTCTCACTTTTATATCATGAATTATCTTCCAGAGTATCCCTCTATGTGGTTTATTTGACGATAATTGCACCGGTTCGATTGTGGTAAGCGAAGCAGAGTTTACATATTGACGTTTCGCCCAGGCTCGGGATACGTTGTTGCAATGAAGCTGTTTAATTTTTAAATATTTGAGCTTAATTGCGTGTAAATTACAGAATACTGAATGTTTTGTTTATGTTATGATAATACAGACTGCTGAGGCTTATAAGGTTAAATAGGGTTTTTAGGAAACAAAGAAGGTGAAACCTACGAAAAATTTGGAGAACTACTTGAAAACTACTACAAAATGGGCTGTCGCATGTTGCATTTTTTTCCCAAACAATTTTGGTCGTTCAATTCGTAATCAGGTTGCTTTAAGTTCCCCCCCTACAGATGTTACAACATTAGTCACATTGTTTTTTCATATTTATTGACTAATGTTATTTTTTTTATCAAAATGGCACCAACCGTCATCATGAATTTCTTGATCAGAAAAGGAAATGAAGATAAAGATTTGAAGGCCTACTGGCGTGTGTCAATTTTAAGTTTTTTGTTAAGTGGTTAAAAAATTACAGAATGAGAAAGGAACAAGAACCACTAACCACAATGAAAAGCTGCATACTTTGGTCACATACACCGAGGAAAGCCTACTACAGCTAATGATGGAAGACAAGATACCAAAATAGAAAGAAGCGAGGGATCGGATGCAAACAGTTTTCATGGCTGAGGAATCTGCGTAAATAGTTTAACACCAGACACGCTAACACATATATTTAGCACAGGCCAGAGAGAAGTTTTTAATAATGGCTGATACAAAAAAACTTCCGCTGAGGAGACGGCATTTCGAGAAGAAGGTTAAAAAATAAAGGAGGGAGGGGACATTAAGCCTGTATTTCTTACCGTTAAAGAAAAAAAAACTAATATTAAAAAGAAAATAAGGCCCAAAATTAAACGAAAAGTATGTAGTTCAACTGTGTCGATTTTTATGGGCTCGAAGAACTAAAATTAGTGACTAAACACCTTTAAACGTATAAGAAACCATTTCATGATTCACACTGTCTCCGATATCAAAAGGATGACTAAAAATGAATCTAACATTATAATAAATTACTTAATTCGATTTAATTTAGTAGATTATGAAATAAATAGATGAGTCACCAAATATGGGCTAGCTACATTATTTATCTGAAATTTTAATTTATTTGATTTTAATACTGCAGACACCACAGGACCTATGTTCTCGCCGTCTAACAATATGACACATATTATGTAAATGTAAATATTTAGTTTTGTATAATAAAACGGAGTCTATAAAAATGGCTTATATGGGATTATGTTTATTATTAACACATTTTAATGAGCCATAAAAATATCTATTTAACATTAATGCTGTTTTTAGCAATATTAATGTTGCCGTTAGATTATTAAGTAATTTCGTTCTTTTGTTTCTGCCCAATGATGGCTAACATTATAAGATGTTGTGCAATAGTAATAGGTCGCACTAGGGTTCATCTCGTCTCGACTTTGGCTATTGCCATGACACTTTTGCAGAGAGTACTATAAACGATTATTGGTTGGTTTTTCTTACATTTAATTAGGTTTTTGTATGCACTAGAGAGTTGTAAAAAGAATACATAGACAGTATATTTTTGTATTGAAAGGTTCTGCGTTAAAGTATGATTGACGCCCCTCCCCAGGTTGTTTGAAAAATAAAGCCAAATTTAAAATTTATTTTTCCTACAACCGTTATATAAAGTATACAAGATTTCATTCATTTCTTTGCAAAAAATACTTTTTATAAAAAGTGTGTAAAAACTAAAATCATTAAATAAAATATTATAAGAGGGTCACCGATGAAGTAAAAATCTTATTTAGTTCATTGGCGGGTCATTATTTTACGGTTTGCCGCTATTAAAAAGTAGGCTTTGGATTTGTAGCTGAAGATTTTTGCCTTTTATTTCAGCGAGTTGTTTGCGAAAATATTTTAAATTAAATATACACTTAAAATATTAATTTGAAAAAAATATCTGAAATTTTGCTTATATTCCGAACTTGTTACAAGAAAAATGACTTCGTAGGCAACAATATTGAAAAATCTTAAGAAGTATGTAGCTTATTTTCCAGACTTTTGATTTATTGCCACGTTTCCGTAAAAATCAACCACTGTGCGGTGCTGGAGGCAACAGGTTATGGTAATGTTCAAACGCAACTCCATTTTTTAGCGCCTACAATTTCTGCTTCAAGTAAAGAAATTTAAAAGCAAATAGTTTGAAGATTTATCAAAATCAGATGAGTACAGATGAGGTATCAAAAGAACGCTGGGATAACTTATTAATATTTGGTGGAGTATTATTTGATTTTTGCTTTTCGTCAGCTCTTAATTTGAGAATAATTCAAGCATCAAAAATATTCAACCAATTCCACTTATATATTTATTTTTGTTCTGTTTGTATGCTACCTGTTTTCAAAATGACCGCTTTCTGGATGTTCCTGTGAGTGTCTGTATTAAGTCCTAATTGAGCCAAATGCGGTGTAAACGTTGTTCAGGTGAGGTCTGTTACTGATATGACGGAAGGAACAATGATGACTCTCCTGTTTCTAGAGTCTTTTTATTTCCATTGCCAGCGATCTTCTCATTGTATTTCGCTTGGATGTTCTCGTCGTTGGGGACAGCAGTGTCAATTAAATGAGTGATCTTTACTTTTTTGGATTGAAAGGTGATATCGGGTTGCGGGGATTGTTTTATTTGTATGGATGTCAATGTCCTAGTAGAGCTTGTAGTCTTCGTTTTCAAGTATGGATGTCGTCTTCAATGGTTGTGTCCTTGATGATGTGTTTCTGGTTGCTATGACTTTGTCCTGGATGACAAGCAGGAAGCCTTCTGTTTCGGGGAACAGCTGCCCTTCTTGTAACCACACATATGAAAGCTTTTTATGTATGTGGTCTTGCCTAATTTGGTATCTGTGTCTTTTCAAACCAGGTGTGTTTTGTAGTCGTGATTGTATGTGACAGTGTGCGTCTGCTGCGTGGCTCGTTTTAGACAGGTCGAGTGGTGTATAATTCTTGTCTACCTTCACTATTGCCTTGTGGAGGTTAGTTTGATTGTTGTGGAAAAATTTTCTGAGTTCATGAATTTGTTTTTTATTTGGCGATTGTATATCTATAATTCTCCTCCCTCCTTCTTTTCTCTCGATGATGAGTCTTTCCTTTCATGCTTTGGGATGTAACTTCCTGTGTTTAGTGAATTCAGAGCGTATGAGAATGTCAATGTTTTCTATGTCTGTGTGTGCACATTTAATATTACCAAACGAGTACGTAAGAATTGGTAAAGCGAAAGTGTTAATAGTATTCGTTAGATTTCTTGAGTTTCGTTTTGAGCTCTGATTTGATATGAGTGTGGTTACTTTTGGTGTTTTGATGGAAGCCTAGGTATCTGTACGTTTCGTTTTTAGCATGTTATCTATGGTTTCATTGTTGATTGTTTCCGTTGTAGGGTGGTCTTTCCACTATCCCTTATTGATATGAAGTTGCTTGCATTTACTTATATCAAATTCCATGTTGATGTCCAGGGTAAACGTTTATATGATTTGCGTATAATGTTATGTATCCATGTACAAGAGATATTTTATTTTGTGTTGGTTATTTTTTCGGTGTTCAATGTGGAATCCGAAGTTTGCGTTATTCAATCTGTTTGAAAGTGGATTGAGACAGAGGCAAACCACAAACCGCTGAGTGAATCTCCTTGGAATATACCTCGTCTAATGTAGATCTCTTCTGTTTCGATGTGTTCTTTTTATGTTCTCATATGAATTTTAGTTTTCCTCGTACTCACGGTTTGCGTAAGAAATTGCCTGAGGTTTTGATTGACTTTGTATAATTCTAGCACTCTGGATAGCCAACTGTGGGGTATCGAATGAAAGGCTTTTTATAATTTATGTAACCAGTGTGAAGGTTCTATGATTTTTTATAATTAATATTATTATTGACATTATTATTAATAATATTAAACTAAAACCAAAGTCTAAATTTAAAAATCATTAAAAAATATAAGACGAGATTCTGTCGAGACGAGAAGTGTCGAGATGAGATTAGGTTGAGACGAGACGAGAGTAAAAATTTTGTCTCGTCTCGCGGTATCACCAGGTTGCACGCGTACGTGTCGTACAATAAAGTACGGCTTACTGCAACGTGCTGTGTACGAACAGTACAATTTAATTGTGCTAACAGCACAATCTGTCATAACACGCTCACTAAAGGGCGAACCATTTACAGAGAAAGTTGGAGTATGTGTTGCTTATTGGGATTTACTACGGACGCACGTACATACTAAACTTACTAAATAAACCAAAAAGCTTATACTACAGTACAGTATAGTATATACAGTAGATATATTGACATATATTTTGCTGGAAAGGGCTTGTTGCACGACATGCACTGTACGGCACAGTTGTTTTGTGTGGCGTGAACTTGCTTAGGTTATTGTACTGGCTTAGCCCAGCAACTAAAAAGAAAATATTGTAAATTTTAAACAAAAATAATTTGATTTGTGACGAATCTTAGCCAAAGTATTTTCTACTATATTTCTACTATGCTTTTCTCTTAAGATTGTTTTCACCAATTTCAATTGGACTTTTTTTAAAATTTTCTCTGCTTATGATTACTCTACCTATGTGGATAATCATACGCAGTGTAGTATATATATATATATATATATATATATATATATATATATATATATAGATAAATATATATAGTCCTTCACATATAGAAAAATACTATGTGTTTTCATTCCCGTTCACTACTGTCGTTCCGAAAAGAACAGTTTTGCTGACGTTTCGACAAAATCACATTTGGCATTTTCGAAGCTTTCGCTCTCGCATCCGAATAGAGTCTCTATTCGCGTCTCTATTAAGCCAGACTGAACTGGTGAAGATTTTAAATCAGAAACATCTGTCTATAGTTGGCCAAATTTCTTTGCTTTAGCGGTCAACCCAAAGAAAATTCTTTTTCTAGTATATATTAGTTCTTGCCACGTTAATCTTTTCCAACTTCCGATTTAATTACTCTTGGGTTATGAGTTGCGTCATAGGAGGCTCTATGCTGCTCCGTGGTAATAGAATATCAAGTCCGACGAAGATTTCGGATGTTCTCTTGGTAAGCACAAATGCTCCTGTTGGTGACAGTGGTATCGTTTTATGTATTAATTTTGGTGCTAGTTGCACTCATCTTTGAACTAGTTAACTGTAGTGATGAAGACTTTAAATCAGAAACACGTGTCTATAGTTGGCCAAATTTCATCGCTATAGCTGTTATCACAAAAAAATAATCATTTTTCTATTCGTTATTTTTATTTAAAACTATATTCCTTACAGGCCATTCACATCTAAGCACGAATGTAGAAGACTAAGTTCTATCGTATTTACAGAGAATAGTCTTTCCAGGAAACTGGTGACAAATAAAATGACATTTAGCGTGATATTTTTAAATTTTATACTTCAAACCTTTCTCAAGGGATGTAAATAGTGTTGATGAAATATTCGTCAGTTCGTTGATTCACCAATTCGTTCATTTATATGAATACGAACTGTCAAATACCTAGATTTTCGGGCGTTTCGGGAAAAGTCCACCTCATTTTTAGCAACAAGAAAAAATGAAAGTACTAAAAGCATTAAATATTTTATTGTATACATTAAAAATACACACGAAACTAGTATATCTCTGACAGAATGTGTTTCCGTTAACGGTCGCATGTTCATGTCCTTACCGTGCTAAAACTGTGTCGTATTTTCTCATTTCCATTCACCAGACCGATATAAATGCGTATATAGTTTCATCTTTCAGACTGGTTCGTATTTGTGGTTCTTTTAATGATATCCATTGTTGATACCGCGTCCGATAATGATTGGTTGCAACAATTAGCCGATTATTTTTATAGCAATCTTCGATCGAGAAACGTTTCTACGTCTGGGTCGACTAAACCAGGTTGTTTCCGTTGTTTTTTTATAGCTAAAGATATCGATCGGTTTTGGATAAAACGTCGTAATTGCCAAAAGTCTAATTTTTTAATAGCAACTATAACTCTTAGATTTACAGAAATTCTGTAAGGTTAATAAAAATAAAAGTGAAACCCTATAGTTCCGTAACAAATTGTAACATGCAATATTTTGCCGCCACTGCTTTGACAATTTTATATTTGGTTATGTCGTTTATAATAAATATAGCATATTTTGTGGGTATCAGTTATTTAAACAAATATAAATAGTAGCATTCTTTATGCAAACAATTTTATTTAAAAAATTACGACATACCTAGGTAAAATTTGATCAAAAAAATGGGTTATGATTGTAAATAAAATAATTATTAACCGGACAAGCTTTTATGCTGAATTTGAGCAGCTATTAAGACTATATACTATGAAAAAGCCATTTGTAACGAAATAAAAATAGTCACCATAAGAATTGAAATTTAACATTTCTAATCACGCACCCCTCATTATATTTGTAGATGTAAGAAACAGTAAAAAATAATAAAATTAAAATTCTTTACTTAAAAAGCGTATTGCTGCTGTCATCGATAATGATAGGTATTATCCTAAAATATGGAAAGAAGCTATTGTTACACCACTCCTCAAAGTCGATAATACTAAAGAGTTAAGTCAATTCCGTTCTTTTAGTATCCTTCCTACATTTCCAAAGAACTATTTCTAGAAATAATTTATAATATCTAGAAATAGTTTTAGAAACTCAAATACAAACTTTTCTTAACACTTATAATATACTACCACCAAATCAATCCGGATTTCGTCCAAACTTTAGCTGTGCTACGGCTATGGCTGATGTTCCAGACTACATTTTTCACCCTCGAGATGCAAAAGAAAATTTACAGCTTTGATTTTATTAGATTTTAATAAAGCATTTAACTTTCTAGATTCATCACATTTTAATTTCCATGTTAAATTATATAGGTTTTTCTGAGAGTGCTTCTAATATTATTAGATCCTTTCTTTCAAATAGGTCACAACGGGTAAAAATTGGACACTCCGTTTCAGACCCACTCAATATTGTTACTGGAGTTCCTCAAAGGAGCACACTGGACCCACTATTATTTAGCATATATACCAGTGATGTTCATACTTACCCAAAATTTTGCAATTACCATCTATATGTACCTAATTATTCTACTCTTTTAGTTATCTAGATTACATTAGAGCAAACAATAATAAAAAAAACATAAACATAAACATAATTTATTTAATATCTTTTACATTAAATTCTTAGTTCATCTTACTCAAGAATACATGCTGATATTGTACTATAAATAAACTAAATAATTAATGAATACCTAACTTGAGGGGAGTAATCAGGCCTAAATTATAAAATAATTTGCGTGCCTTGATAGCTCCCGAAAAAAATACTTACATGGTATGTGACAAGCGGCTAATAAAGGGCAGACGCAGTAGGCAGAGTGACCATATAAACCAGAGCAGATAGAGGATAATATAAGAAAACTTATAGTTAATTTAAAAATAATGGAGTGAAAAAGTCTTTATTTTGCTGGATAAAACTCTTAAGGTGTTTTTTCAAATTTTTATTATTTTCTAAATTTTTTTTTTTTAAGTGATTGGGCAACATATTAAACATTCTGGGAGCAAGATACGTAATAAACCTAGAGCAAAAAGAATTATGAGAGATAGGCGCAATAAAATTTTCATTAATATTGGTTCGTGTTAGATAGATATGAGATTTCATTGAATATGCAGTTTTTATTTTATTAATGTATGTAAGACATGATAAGGTGTAAAGATTACAAATATTGAAAATATTATTTAAGTTATATAAAAGAGAAATCGGATACCTTCGACGTTTATGTAAAATTATTTTTAAAACACTATTTTGACAAGTTGCTAAATTTTTTAGGTGTGAGTCATATAAGCCTCCCCAAACAATAATGCAGTATCTTAGAATTGATTCAACCAACGAGTTATACAGTATCAAAATAAGATTTTTACTTAAAGTATCCCTAAGCTGAAAGAACTTATAAAACATTTTTCAAGTTTTTGTAGTTAAATAATTTGTGTGTTCATTCCATTTTAAATGTTTATCAACAATGACACCTAGATATTTAATTTTGGATACCTTGTTTATTTTGAGACAGTTACAGTTTACATTTTTTTTATCACATTGCAATGAATGGACTTTTAAAAATTCTGTTAGTGGTTGATCGACATTTGTTGGGGAAAAGGTCATAAAGTAGGTTTTTTTAATATTGAGACTTAATTTACTGGCATTAAGCCACTCGTGAACAGTACCAAGACCCGTCTCTGCATGTCGGTATGTCTCCTCCCAAGTTTCGGCTGCAAATAGTAGTGCTGTATCGTCTGCATATGATACAACCTTGCAGTCTTGTATTAGATTTCCAATTTTATTGATATATATGAGAAAGAGTATTGGCCCTAATTTACTGTTCTCTGTGGTACCCCGGTAGATATTATAGCACTTTCACTAAAAGTATCGTTTATTTTTACTTTCTGTTTCCTACCCGTTAAATAATTCTTTATAAGAAGCAGAGGACCACCACGTATATCTATTTCTTCTAATCTTTCAAAAAGTATATTGTGTGCTACTGTGTCAAAGGCTTTAGTGAGATCTAGAAACACCGCTAGAGCCTTTTGTCTATTTTTATTGTGATCAAATATTCCGCTAATTAACTCAAAAACTGCATCTTCCGTTGATTTATTATTTCTAAAACCGAATTGTCTAATATATAAGAGTTTATTTTTTTCCAGATAATCGACCAACCTTAGTTTAAGATATTTCTCAAAAAGTTTAGCAAAGTTATTAATTACTGAGATAGGTCGATAATTTGTTAATAGTGTTTGATCATCTGTTTTAAAAACTGGTGTAACTATTGATGTTTTCCAAGCCCCAGGTATATTAAATGATTCAAGACATAAGTTATATAAATATAGCAAAGGTTATATAAGAAATACGTAAATCTGCTGTATAAAATCAACAGTGAGCCCATCTTCTCCAGGAGAAGAATACTTTTTTAGTGACTTTATGTGTTTGATAAGCTCATTCTGCTCAATAGGTTTTAAAAATATTGATTTTTTATTTACCTTGTTTGGGTTCGGATGAATATGTCTTTTCGTATTTAGATTTTGGTCAATATTTTTTTGAATATGTGCTCCTATATTTATAAAAAATTATTAAACATACCCGCAATATCTGCTTCCTTATGAAAGTAGGTATTGTGCTCAAAAATGCGGAAGTTTTTCGATTGTTATTTTTTTTAGTACCGTTTGTTTCATTCACTATTCCCCAACATTTTTTATAATCATTCTTTGCATCTGATATTTTATTTTTATAGAATGTGTTTTTAGTTAATTTTATTTTATAATCCTGTTTAATGAGTTTCGATATTTTTTATATTTGTCTAATGAGACTAGAGAGTAATTTTTATTTAGCTGTTTTTTTAACTAATGTGTTATCCACGGTTTTCTCATTCTATTTTCGCTGTTTATTTTTTTAAAATATGTACATTTACTTATAAATAAAATTATTCTATTTACAAATACCTGGTATGCTTCTTCTGCCGAACTATTACTATATACGTCCTGCCAACGTTCCTCTTTCAATAGGTCGCTCAGTTTTTTATAATCTACTTGTTTCTTAATTTGCACCTTAATTATTTCACCGCGTATGTCTATATTTTGTATGCATAAGCCAATAGTGTAGTGGTCTGTTAAACAAGTTTTTATAATAAATGATTTTATAGTTCTTATTTTGTCTCGCAAATTTTTAGTTTTAAGAAATAAATGGTCGATTGTAGTAGAAAATATTTCATTTTCTCGCGTCGGTTTATTTATGCATGAAAAGTAACCATTTTGTGATAAAATATTTAATTATTTGTTAACTTTGTTATCGAATTCATTCATTATATTTATGGTTAGGTCTTCTACAAAAATTTCTGTGTCCCGGGGAGTTAAGTTATCAAAATATTTATCGATATCCTCTATTATTTACATATATTATCATCCCAACGTTCTTATTTTTAAAAGAGTTGTTATGAAATGTTGTAAATCTTTCAATTTTAAAATAATTTGAATCTTCGATTTTAAAGGTTTCTGATAATATTATAAAACTAATACAGCTTAAATTAATTTGATTTAAATATATTGTCAGTTCTTCAAACATTTTTTGTAAACTTCTTATATTCAAATGGAGAATGTTTAAATTACGTTTATTTGAGAAATACTGTACCTGCTCAATGCCGTCAAATACCTCCGTCGTTAACGCCCCGTACCCATCCACTTGATCAAAATAATCTAATATCATATTCTCGTGAAATTAATATACTTCCAATAAAATTTGAATAAAAATTAAAAACAATTATCATAAAAACAGTAAATAGTCGATCATTTAAATACGTTATTCACTCCAGAAACCCAAAATAAATTTACCAAAAGTACACTTTTGCAGTGATAGAAATATAGTACACATAATATTGTTTCTATAAGTCATTGGGGTCTTTTATTTGAATTATATTATTGTCTTTTTTTAAAAATATATTTCCGAATCTGGTAAAAATTGTTTTTTTATCATATTTCCTAATAGCTTCTTTGTATAGCTGAGTTTTACTCTTGATTAGATCCTCAGCGATTCCAATTTTGGATCCTTTTAGCTTGCTACAGTTCTGGAAAATTTGCGATTTGAATCGGTACTTGTCAAATTTGACAATTACGGGTCTTGAGTTTTCTCCATTTTTTCCCACTCTATAGCATCGGACAATGTCTTCTTTTTTTATCTGAATTCCCATTTTTGCAACAAAAAGGTCTACCAATTTAGTTAGCAGTTTTTCCCCAGTCTCCTCGTCTAAATTATAAACGCATATGTTGTTCATTTTAGTTGTTTGCGTCAAATTCTCGATACGTGCCTCAAACCTTTGAATACACGTAGCCTGTTCGTTTATAGTTTTTTGCATTGCTTCCAATTTATCTTCGACCTTGGACAGCAGTTTTTCGATAAAATTATCGTCACACAATAATTCTTTTACAGCTTCTTTAATTGACAATTTCAGATCACTATTCACTTTGGGAGCATTTTAATTTCGACAAGCGACTTTTAGAACACTAAACTATTCAGCACGAGTACATACCATGCTATATATAATATTAACTCAGATTTGAAATCCATTTTTAAAATATCATCTGGTTATAGGTTAAAAGTAGAATTCAATAAGTCATTGATTTTACTATTTGGCCATTGAAATATTTTAAAATAAATCGAAAATTTACTTAATATAATAATTGGTAATAAATCTATACCCGTAGTGCAAAAAGCCAAGAGTTTAGGCCTAATCCTTGACTTCGTTTTAGAAATCAGGTTTCTTCTGTACTTCAAAAAGCTTATTGCGCTCTGAAATCTGTATACCAACATAGGCACTACCTGGACCAAAGTATTAAGAAAGAGCTATGTAACTCACTCGTTCTGCCGCACTTCGATCACTGTGATAGCGTCTATAGTCCATAAATTGGATAGCATTAACTCCCCGCAGAATTCAAAAAGTTCACAACTTTTGCATTCGCTTTGTATTTGGAATTAGACGTAGACATAGAGTATCTCATAAACTCAAGGACCCATTACGGCTCAATATGAATAATAGGCGAAAATTACGTTCTACCTGTTTTTATTATAAAATTTTGAATCGTTCTCCCCTATTTTGTAATAACAAAATTACATTTCGAATTGATATACATAATTTAAGCTTGCGTAGAAATACTTTAACCGTTCCCAGACACAAAACTGAATACTTTAAGATATGTTTTTCTTAAAATGTTGTCATATCTATAAATTCACTATCGGAGAATCTATTTCAATGCAACATTGTCTTGTAACCTTTGAAAAAAAATTCTTTAATCAACTCTTTGCCTCTCAATAGGCAAATTAATTATGTCATATCAAATGCTGCTATTTCTCTCTCCTTCTTTATTTATTTCTCTGCCCCCCCTCTTCACTTTGAACTCACAATGCGTCTGCTCGAATTTATATCCAATTTATATTTAAGACTGTCTTAATTTTCAATAGATATAATTATTATATATAGCTATAAGCTATTATTAGGTCAATTGCGTAATTTATTTTTATATGTACGGCGGCTGCCTTGGGGAAGAAGAGATTCTGTTTCTACAACAGAAATCTGAAATGCTGGCCTTTATTTCCTATATGTATATTGTATATGAAATTTTACACTATAGCTTCTAAATGTAAATTGTATTTTATAGCAAATAATAAACTGTATTATTATTGTTGACAACCAATTTCTCAACACATATTGGGTTCCAATTCCATCCCGGATGCATGCATCAAAAGGAGTGGGCTGGTTTCTATTATTATGTATTGTCCTTTACGAATTTTCTTACTATGTTTCAAGTACTGAGCAGAACTATCTTCTGGATGTCGATGAAGGTGTTAGTAAGCAGTCCTATGATTTTCAGGATCTGTTCTAGTGTTTTTGAAACTAGTCTAGTTGATAAATCGATGATCGGTATCACATGAACCTTATTCAGTGGCCACATCTGCGGTATCTCGATGGTCAGCTCCGCACATTTGCCATTTTTCTCTTGATATTTATCCAACACGTTGTTCTTGTTGCGTACAACGGCACCTGCCAAATAAGCTGTCTTTGTACGTCTGTCAGGGATAACTGTCCGATCGTAGTATACAGTTTGAAAGCATGATTTTCTAGCACTGAACTTGGTTGGCATTTATAATAGGGCACAAAGGTTTTCAGGAGCCCGTATTTATTAGCAAGCTTCTTGTGTAGGATGTTACACACCTGGTTATGTCGCTGGAGGTAGTCCGTGCTTGCTAGGTAAGTGTAGCCAAATGTTATATGCTGTATAATCTGTGATCTCTCGCTACATTTTCGACACTTATCGGATTCAACGGACCGGTCTTGATGATGAATTTCGTGTGTTAATAACTTGGTTCTGTATTACAATCACAAAGCTTTCTGTCTGGGAATAATTGTTCATCCTTTAGTCACCTGTTGGTTGCTTCCTTATCTATGTGTGGCTGATTCAAGCCATTGTGATCCAACTGTTCTTGTTTGTTGGGATCTGAAAGTGACTTTAGAAAAACGTTGTCACTTGCGAGATTGAGTGGTGAGTACGAGTTGTCACTTAAAGTGGAGACTTGATGTGAAGAAATCTCTTAATTTTAGCAGCTGTCGGGAGTACGAATTGGTCAAGTCATCAAGGGATCTTCCACCTTCTATTCGTTGTAAGGTTATTCGGAGAGTTGATGACCTTGGGTGGTGTGACTTGTACTTGGTTATCATTAGGCGAGTAGTTCGTTATATAATGCAATACAATACAAAACTCTTTATTCAAGAAAATGCAAAATGTTACAAAGAAGCAAATTTACACTAATATAATGGCGTCATAAAGGAGTGTTGGAGCAATTTTAAAAAGACATTTACAGTAATTAAAAGTTAAAATTAGAATACATACATGGAGATCTACATTTATTTTAATTATAAATATACATGAGTATACCTTATTTATTTAAGAAATCAGAAATGCAATAAGGTTCTAAACTAACAAGGTATTTGTGTATGGCTCTCTTAAATTCTAGGCTATTATTCAGCAGTTTGTAATGTGTTGGGAGTTTATTGTAAAAATTGAATACGTTTGTACATGGGTCCGCTCTTATACAATGATAACCTGTGTCGAGGTTCTCGTATTATATAAATCATGATTATTCTTAAATTCATCAAAAAATGCCTTATTTCTATGGAAAAACATTAAACTTTCATAAATGTACAAACCAAACACTGTAAGGATTTCAAGCTGCTTAAATCTAGTTCTATAGGATTCTCTATAAGAAATGTTACAAAGAATTCTGATTGTTAGGTTAGTATCATCCGCATAGCTCGCTAAGAAATGTTGTTCTTTAATTATATTTTGGGAGAGGTCATTTATATAAATAATGAATAGCAGCGGTCCAAGAACACTGCCCTGTGACACCCCGATCTTAATAGGATATAGATTTGAATTATATTGTATTTTATTAAATGTTGCTTCTACTTTTTGTGAGCGTCCAGGTAGATACGACCTGATCCAATCCGATGTCATACCCCTTATCCCATATCTTTCCATTTTTTCCAGCAAAATCGAATGATCCAGACAGTCATAGGCCTTTGATAGATCTAATAATAACCCAATAGCAAAAGGCTTTTTTTCTAAGCAATCCAAAACTTCAGTCCCAAACCTAAAAACTGCTGTTTCTATTGATCTTCCCTGCCATGTTGGTGTTAGCTGAAGAGATTTTGTTTTTTGAGTTAAAAAAACCTGTGATTCTGTTGCACATTTGAAAAACTGGGTAGTTAACTGATCAGTCTATAATTTTCAATAGACTCATGATCTCACTTCTTATGAATTGGTCTAACCACTGCTACCTTTAGTTGATCAGGGAATATTCCATATTTTAAAGAGTTGTTTATCACAAACGTTAGGGAGTGACAGAGTTCAAATTTGCATAGTTTTATAAGATTTGCTGGGATCTCATCATAGCCTGCGCTTGCTTTATTTTTAATGTTATTCAGAATTTCATTTGGGGTAACAGGATGAATAAAAATAGACCTAGGTTTAAAATTTATGTTAGTTGAGAAAGGACTACTTGGACAGTTTTTTTTGCGCATTTGAAGCCACCTCTAAAAAGTGAGTGGCCATTTGATTTACTATTTTTGAAGAATTACCTGAGATTTTACATTGCATACCTTGCCCATTTTTTCCATTCGTACTATTTATAATATGCCAAGTGGCCATAGATTTATTTTCAGAGTTATATATTTTATCTCGATAGTATTGAGATCTAGCCTTTTGCAAAATATCATTATACCTTTTTTTGACATTTCTATATGTTTCTTCATACAGTTCATCCGATGTACTAAGGGCCCACACTAAATCAAATAATTATTTGCATTCCTGAACCTCGGGGGTATCATAAAAATTACATTCAGTATTTGGATACATTCTAACACCTTTTTTAGGAAAGCTTTTCTTAAATATAAACAAGAATGTTTTCATAAAATAATGCCACTGTTTTTTTCTTCCCAGTCAGGCAAAGAGTACAAATATAACCAGTTTTGGTTAGCTAGTTTGTGTTTAAACTCATTCTTATTACTTAGTTATAGTGCCTCTAGTTCCTTGTTAGTCCATTTTTCAAGATTCCGAAAGTGTAGGCCAGCATGGGCATAGTATAGGTGTTAAATGATATAATCAGATTTCCGGCGTTCAGTTCTGTCTTCAGTATTATTATGATTATTATTATTATTATATACTTTGTTACAATTTAAAACACGTAACACTTTTGATTGAACGCTATATTCGACTACATTTTAATTAATTAATTAAATTGCATTTCTCAGCGCCCTGACATATTTATCTTACTCCTATTTCATTTTAAAGTATCTTATACTATTACACTGTGTTTCAAGCTCTACTAAGAACTTACCAATAGTAAGAATATCGTCGTTTAAAACAATCTGGGTCTATATTAACTGATTTCATCTGCAAAATCTCCTGTAAAATTGGTCACTAACACGTTTTAGCGACGAAGATATTCTAATTAGCTTGGTGGAAAAAAAAATCATAATCGTCAGAAAGAATATCGCAACCAATGGTTTTTACAGATAACACATTGATGCTTAAGATATAGATTACGTTCATATTAATATTAATATGAATATTATACTGGAACTGTGTCGTTTACGATAATAAGGAAAAATGTTTAGACCACCAACGATAAAGTTAGTATAAAAAAGTTTTTCGAAAACCGCGGACAAAATACGATTTTGCTTTTCCAAAAGAGGTGGCTCTACGAGCAACAAAATTAGTAAAACGTTAGCTTAGCCCTAACATGATAAAACAAATATATGGTTCGCATGACATCATCATTTTGTATTAATTTCGAAGTAGGGTTGCTTAGTAAAATACTGTGTGAAATTTTATTTCAAGACCGCTTTTTAGGTCCAGTTCTTTTTTAATAGAACATCTTAAAGTGCGGGACACGAAAGAAAATCGGGCGGAGTCAATCGGCTTAGGAACGTTGGCCAAGAAATCTCTTTAAACCAGTGGTGTCCCGTCGTTCTTTAAATAATATGGCAATCCTTTTTGACTATACGCACTTCAGATAAATTTAAAAATGTAACTATGCTTAATGAACCTTTATGTATATTTGTCTGTTTTCTTTCGTGTACCGAACTTCTATATCTCTTTTGTGTTGCAAAAACGGCGAACTTTCGAAATTTAATATGATTTAATTTTGATTTTTCTTGCTCGATTTACCTATAAATATATTTTTTCTTGAGTTCTGTCAGTAACGGTTCCCGGGCTACCGCCTACGTCCACTATTATTAGACCACCCAGTATAGTGATACACGATTTAAAAGTCCAGATTTTACAAGAGCCAGCATCAGATCCAGTGAACGAGATTTATCAAAGTTTTAATTTATACAGTTCGACTTTGGGCTACTCGGGTATGCCAAAAGTGGCCGTCTGTCTCCGTTTGTCATATTACTACTATACTATACAGAGGCCGTCATTGTGAAGTACTATACAGGGCGTTTCCTAATTGCGTGCTGATGTTAAAGAATGTGTTTTTATGTCCTAAAAGTCTTAACTTTTGAGATACAGGATGGTAAAGTTTAAAAAGAAAACATTTTTTGAAATTTGATACACGTCTTCTGTCCATTAAGGAGCATACGAATTTACCTAGGTTAATTACATATGCACGCCACTGGTAGAAATTTCAAAAATTGATTGTTAATAAAAAATGCTCTTTTATGCATAAAAAACGTGTATCAAATTTCACACAGTTATTTATCTATAATAGCATCAGAATTAGGATTTAAAAAAAATGTTTTTTTAAAACCCTGTATCTCCAAAGTTAAGACTTTCAGGTTCATATTAAACTTTTTTCTTAAAAAGGTCCCAGAATCTCTCCCTTTTAACATTAGCACGCAATTAGGAAACGCCCTGTATAGTATTTACAATGACGCCCCCTGTACAAAGTAATATGATAGACGGAGACAAACGGTCACTTTTGACATACCCGAATAGCCCAAAGTCGAACCGCATAAGTTAAAATTTTGATAAAGTTTGTTCACTGGAATCAGTGCTGGCTCCCCTACTATAACTACATTGATGTGTTAATTTTGGAAACATATGAGTTCTGTAGTTTTTCAAACATTAATTGCAATATTAGATATTTTTTGACACCCGGTATTGAACAGAAAATTAATTATTTTGAAGCAGTTTATTGAGAGCTACTTTTTAAACTAAGCCATTTTTGAGGTTGATGGCTGTGATTCTAATGGATTGATTCCTTCTAAATCGTTGTCTTCCTCTGAAAATGATGAGGTTTCGCCGTCACTACTCGAAGATCCCAGTGTGATAACTAAATCATCAATAACCGTTTCAATTTTGCCATCTACATGCCAGTATTTATCTTTAATAGAACGAACATGTTTAACATACGATTTCCAATTTTCAGCCGATATTGAGCTAATCGCTTCTAATGTTATTTTATTTAAATTTTTAGTTGAAAGTTCACCGGTGTTGCGCTCTCGAATATATTTTTTTACTCCTGCCCATGTAAGTTCAATAGGGTTGACGTCGCACATATATGGAGGCAGCCTTAAAGGTGTTTGCTCGAGGTTACGTAAAAGACCGGCAATTTTATACTTTTTTTCTCTAGGCTTGTTGGGTGATATTACTTCATATAATTGATATTTTCTTCATGTTGGATCACATACAAGATTGTTCGATTTAAGCCAGGATATCATATGAGCTTTCGTAGAGTATTTAGTTGACACTTTATCTTCTACGCTATCGATCGCAATAACTTCACGTGCACCGCTTCGAATTGTTTTTCTTCTTTTGCTCGAAATCGTTACTTCGAAATAATAATTCAAATTCAACGCAAGGCATTTATATAGAAATAAAAACAAATGCTCGAAATATATACGCGCCACTGGAAATAGCTATAATCTTCTAGCGGCAAGTGCATAGAGACTCTGGGCACATCCCAATTACAAATGGACCAGTGCGAAATTTACTAAATCCTGGATTAATTTTTCGTACCGCTTAGCTGGCGCACTTTATAGGTGAAGCGGCAAACTATTACAACAAATAAAATAACATAAAATTTATTTGCGTACACAAATTTTACTTTTTTGCTTGCTTAAGACTATGAATTTTTTCTTTTGTGTCCCGCACTTTAACAGCGTCACACAAACTTTCGTATAGAACAAACTAGAAACACCTGTTTCAGTAATTTAGGATAGTATAGTCCCGATTACTTAAAATTTAAGAAATTGAATCTTTTTTTTACAAAAGCTTTCAAAATTAAAGGGGATCGCCCTAAGAGACGCACTAAAAATATATTTTTTAAATTATTTATTTTTACCAAAATAAATTCAAAAAAGTTTAAAAATTGTTAAATACAAATTACATATGGTTAAAAATAAATTTATGCAAGGTACGTTAATAACAAAAGAATTTAAATATTTAAATAATTATATCACTCAACGATTAATACAGGTATAACGTTTAAATATATTATATTTGTCTTATATCTTAGACTAAATTGTAGTTCAGGTTCTTCAACTCTTTTGAAACCTTTACAGGAATTACAAACTAAAATAATAAAATGTATTCATAAATTACCTTTTCTAGAATCATCAACACCACCACAAACTTTCAGCATATAGGTATATGATTCATAAAGGTTTTTCTGTCCCATTAGATAAATATTGCTTAGAAAGGGAACTTGAAGTCGTTAGATCTATTGCAACAAATAATGGCTATAACAGACTAATTTTAAAAAAAACGTAAACTTTTAACTATCCAACAAATATATCCTAAGGTTAAAGATTTCCATATAAAATATACAACACTGTTTTTCACCAATATCTAACAAAATTGCAAATATTTTAAAATGAAATAAAAATACTAAAGTTACTTTTCGATCGTCACAAAACCCTCTAATTTGTTTTTGAACGTCAAAACAAAAATAAATAAGTATACAAAGTCTGGAGTTTATAGGTTAAAATGCGACTAATGCAATAGCAATAGCTATATAGGGCAAACAGGGAAAAATTTCAATGTTAGATATAAAGAGCATAACGCCTCATATAGATTAAAAAAGCAGAACTCTCATTTCACCAACAATTTCTTAGAATCTTCACATACATTTCCTGACATAAATAATTTACATGTATTACATGATGAGCAAAAAAGTGGCAAATTGGATTGGCAATGAAAATTTATAAACACCATAAAGACCCAAATATTAACGTTTTAAATTCACAAACAGGAAATACCACCCTAATAAAACTTTTTGACAATAAAAAAAGTATAGTTGGTTTTCCCTAATCATACTCTTAATATTTTTTGTCTGTATACCTAACTTGATTGTAAATATCTTCATTACGTTTGAAAATGTCCTAGTAGTACGAAACTGCAGTCACGTCTAGTGCAAAAATAAAACAAGTGACAGTTAACAAAGTAAAACTTTTATTTTCATTTATTTGTATTATATTAAGTTAAAAATAAATATATAAATATAAATTTATAAAAATTATTAATAATTAGCTATCGTTATTATCAGAAGAATCTGCTATAAAATAATCCTTATTTTACGGAAGTTTGCTTGACTTAGATCGCGGTGGCACAATTAACTATATTACGTCTGCATGTAATTTGTCCGCCTTCTTCTCAGGTATCTCTCTGAGACTGTTGATTAAATGATCAGACATCACAATTACCATTGTCAACCAGTCTTCGTTTGTGGGAATACGTAAGAGTTTTTTGGTGTTACGTTCTCGAAACGTACGACAATCTTGATTCTGAGCATTTTAAGCTTCTTTAGAAAACTGGTCAATGGAAACAAGAGTAGTTTTGGTGACATTAGTAATGTGGGCCATTATTTTGTGGACAGCAACAGCACGTCATATCAGGGTTTGAAATCTAAGTAAAGTTTTCCGGTTTTAAGACACAAATTGCCGAATGCAACAATATTTATCTTAAAAAACCAAATGATGTTGTCGCCGTCGTATAATCTAATGGAACTGCCTTTTATACACCACTACATAGTTGGCTTATAGGAATGTGCTGTAGATTCTACATAGTAAACTAATGCAGCGTCACCACTTAACTGTCTAGAAAAATCCATGGAAAGAAGTTTTTTAAGAACAGTTTAATTTTCCTGGACAAGTCACTAATATCTCTTATGATTTTTTCCACGTTTCTGTATATCTCCACAACGCACTGTCCCTTCTGCAGTTGTTGGAGCTAAACAATTTGACATTCAACGACAATTAGGCAGTTAAAAATGTTAGATATAAGTTTATCTTGTTTTGTTCATAGAAAACATTTAATTCTGCACATTTTGACATATTGGACACTTGCCCGATCAGGCATGCAAAAGAGAGTAATTTATTTAACAATCTATACAGGTAAGTATGTTTGTTTATTTGTTAGTACCTTCAGGTTAAACTCCTGAAAGTCAGTATGGAAATTAAGTTAGTTGCGGCCAAAAATTTGAGAACAGTAATTCAGATGCCTCAAGCATTTTTATGACAGCTTACGTACCTTTAATAGTGTGTTTTATAAATGACGAGTCATATTATTGCTGACCAGGAAACTTTACTGTAAAAAACATATTGTACCTTTAATTTCACAAAATATTTTTTCGATTTAGGCTTATAATTCTTCAATTTATAAAAGAGATGAGATCGGGGTATTAGTAAAACAAATATCTTAAGTTATTTCTATAAAACTCACACTATTTGAGAATGATAGATGACAAAATTTGTTTAACAAGAGCAGGGGCAAAAAATTCCATGAATTGCTAACTTTATAGGGTAGAACCCACGGAAATGAATAGTTTAGACCAAGCAGCTAGTAAAGTTCCAGACGAGATATACTATAAATTTGAATTGTCTCCGTTGCATACTTGGATACGTATGTTTGAGGGTCTTCTTCAATGACGTCAAAAAGAAATAGACCCCGCATTTCATTCATAAAAATGAAATAAATAGAATCAAACATCAATTTGTTGTTGTGTATGAGTGGAAAAAAGACGGACTGATCGCATAAAGAATAGTTTGCGGTGAAAATTGCAACGCTGTCAGATATCTTCGCGAGGCTTACCAGTGGTGTAGCTATTTTTGAGATAATGTATTATTTGCTATATTTTTTGAGCCCAAATATTATTATGGTGGATACGACAGTTTTTTTGTTCTAAGATGAACAGGAACGATTCACTTTGCAAAAGTGAGAGTTTTAATAACAACTTGAAAACAACTAATTTAGATATTATGTCGTGGAAAAGTCTGCACTAAATGGGAAACTTTTTTATTATCAATTTCTCGAAAAACTTTCTTCTTGATAAAACTTGTGTGTTTGTCGAAAAAATAGTTTTCACAATATTCAACTTTAAATCAGATATACAAGACATTCAAAAAATACGAAAAAGTGTATTTCAAAAATTAAAATTTTTGTGACTGTCGCGGCCGTAAAAAATCGTAAATAAAGGTTTAGTATTAGTCATGTCATATTAGTAATAGCTAAGGAAAGATTTAAATAGAAATATGTTTTTTTGCTGTTTGACCTTAATTATCTCCATAACTACAATATAAAAAATTTTAGTTAGTTTATATTTACGATTTTTTATGGCCCTTAAAACTACCGTCAGAAAAATTTTATTTTTTTGAAATTGTTAATGAAATCCACTTTTTTGAACATCCTGATCTAAAGTTTATTACTATCAAAAATATTTTTTTTGAACCACCAACTTTTATCAAGAAATCAATAATAGAAAAAGTAAATAAATGCATTAAAATGCAAGATGTTTAAAAATAAAATCATCGAAACTTTTTGGTGATTCTGAAGCACCCTGTATAATATTTTACACTATATTTGAAACTTAATTTTTTTTTATAAAAATTTAAATAACAAGATTGAAAGTGCACTTTATAAATTTTCACCCGGACACGTGGTTTATAAAAATAAAACAAAGTTTAAAATTTTGGTATAATTTATTCATAAACGGTTTGATATAATAACAAACAACTATTATTATCGACAAAACAAAAGTAACAGCATATTAATTTAATATTTCATTATTTATATAATAATTAAACTCGTCTATTACATATTTAATGATTCAGTGACAATTATCAAAATCGGAAATGGAGAGGACAGTGTATATAGCTTTATATATATATATATATATATATATATATATATATATATATATATATATATATATATATAAAACTTTAGGTTAGCAGAAGCTAATTTAATATAATTGTACCAATAATTATCTGTGACAAAAGACCAGGCACGTAGTCTAGGGGGGGTCCGGACCCCCCCCCACGCGCCGCGCGATACCCTAAAAATATTTAGGAGTTTTTACATAATTTAACATACGAAAGGAGAATTCCAATAACTGCTGATTAGCAGTTCGGTATTGGCTCTGCTTACTACAGCTATTTTTTAACTAACTAATTCTAACTTTTTGACGGGTTTTTTTAACAAGACCAAGTATGTAAACAACTAAACAAAGACGCACCTAATCATTTTTTCGTAAGTACGACAGTTTCTAACATAAATCGATAGGAAAATAAATTTCATTTTTCTTCCACAAAAATCTCCTGTCATAAGCAAAATTGCGAATGCGTGCCGAGACCAAATTTATGATAATTCCAACAAAAATTATTATTATTAAACTTAGAATATATGGTAGCTGCTGAAAATTTCTCTTCGTGATCCAATTTCACACAATTTTGAAGTTCTTATCTTTACGTATACAAAACACGATTTAAGGAATAAGAAAATTATTGAATTTACCTTTGGGGATTGAAAAAAATTATCTCAAAAAATATTCGATTTTGACAGTGAGGAATATTTAGAATTCTCAAAAAAAGAAAAACTTTTAAGCAAACGCTCATTAAAAGTAGTTTTAGAATTTCGAGAAAGTACTAAAAAGAAAGATGAATACATTTATGATTAAAGAAATCCAGATTTTTAATGTAGCAATATGGTTCCAGACCCTCTATGGAAGATAGCACCACATTAACCTCGATATTAACAAAGTGACTACGCACTTATTTATTAAAATACTATTAAATATATGAAACCTAAAAATATTAAGCAAAAGTTGCCAACGTCCTATTTGCTCAAGATATACCTATAATTTTTTACATTTTCATAATTGCTGTACCTGCAATGTTTTAATAGATATTGGCAAATAACTAATTTATTGCACTTTTTTTCATATTTTGTTGCACTTGCATGGAGGACTAGCAACAAGTTGAAAAAAAAGCATTCTTCTTAATAATTTTTTCGTCATTGAAGCGGTTTTGACAGGGTTGGATCCCCCTAGAACTGAAATCCTGGCTACGTGCCTGCAAAAGACATATTTATGTAATGGTTCATGTGGCAATATTTATTATTAGCAATAAGCTTAGTCATTAAAGAACAAGCATTTCATAACAAAATACAACCAATAAAAGGGTGAGTTCTCATTACTATTGTTACTAAAGATTAAGATAAAACTAAATTTTGTTACATGGACCCACTTTGTGTTTTGATGTCTATACCAAGAGTATAATGCTTATTTAATACCTTTCTTTATCAGCTTATCACCGACTTCATAGGAAATATGTAATAAAATATAATTTATCACTTTTTAATGCAACCTATTTTTTGAAATCGGGTTTGTTTTTCAAAACATTTTGATTTCACCCTTTTTCCAACACATTTTAGTTCTATTTACGCGAAGTTAGGTAAAAATTTGAGTCCACTACTATTAAAAGTTTGCCAGGCTCGCGGCAAGTAATATTATATAAAAATGCACCACCTTTACATGTATTGGATCTATTCATATTTACAAAAAATCAGCAATAAACATGGCCCAATATTAATATGAATGCAAAATTCAACTTCGTGTCTCTAAAAACCACAAAAACAATATTATGAAAAACAATATCTTTACAGTACTTATCCCCCAATTTATCCCCTTTTTTCCCCACCATCCATCTTCCCCGCTATACATTTCACTCATTGACAAAATAAATATTTTGTGCCAAGATGTTTAATATTTTTAACATTCATTATAATATATTATATTATTATTTATATTACCGAAATCACCTGATATAAACAGATTCTCCATAGTTGGGATAATGTACCTCAGGATGGTATTTATTTACTTTTTTGATTACTTATTTTTAAAAACCAAATTTTTAGGCAATAAATTAAAGCATTTCAAATTCATTAAAGAAAATCTATGGTAAATGAAAAATTGTAAAGTAACACTATTGCGCTATTTTCATTTTTTGTATATGCTTGCTATATGAGAACTCCGACACTACCCTAAATATTCCTTGAAAATTTCATAAAAAATGCAAACCATCCTGGAGTAATTAATGACAACATAAAATAGTGGGTCTTACAGCTTACTCAATTAAAATTTAGTACCTATGCTTTACCAAATAGTATATTTATGTTGTTTATTAACCCCTCAAAAAAGGTGATTTGATAAATTTTAGAGGAATATTTGAGACTTTTCACAAATATATAAATTAGCAAAACGCTGTACTCCGTTTATCATCAGTGTCTTCGACTTTATAGATAAGTTGAAGTTATAAAAAATTAATTTAAGCCCAACGGAAATGTGCAATACAAAAACAATACTTCATTTGCAAATATAAGAACGCTATTAGACGGTGATTTGACCCTTCAACTACAGCACTGGTATGACATATCTTACTTACCTTCGAAAACAAACTTCTGTGTTTAAATCGTTTCTTTTTCTGCAAATAAAGCAAGTTCGCACCATTTTCTTAAAGTTTTTTAAACAGATTCTTGAAAATAGCCACACAAAACCCTTGGATTTCTGAAAAACACTTATTTCACCAACTAGAACAATTACAACGTCGCGCATCAAATAGGTCGAAATTATGAATGACTACGACCGTCTTTGGCGTTTTCCGAATGATCCCGAAAAAAATCTGTAGTATACTCGAAAAAGGTAGAATTCCGACGTTGCCGATTATTCTGGGCTTTATTTCTTGAAATAAGGAATAATAATTACAGAATATTTAAATTGCATTGAAAACAGATTCGGTTTGAGTTATTTATAATAAGCTATTTAATTATCCGTTTTAAAATATTCTATATGGAAATTTATACTGGGAATTTCTGGAATTCCTTGTTTATTTAGATAATAGTATAAAGGATGATATCCGTTATAATCTGGCCACAGTAACGGTTTGGCAAACCAGGGTTAATGTTGGATTCCTCCAAAATGTAAACACCTGGGTCTATGTTATTTCCATGTCGTTGGTCTTCTTCATATTTCCTGTAATATCAATATAATTAAATGATCATAAAAAATGCAGAAAAAAAAGATATGAAAAAAAAACACTAAACAGAGTGTTAGAACATCAAACAATTGAAATACGACTAGAAAATTTTTTGAGAAACCTGAAAATTCATGGCGTAAAAATTATATAGTATGTTTTACTGCCAATTGGGCAGCTTTCTGAAGAAGACTCGGAAGCTAGAAATGAAGATAAACGGATTAATATTTAACAATATGATTTTTGGACATTTTAGCGCACTCTATCTTCTTGGGTATAAACTACAGGCAATTCAGGCTTAGACAAAAAATTTTGAAATTATCGAGGTTTACAATTTTTGCGGTAACATTTTTTTTCTACCGACGAATAGAAAACGACATAAATGGATTCCAACATTTTTTTAAGATGAAGGTGAAAGAAAGAAAGCCAATTTAGGATTTTTTTCTCTTTAACCACCAAAAACAATACATTAAAATTCAGCACTACTGCAGTTTCTTTGATAGATTGACCGTAGTATTATCTATTAATGTCTTACTTCAACAAATCAATTGTCTACATTTATATGTGCTGGACGTCACCCATCACTGATAATAACCAAGATATTGGCCAGTGTGTGTGGGTTTTCTATGAAATTGACAATTCAATTTGGTTAATATGTTTGATGAGAATATCTAAAGAAGGCCAACACGTGTCAATTTTTTTTTCGATTGTGTATTTAATAAACAAATACTGTTAATATACGTTTACGAAGCTATATAACTATGAATCATATTTTACTGTATTACTGGTATTTTTATTCTTATTTATAAATTTAAATACAGCAAATCTGGAGAAATCGTGAAAGAAGTAAGCAAAAAAAAATAAAGGGAGAAGATTTTAATTTAATTGATCTTGTAGTAGGAGTTTTAGACATTATTATGTACCTAACAGTACTTACATCTTCTTTCTTTATTAATGGAACATAACTACAACATAACATAACGAATAAAAAAGCATAATATAAACTATCGGTTTTCTCGTTAATTTTACATTGGATAGTATGGTTTTTACGACGTTTTTTGATTTTACGAAATGTTCTAGACTTATTTTGTATAACACAACGTACGCGGTTTTACAGTTTTTTTTTAATATTTTAATTTAAAATTTATTTCCAAAGATATGATGTGCGCAGCTTTCAGAAAGGTACCTACTACCGTTGTCTAAATTCTAGATATTTAAACGTAATGTCAAGACTAATAACAAATAACGGTCAAAAATATAAAGGAATGATGATTGTCTTTGAAACTATGATTTTCCGTAACCAGTTTTCCACCTGATGTATTTCGGTACTTATCAACAGGTAGCACACTGCTCACTTTCGTATTTCCAATTATTTCGCTCTTCATGTTTGACAAAACTGGGGATGAATACTACAATGAAATTAGAACATTTTACGTCTGTGGGTATTTAAAGTTATTATCATTAAAAATATAGCTTAATTAGTTTTTGTTCAGTTTTGAGTTTTCTATTATATATTAAAGTGTATAGTGTATTAGTTGTGGTAAAAATAACTGGAATTACTGTAGAGTGCTACCGCGAATTGCGTGCACTAATATTTTTAGTGAAAAACATACTTTTCCAAAAAAATGATTTCGACCTTTTTAATAAATGGATCAAACAAATGCAAATTCCAGTGCTAAAAAAAAATGAAAACCAATATACAAGACATATGGTGTGCGATTCGCATTTTGCGGAAAGTGATGATGTTCCTGTTATAAAAAGAGACTAAGAAGAGATGCCCTTTTAACTCAGTTTTTACCTCGATTTCCTGGTTAGTTAAAAATAATTGTTGTAAAATAATAAGTGAGAATCAGTATAAAATATTTACTCAAATATATCAAAAAATGTTTTAAAACGTATTTGCATTTTTACTGTATTTTTAAACATTATATATATATATATATATATATATATATATATATATATATTTATATACATATATATATATATATATATACATATATATATATATATATATATATATATATATATATATATATATATATATATATATATATATATATATATATATATATATATATATATATATATATATATATATATATATATATATATATATATATATATATATATATATATATATATATATATATATATATATATATATATATATATATATATATATATATATATATATATATATATATATATATATATATATATATATATATATATATATATATATATATATATATATATATATATATATATATATATATATATACATATATCGTCTATACTAGTTAACTGTACTGATGAAGACCTTAAGTGAGAAACACGTGTCTACGGTTAGCCAAATCCATTGCTTTTTATATATATATATATATATACTTTTATTTATATATATATATATATATATATATATGATAATATATATTGTTTTGTGTATTTATTTTGGCGCTAGTTGTACTCGTCTTTCAACTAGTTGACTGTACTGATGAAGACCTTAAGTCAGAAACACGTGTCTACGGTTAGCCAAATTCCATTGCTTTAGCGGTCATCCCAAAGAATCCATTTTCTACTCTATACTAGTTCTTACCGCGTTATATATTTTCTACTTTTGATTTACTACTCTTGGGTCATGAGTTTCGCCACAGGTGGCTATATGCTGCTCCGTGGTAAATAGAGTATCAAGTCCGGCGAAGATTTCGGATGTTCTCTTGATAATCACAAATGTCGGTTTTGCTCCTGTTGGTGACTCTGGTATTGTTTTGTGTATTCATTTTGGCGCTAGTTGTACTCGTCTTTCAACTAGTTGACTGTACTGATGAAGACCTTAAGTCAGAAACACGTGTCTACGGTTAGCCAAATTCCATTGCTTTAGCGGTCATCCCAAAGAATCCATTTTCTACTATATACTAGTTCTTACCGCGTTATATATTTTCTACTTTTGATTTACTACTCTTGGGTCATGAGTTTCGCCACAGGTGGCTATATGCTGCTCCGTGGTAAATAGAGTGTCAAGTCCGGCGAAGATTTCGGATGTTCTCTTGATAATCACTAATGTCGGTTTTGCTCCTGTTGGTGACTCTGGTATTGTTTTGTGTATTCATTTTGGCGCTAGTTGTACTCGTCTTTCAACTAGTTGACTGTACTGATGAAGACCTTAAGTCAGAAACACGTGTCTACGGTTAGCCAAATTCCATTGCTCTAGCGGTCATCCCAAAGAATCAATTTTCTACTATATACTAGTTCTTACCGCGTTATATATTTTCTACTTTTGATTTACTACTCTTGGGTCATGACTTTCGCCACAGGTGGCTATATGCTGCTCCGTGGTAAATAGAGTATCAAGTCCGGCGAAGATTTCGGATGTTCTCTTGGTAATCACAAATGTCGGTTTTGCTCCTGTTGGTGACTCTGGTATTGTTTTGTGTATTCATTTTGGCGCTAGTTGTACTCGTCTTTCAACTAGTTGACTGTACTGATGAAGACCTTAAGTCAGAAACACGTGTCTACGGTTAGCCAAATTCCATTGCTTTAGCGGTCATCGCAAAGAATCCATTTTCTACTATATACTAGTTCTTACCGCGTTATATATTTTCTACTTTTGATTTACTACTCTTGGGTCATGACTTTCGCCACAGGTGGCTATATGCTGCTCCGTGGTAAATAGAGTATCAAGTCCGGCGAAGATTTCGGATGTTTTCTTGGTAATCACAAATGTCGGTTTTGCTCCTGTTGGTGACTCTGGTATTGTTTTGTGTATTCATTTTGGCGCTAGTTGTACTCGTCTTTCAACTAGTTGACTGTACTGATGAAGACCTTAAGTCAGAAACACGTGTCTACGGTTAGCCAAATTCCATTGCTTTAGCGGTCATCGCAAAGAATCAATTTTCTACTATATACTAGTTCTTACCGCGTTATATATTTTCTACTTTTGATTTACTACTCTTGGGTCATGAGTTTCGCCACAGGTGGCTATATGCTGCTCCGTGGTAAATAGAGTATCAAGTCCGGCGAAGATTTCGGATGTTTTCTTGGTAATCACAAATGTCGGTTTTGCTCCTGTTGGTGACTCTGGTATTGTTTTGTGTATTCATTTTGGCGCTAGTTGTACTCGTCTTTCAACTAGTTGACTGTACTGATGAAGACCTTAAGTCAGAAACACGTGTCTACGTTTAGCCAAATTCCATTGCTTTAGCGGTCATCCCAAAGAATCCATTTTCTACTATATACTAGTTCTTACCGCATTATATATTTTCTACTTTTGATTTACTACTCTTGGGTCATGAGTTTCGCCACAGGTGGCTATATGCTGCTCCGTGGTAAATAGAGTATCAAGTCCGGCGAAGATTTCGGATGTTTTCTTGGTAATCACAAATGTCGGTTTTGCTCCTGTTGGTGACTCTGGTATTGTTTTGTGTATTCATTTTGGCGCTAGTTGTACTCGTCTTTCAACTAGTTGACTGTACTGATGAAGACCTTAAGTCAGAAACACGTGTCTACGGTTAGCCAAATTCCATTGCTTTAGCGGTCATCGCAAAGAATCAATTTTCTACTATATACTAGTTCTTACCGCGTTATATATTTTCTACTTTTGATTTACTACTCTTGGGTCATGAGTTTCGCCACAGGTGGCTATATGCTGCTCCGTGGTAAATAGAGTATCAAGTCCGGCGAAGATTTCGGATGTTTTCTTGGTAATCACAAATGTCGGTTTTGCTCCTGTTGGTGACTCTGATATTGTTTTGTGTATTCATTTTGGCGCTAGTTGTACTCGTCTTTCAACTAGTTGACTGTACTGATGAAGACCTTAAGTCAGAAACACGTGTCTACGGTTAGCCAAATTCCATTGCTTTAGCGGTCATCGCAAAAAATCCATTTTCTACTATATACTAGTTCTTACCGCGTTATATATTTTCTACTTTTGATTTACTACTCTTGGGTCATGACTTTCGCCACAGGTGGCTATATGCTGCTCCATGGTAAATAGAGTATCAAGTCCGGCGAAGATTTCGGATGTTTTCTTGGTAATCACAAATGTCGGTTTTGCTCCTGTTGGTGACTCTGGTATTGTTTTGTGTATTCATTTTGGCGCTAGTTGTACTCGTCTTTCAACTAGTTGACTGTACTGATGAAGACCTTAAGTCAGAAACACGTGTCTACGTTTAGCCAAATTCCATTGCTTTAGCGGTCATGCCAAAGAATCCATTTTCTACTATATACTAGTTCTTACCGCATTATGTATTTTCTACTTTTGATTTACTACTCTTGGGTCATGAGTTTCGCCACAGGTGGCTATATGCTGCTCTGTGGTAAATAGAGTATCAAGTCCGGCGAAGATTTCGGATGTTCTCTTGGTAATCACAAATGTCGGTTTTGCTCCTGTTGGTGACTCTGGTATTGTTTTGTGTATTCATTTTGGCGCTAGTTGTATTCGTCTAGTTAACTGTACTGATGAAGACCTTAAGTCAGAAACACGTGTCTACGGTTAGCCAAATTCCATTGCTTTAGCGGTCATCCCAAAGAATCCATTTTCTACTATATACTAGTTCTTACCGCGTTATATATTTTCTACTTTTGATTTACTACTCTTGGGTCAAGAGTTTCGCTACAGGTGGCTATATGCTGCTCCGTGGTAAATAGAGTATCAAGTCCGGCGAAGATTTCGGATGTTCTCTTGATAATCACAAATGTCGGTTTTGCTCCTGTTGGTGACTCTGGTATTGTTTTGTGTATTCATTTTGGCGCTAGTTGTACTCGTCTTTCAACTAGTTGACTGTACTGATGAAGACCTTAAGTCAGAAACACGTGTCCACGGTTAGCCAAATTCCATTGCTTTAGCGGTCATCCCAAAGAATCAATTTTCTACTATATACTAGTTCTTACCGCGTTATATATTTTCTACTTTTGATTTACTACTCTTGGGTCATGACTTTCGCCACAGGTGGCTATATGCTGCTCCATGGTAAATAGAGTATCAAGTCCGGCGAAGATTTCGGATGTTTTCTTGGTAATCACAAATGTCGGTTTTGCTCCTGTTGGTGACTCTGGTATTGTTTTGTGTATTCATTTTGGCGCTAGTTGTACTCGTCTTTCAACTAGTTGACTGTACTGATGAAGACCTTAAGTCAGAAACACGTGTCTACGTTTAGCCAAATTCCATTGCTTTAGCGGTCATCCCAAAGAATCCATTTTCTACTATATACTAGTTCTTACCGCATTATGTATTTTCTACTTTTGATTTACTACTCTTGGGTCATGAGTTTCGCCACAGGTGGCTATATGCTGCTCCGTGGTAAATAGAGTATCAAGTCCGGCGAAGATTTCGGATGTTCTCTTGGTAATCACAAATGTCGGTTTTGCTCCTGTTGGTGACTCTGGTATTGTTTTGTGTATTCATTTTGGCGCTAGTTGTACTCGTTTTTCAACTAGTTAACTGTACTGATGAAGACCTTAAGTCAGAAACACGTGTCTACGGTTAGCCAAATTCCATTGCTTTAGCGGTCATCCCAAAGAATCCATTTTCTACTATATACTAGTTCTTACCGCGTTATATATTTTCTACTTTTGATTTACTACTCTTGGGTCAAGAGTTTCGCCACAGGTGGCTATATGCTGCTCCGTGGTAAATAGAGTATCAAGTCCGGCGAAGATTTCGGATGTTCTCTTGATAATCACAAATGTCGGTTTTGCTCCTGTTGGTGACTCTGGTATTGTTTTGTGTATTCATTTTGGCGCTAGTTGTACTCGTCTTTCAACTAGTTGACTGTACTGATGAAGACCTTAAGTCAGAAACACGTGTCCACGGTTAGCCAAATTCCATTGCTTTAGCGGTCATCCCAAAGAATCAATTTTCTACTATATACTAGTTCTTACCGCGTTATATATTTTCTACTTTTGATTTACTACTCTTGGGTCATGAGTTTCGCCACAGGTGGCTATATGCTGCTCCGTGGTAAATAGAGTATCAAGTCCGGCGAAGATTTCGGATGTTTTCTTGGTAATCACAAATGTCGGTTTTGCTCCTGTTGGTGACTCTGGTATTGTTTTGTGTATTCATTTTGGCGCTAGTTGTACTCGTCTTTCAACTAGTTGACTGTACTGATGAAGACCTTAAGTCAGAAACACGTGTCTACGTTTAGCCAAATTCCATTGCTTTAGCGGTCATCCCAAAGAATCCATTTTCTACTATATACTAGTTCTTACCGCATTATATATTTTCTACTTTTGATTTACTACTCTTGGGTCATGAGTTTCGCCACAGGTGGCTATATGCTGCTCCGTGGTAAATAGAGTATCAAGTCCGGCGAAGATTTCGGATGTTCTCTTGGTAATCACAAATGTCGGTTTTGCTCCTGTTGGTGACTCTGGTATTGTTTTGTGTATTCATTTTGGCGCTAGTTGTACTCGTCTTTCAACTAGTTGACTGTACTGATGAAGACCTTAAGTCAGAAACACGTGTCTACGGTTAGCCAAATTCCATTGCTTTAGCGGTCATCCCAAAGAATCCATTTTATACTATATACTAGTTCTTACCGCGTTATATATTTTCTACCTTTTATATATATATATATATATATATATATATATATATATATATATATATATATATATATATATATATATATATATATATATAAATATACATATATATATATATATATATATATATATATATATATTGTTATGGTTGGTTATGGAATTGGTTATGGAATACCTAGAGGAGAACGTGATAAGTAAACTTGATTTTACATTGCCTTTTTTTAAAAGATTCGTAGATGATTGCTTGACTGCCGTTCCAAAAAATAATATTAACGATCTATTAAATGCTTTTAATAACTTTCACCTCAAATTAAAATTTACATCAGAAATTGAAGACAAAAATCAAATAAACTTTCTGGACTTAACGCTAATAAGAAACAAAGTAGATAAAAACATCAAAACTAAATGGTATACGAAAAAAACATGGTCAGGTCGATACTTAAATTTTAACTCCAATCATCCTAAGAACCAAAGAAATAGCGTCGTAATAGGTCTGACCGATCGTGCTATTTCACTTACTTCTCCAGAATATCGGCCTGAGATTTTAAAGAAAGTTAAAGAAACTTTATTAAATAACCATTATCCTGAGAAAATCATATTACGAATTTTTAAACAAAGGACACATTTATTCTATAACAATATAAAGAAAGCTGAAAAAGAAAAAAATCTAAACACAAAGTACATTGCAATGCCCTACACAGACGGTCTATCGGAAAAAATAAATCACATCTTATCTAAACATGATATACATGTCTGTCATAAAGCTCATAATTTATTAAAAAGTCTTTACACGCCTTTGAAAAGCAAGGTAATAAATAAAAAGAAATCAAATTTGGTGTATTCAATTCCTTGTCTAAATTGCTCAAAAAAGTATATTGGAATGACAACACAATATTTAGATAGTAGATTAAACGGTCACAAATATACAAAAAATGCCTCTACTGCACTCCACAAACACGAACTTTCAGAAAAACACGAGTTCAATTTTAAAGAAACACAAATTCTGGATCAGGAAACTAATTACCGGAAACTAACAATCAAACAAATGATTCAGATTAAAAAGGAGAAAAATGCTGTAAATGATAAAAAAGATATCAACAACTTAAGCCAAATTTATCATAATTTAATTTCTAAGTAAGTTTATTCCAAAGAAAAAGCTATTCTCACATAACATCCTGTACATATAAATAGCAGAAACCCAAACATATATCATATATAAAATTTAAAAAAAAGGAAAAAAATGTATCATTTCTTATAAACTAACAGCATTCCAATGCTATAGAAATCACTGTTAATCTCGATTCCGTTTAGGATTAACATGTCATTTTCAAGGTACGTAGCAAATAAAAATTTTAATTTTCTGTTAAGTGTATTCTGTATATTGTAAAGTCTTGGTTTGTTTGTACCGAAAAACTTAGATGTAATGTTTTTTAAGAAAATGTGGTTAAATTTGATAATTTTATGTTTTTTAACTATATATATGTGTCTTTTTAGGAAATAAATTTTCATCTTGAGAAAGCTCAATATGGTGAGCGAAACGTCGATGTAATAATTATAGAACTGGTTTTATATTAACCTATACCCAAGAAAATACCGACAAAAATATTTCATAAGGTTAAAGAAAAAAACGAATTATACATATATATATATATATATATATATATATATATAAATATATATATATATATATATATATATATATATATATATATATATATATATATAGACGAAAACAAATCTATAATTGTTTTGAGAAAGTTCGGTTTTTATCCATTGTAGGGTGCTATATTTGGGCCTAAAACTCTCCAACAAAGTAAATCATTGCACTCCCTTATATAATATGAATAACATTTATATTTTAGTCTGAATAAATAAGTTCATAAAGTCTTTAAAAAATAAAATTTGATTTTTATTGCCAGATCCCAGATAAAGTGTAGGTTTATCTAAGGCCAGATATTAATATTTAGAAGCAATACGAATTGATTATAATAAATATCAAATGAATTAAAACATGAAGAGGTAAAAGTACTAAAAGACATTTTCAATATCCTTGCCAAATATTGTTTGGGACTTTTTATATATTCTCTGCTTTTAAAGCCGATTTATAATACTTTCAGAATTATTTTCTTTAACATTCATTCTCTCATTTGTATCCTTATTTTAAATTCCTTTAATATTTTATAATTTTTGTATACGACATTTTTCAAAAGAGTACAAAGGGTTGTGTGTCAAGATGTGAAATGTATGCTATTTGCAAGCCAATGTAATGATTTATTTCTACCAATCAATTCAGTATACCGTAAAAGAAATTTTCAACATGCTTACTACGCATTTTTTTGCACTTTCAATACATTCTTCTCTGTCTCATTATTTCAAATTTTAAGTTTAAAAAACTCAATACCTCAACTGATTTAAATACTGGTTTCCGTTTAGGTAAACAACATAAACAGTTATTAAAAAATGCTTTTTTACTCAAGAACCGATAAGTCTAGGAATTAAATGTTTCTTAGTCAACATTTTTAGAATAACTAGTAGAATCGGAAAATGTAATAAAATACAGGGAAATCTATATAAAAAATAAAAGTTCCTATCAATTACTGAAAAGCGGCAAACTGAAAAATTTGAAAATTCTGCAAATGGAATGCATCTGTGGCTTAGTCGCATTTCAATACACCACTCCAAATTTAATTAAAATTGGATGAGCGAAGATCACAATAATTAGAGGTTTCCAGACTTTTGTTACACACTGTATAATCTGTGTGAAATGAATTTTAAATTCAAATATTTCAGAAACGACTCCAAAACCACATAGTGTATGTTATACATAACAAATTTAGAAATTTTCGCAGAATCCAAACAGGCAGCAAAACGATACCATCCAATTTAAAATAAGCCAGAAAACCGATTGTTTCTACCACATCTTTTAATTCAATGCTCGGTTGTTTCACTGATAATATTCATGAATGATCTAAAAACATCCCCATAACTTTTATATTTAAAATTCTTTTTACTTTCCTCGTAAAATGGAAATATCGTAATCGTGAAAAAAATCAGTCTCCGATAATGTTTTCAGACCTTTACCTTTCAGGGTCCCCAAATGCCGAAAAACATGTTTTCTAAATTCCGTCGGTCTGTCTGTCTATCTATCTGTCCGATTCTTTGCGGCATAGCTAAAAACTACTTACCCGATTGACTTCAAATTTTGATAAAAAATTAAGGGTCATATGGGAATGACCTGATAACATTTTGGTAAAAATCCAATGTGGCGAAACAAAATGGAGTGAAATGTTAAAAACATTATTATTAAAAAGTTACTTATCCAATTTATCTCAAATTCTGCACAAACATCCAATATTATTTTGGAATCAACTGGTAACATTTTGGTGTGAATCCAAGATGGGGGAACAAAATGGCGGCTAATAAAATATTTAAAAATTCAGCCTACAAAACTCCTAAATGGATTGATTTCAAATTATGTACCATAACTAACCCTCACAGGTTTCACATATCCTCTTTAGCATCCTTTGATGCCAAAAAATATGTTTTATAAATTCCTTCCTTCCGTCTGTCGGTTTGTCTGTCAGTGAGTTGACGGCATAGATTAAAGACTATTCGTGTGATTGACTTCACGTTTTGATAAAAAAATTAAGGGTCATATGGGGATGACCTGGTAATATTTTGGTAAAATCCCAATATAGCGGCCTAATAAAATGTTAAAAAAATTATTATTAAAAAACCACTTATCTAATTTATCTCAAATGTTGCACAAACATCAAGTATTATTTTGGAATGAACTGGTAAAATTTTGGCACGAATCCAAGACGGCGGAACAAAATGGCGACCTAACATAATATTTTGAAATTTAGCGTAAAAAACTACTTAATGGATTGATTTGAAATTGTGTGCCATATCTAATTATAGTATAGGATCGACAAGTAAAATTGTGGTACTAATTCAAGATGGCCTAAGAAAATGACTACAAAATGTTAATAATCAAAATCTCCTCTCAGATTTTACATATCTTCAGGTTTTTACCGTCCCTAAATGTCAAAAAATGTTTTATCAATTTTGTCGGTGCCTCTGTCGGTCCGTCTGTTGGTCTGACTGTCTGTCTGTCAGTTCGAGGCACAGCTTGAACACTATTTGTTTGATCGACTTTAAATTTTGGTCAATAATTTAAGGGTCACGTGGGGATGACCTGGTAATATTTTGGTAAAATCCAGTATGGTGAAACAAAATGGCGGCCTAGTGAAATATTAAAAAAATTATTATTAAGAAATTTATCTCAGCTTTTACAAAAACATCAAAGTATTATGTTAAAAACCACTGGAAAAATTTTGATACGAATCCAGGATGGCAGAACAAAATGGAGGCTTACTATAATATTTAAAAATTCAGTCTGAAAAAACTACTTAATGGACTGATTTTCAATTGTGTGCCATAACTAACTAGTAAAGTTTTGGTACTAATTCGAGTTGGCCGAACAAAATGGCGGCCAAATAAAATGTTTGTAGTCTTGAAAAAATCATCCTCTCAGGTTTTACATATCTTTTCGTTTTAGCGTCCTAAGAAGCCAAAAAATATATTTTGTCAATTCCATCGATCCATCTGTCGGTCTGTCTGTCTGTCTGTCAGTTCGGGGCATAGTTTAAAAAACTATTTACCAGATTGACTTCAAATTTTAGACAAAAATTAACGGTCATATGAAGATGACCTTGTAATATTTTGGTAAAAATCTAATATGGTGGAACAATGTTAAAAACATTATTACTAAAAAAGCTAATTTGTCCAATTTACCTTAAATCATGTATTACGTAGGAATCAACTGGTAACATTTTCATAGCGGCAGTGCCGCTTTACCTAGGTTTACCCGGGTCTTTTGGGTGCTGTAGCACCGGGCTGCAAAATTTTAGGGGCGCGAAGCTAGATGATATATATATATATATATATATATATATATATATATATATATATTTTTTTTTTTTCTTACAAAAATTCTTTGGCTGACTTCTTATATATATTTGAGAGGGTTTTCTTGGAAATAAGCCAATTTGTTTAAAATATTGAAATGTTTTTAATTTTCTACATTTGTCTTTTTGGATTGACGTTTCGACCACAATTTGGTCTTTTTCAAAATCCAAAGAACGTAGGTTAGTCCTAAATGATTAAAAATTTATAAAATACGCGTTCACATTTTACGAAGAATCACACACATTTTGTAGCAGTTGTTCCGCCTGCAAGTCGCGACGAACACTGTGTTCGTCGCGACTTGCAGGCGGAACAACTGCTACAAAATGTGTGTGATTCTTCGTAAAATGTGAACGCGTATTTTATAAATTTTTAATCATTTAGGACTAACCTACGTTCTTTGGATTTTGAAAAAGACCAAATTGTGGTCGAAACGTCAATCCAAAAAGACAAATGTAGAAAATTAAAAACATTTCAATATTTTAAACAAATTGGCTTATTTCCAAGAAAACCCTCTCAATATATATATATATATATATATATATATATATATATATATATATATATATATATATATATATATATATAGTATATATATATTATCGCAAAGTTTGCATCGCTAAAAGCGAGAAAACAACCTTTTAAATAATTATATTATATTTTTTATGTTCCACTTACTTTTGATGCGTTCTTTGAAACCAAGAATAGAGTTTATTATAATTTTTGTTAAAGCGTTGGTTTATATTTTCTTTTGCTTCTTAGCGTTAGCATTAATTTAAGTTTATGTATGTTTCATTTTATTTTAGTTTTTGTTAAATTATTGTTCATTTTATCATTCTGTGAAATAAGTGTTTCTAAAAAATGGTTTTGTTTTAATATTTTTTTTGATCGGGCAGGGGCGTTGCGTTTTTATAGCACCGGGCGGCAAACTACCTTAAACCGGCACCGCGTAGGGGCCTAATAAAATATTTAAAAAACAGCGAGAAAATACTACTTAATAAGTGAGTTTCAATTTTAGTGCAAGAATTAAGTGGGATATAGCGACAAACTGGTAACTACTACTTTTGAATGTATTGATAATATAAATTATGCCCAAAAGTCTAGTGTGGGATAGGTAGAAAGAAACTGGTGAAATATTGGTAGCACTATTCCTAGCAAATGGAAAAAATTCATAACGAGAAAAGGTCCTGGTAAAGGAATTTTATCGATTCTATTTTAATTCCACATGAATAAACTTTCCCTGTCTTTATTTTAAAATACCACGGTACTAGTACATAGGCCTTCGGTCTCATGGTCTGCTCATAAATAAAAAAAAGATAAAGAAAGTAGATAAGAACTGTTCGCTTGTATTTTGATATCCCTGTACACTGTTTCAAAATAGGCAATGTATTATTCTTGTAGATCGATTTTTCGTAATTCACTTTTCTTTAAAATAACTTACAAACATGCTGTTATTTGCCTTCTTGTCAAGAATTTCGAGAGATACTAATCAATAGGTCAAATAAAGTAGGTGCTTATTTTATTATTTTGGCACATTAGTAATAATATTGTTGTTCATATGCCAACATATTGTTTGACTATATGCCGAATTTCTGGCGTCAGTTTTATTATGAAACAAATTATAATTTGTTGTAGGTACAAATATTTCTTGGAATTTCATTTCGTTATTAAAATTGAATTTTTGGTAAATATATACAAGGAGTAAATCCAGATATTTTCGCTATTTTCAAAAATCATTTAGTCCGGTACTATAAGTAGTCAGAAATTACTCCATAATGACTTTTTATAACTTATCGAGCTTAAACTTAAGCAAAATAAGGTTAGGTTTACAAAATCAAACGGTGGGATGAAAAAAACTTCTGTGCATTAAATGTGGCACCTGGTCTTGATTTTGAATATTGAGGGTTTTTACAAGCTTTTATTTAACTTGCTTTTTTCGAATGTCTGTCTTTTCGGTTCAAAATTTGTAATCAATTTTTCAAGCACTTGTTGGCTTCCAACTGAGCTGGTCTTGTACAATTATCTAGGAACTATAGACATAGGTGGTATCCAGGGTCTAATTATGGAGCCTAAAGTGACCACAAGTACTCAGCAACTAAACAATATGGTCACCTAGTGTTTTGGCTCGTTGGTTTTCTGAAGGTAGCCATAAGTAGTCCTCGACTAAACAAGTAATATGTCAGGTTGTTTCTATGAACTCTGGGTGAGAGTATTAGTCGTGTTCGTGACCTTAGGTGTCTAGTCTTACACACTTATTTTCGATCCTATTTTACTCTTATCATAACATTGACGGGTATTTTTGATTAACAAACTGTAAATCTGTAAAAATCTCATTTTAAAAAATTTAGCTATTTAAAACTTAAGAATACTAAACGTTTATTCGGATAACTGCAAAAATATTTCTCTAAAATAAATTACGACATTAAAAGTTACAAGAAACTATGAAACCCGTATCTAAAAATTTTAAACAACTCAGAATTTATGGGGAATTTTTTTTTCATTAAAACGTTCTTACCGTATTCGAAAATGAAATTAAGAAGAAACATTTCTTTTTGACAGCTGCTAAAAAAAATATCAAAAAAATGACGCCCCTAAAAGCTACATGGAACTGTGAAAACCGTATATAAAAATTTTAAGTAGTTCAAAAGTTACAGGAAAAAACAGTTTTGTTTGACAACTGTCACAATATTTTTCAAAATAAATTACTCCCTTAAAAGTTACATCGAATTTTGAAAACCGTATTTAAAACATTTAAGCGGTTTGAAAGTTAACGAAAAAAACAGTGCAAACTTCACCTAATAATTGTAACTGTATATATACAGGGTGTCCGGGAAAATGTGGGAGATCTCTCGGACTCAGATAGAACATTAAAAAATAAGATGACAAGTTCCCATAAATTTTTTTCCTAGCGGCCCTCCCTACGGAGATACGGCCCCCTAAAGGACCCCACTGGAAATCGGTTTTTCTAGAATAACTTTTAAACGACTCAATATACTTTAACGAAAATTTAGTATGATAAACAGTAGTAAGGACCTCTCAAAATGCTTCCCTTAAAACATAATTAGCTTGTTTAGTTTACCAGGGACGGACTAGATTGTACATTTTAACGCTCAAATTTTTAACACCCTGTATGATAAGGAGTTAAAAAAAAATAAATTTGGATACCTTGAACATTAAGCTAAAGAAAAGATGCTCTTGTTCATTGTCGATAAAATGAACCGTTTTCGAGAAAACTCCTTATCATACAGGGTGTTAAAAATTTGAGCGTTAAAATGTACAATCTAGTCCGTCCCTGGTAAACTAAACAAGCTAATTATGTTTTAAGGGAGTATTTTGAGAGGTCCTTACTACTGTCTATCATATTAAATTTTCGTTAAATTATATTGAGTCGTTTAAAAGTTATTCTAGAAAAACCGATTTCCAGTGGGGTTCTTTAGGGGGCCGTATCTCCCTAGGGAGGGCCGCTAGTAAAAAAATTTATGGGAACTTGTCATCTTATTTTTTAATGTTCTATCTGAGTCCGAGAGATCTCCCACATTTTCCCGGACACCCGGTATATATATATATATATATATATATATATATATATATATATATATAAATAAATAAATAAATAAATAATGCCTTTATATTACAGAAGGTGGAAATTAACATATGGATATAAATAGTTCATTATTCTAATTCAAATAATTTCGTTTCTACATGGCGCAGTCTAGCTTTAAAGAGCTACTCTACTGCACCATGCTAAAACGAATGATATATTTAGAAAAAATTAATAAATAATTAATTAATAATTTTAATGGCAGCTAACTGTATAAAACTGTAAATATATAAAAAATAAAAATATTTATCAAACTTGCGGGTACATTTTGATTTTATTTAAACATAGACAATGAAACAATGAAACAAGGGACGGACCGATGGACACTCACACACTGAACAACATATAAAAAATATGTTTCAGTTACCTTGCGTTGCTAGTAGATGCTTTTTATATTTACTCTTAAACATATTAGGATTCAAGTTGATTAAATCAGTAGGTAATTAATTATAGGAAGTAACCGCTTGAAAAGAAAATGATCGCTGGAAAATGGCAGTTTGGTGTTGAGGCATTGTTAATCTATAACTATAACTATGACTGAATGAGCATTACTCCGGAAAATAAGACGGTCACGTAAAGATGAAGGGGCATCAGGTTCATTCAAAATTTTAATTAAAAAAGTACTAAAATGAAGAAGCCTGCGCGAATCCATTCTTAGCCAGTTCAAATCTGAGTAATATCGAGATATATGATCAAACTTTCTAAGCCCAAAAATGAATCTAACACAGGCGTTTTGAACCTTTTGAATTCGGGACTTACCATTCATGTCCAAACAATATCCATACACAAAATCACAATAATTAAAATTTGAGAGAACTAGCGACTCACAAAGCTTTTTGTTTAAATTAAAACTTAAAACATGTCTATTATTATATAGGATTTTCAAGGTTAGGTATGACTTTTGAATTAATTTTTTCAAATGATTTCGAAATCTTAGATCACTGTCAATAATAACGCCTAAGTTTCTTGCACTATCGAGCACTGAGAGTTTTATGTTATTAATGGTAATATTAATATTATTTTTAAGATATTCTACTTTATTTTTGCTACCAAATAATAGAAGATATGATTTTGAAGGGTTAAGTGTTAGGTTATGTTCATCAGCAAGTTTTGTTAATGTTTTTAAATCTTCATTGATCCGGGTCTCCGACTCAAAAAAATCATCATAATCAAAAGAATAATAAACCTGTGTATCATCCGCATATACTTGAACCTTACAGTGATTTAAAGATTTTAGAATATCGGAAGTATAAATCAAAAATAGTAATGGGCCTAGAATTGAGCCTTGAGGTACACCAGATTTAATTTTAATTTCTTTTGAATACTTATTATCCGAAAATATCTTCTGGTGACGATTAGAAAGATAAGAGGCAAGTACTAAGTACGAATCCTCCTGGAAACCATAATATTTTAGCTTGGAAACAAGAAGTTTGTGATTGATAGTATCAAACGCCTTAGAAAAGTCTAATAATATCAAAACACTGTTAAGTCTTTTATCACTGGCGCGGACAACATCATCAATCACGTTTGTTAAGGCTACAGAAGTACTAAATTTTTTCCTAAAACCACACTGGCTATCAGGAATTATTTTATTTATTACACAAAACTCATAAACTTGGTTATATAACACTTTCTCATAAATTTTAGAGAGGGTAGGTAAAATACTTATTATTCTCAGGTCATTAAAATTTTTGGGACTGCCAACTTTAGATAATGGTTTTCCTATTGATATTTTCCACGGATCCGGAAAGTAATTTGATTCTATAGAACAGTTAATTATATGTGTAATAAATTTGTCAATAAACGGAGTACAATATTTTAACATTAAAGGTGATATTTCATCAATTTCTGTGGCGTTAGTCTTGATATTGTTTAATATTTTATGAACATCTGATATTTCTGACAAATTTAAAGTAAAGTTTAAATTATTATTATATCTGTTTTGGTTATAATAACGTATTTTATTATCACAATTCGAAATATTTTGTAAAAACGCCCCAAAAAAATTATTTAAATCATCCGGGTTCGATATATTTTTAGGTATACACCTATTCTTGTTAGAGGTTATATTAAAATTTTTTAAAGCCGTCCAAGTTTTACGGGAATTTTTTTCAGAACACAAAGTATTCAAATATATTTTTTTTTCTCTTCTAACCATGGATAGTGTAAAATTTCTCATTTGCTTATAGATTAGCCAATCACCATTGTTCTTTGTACGTTTAAATTTCTGAAGAGCAGTATCTCTTTTTTTCATAAATATCTTAAGATTAGCAGAAAGCCAAGGTGCTCGAGATTTCGTAATTCTCGCTTCTTTGATAGGAGCATGGAAATTGAATAGTGTTAGTATAAATTCATTAAGTAGCTTGATTTTGTTGTCAATATTGTTCTCATATAAAATATTGTCCCACGGTAAGTTACGCATATCTTGTAAAAAATTATTAGAATTAAAATCTTTAAAACATCTGTATCGAATAAAAGTAGGCTCTGCAGGTTTTTTATATAAGTCAAGGCTACAATAAACCATTTTGTGATCCGAAATATTATCGGTTGCTATTGTACCAGATTCTTTTACCAAAGACGTGTCACTAACAAAAATTGCATCAAGCAAAGAAACTGAATTAGCAGTTATCCTGGTAGGTTCATTTATAATTTGATGGCAGTTATAATCTTCAAAAAAAGAAGTTAAGGGATTTTCCAAACTTAATAGGTTGATGTTAAAATCGCCTAAGCAAATTATATCGTCTACTGTAGGGTATAAAAAAGAAAAGATGTTATCTAAATCTATTATAAAATTGTTAAAGTTAGTTTTAGGAGGTCGATAAAACACAGAAAAAGCTATTTTTTTGTTTTTAATTCGAATTTTTAAAATGAGATATTCGATTTGGCAAGTCAAGGGAAAATCTAATATTATCTCTTCAACAGTGAAAGTAGTTTTAATATAGGATGCAACTCCTCCTTCCCTTCCATCTCTATCCTTTCTAAATAACTGGTAACCGGGAATATTAACGTGAGCAGAGTCGTCCTGAAGGGACAGCCATGTTTCACACAAAAATACAAGAAAATTATGATGTTCAACTATATTCTTAAAATCATAAAACCCTGCAAAAACAGAACGTATGTTTAAGTATCCTACCTTAAGCCCGTCCACAATCAATGAATCATTGCACATTCAAAATACAATCAAATGTTGAAAAAATCAATAGTAATAATAATAACAAAAAATAACAAATAAAGACTAAAAGATGAAATAAAGGCAGCTACCCAAAATCGCTTAAATTAAGTATAAAATTTATATTAAAAGAAAAATATAAATAAAGAAAAATTGCACCCAGCTTACAAATATATCATTTGCATTAGACAACAGCAAGTTGAAATATCAGGAGAAAACAAATAAAAAAAAAAAGTTCTTAGTCATTACATGTTAATTGCGAACTTACATATATAAATGACATAAAAACAATTTACACCAACCCCAGAAATCAACAGCAAAGAGTAAAAAAAAAAGAAAGAAATATAATTCGTCTGTGGACCCAAGAGAATAACATAATATATAAATGTTATTTATTTCTACGTATGATTGTAACTAAGAAGGAATATTTTTAGACAATTAAATTACAACGGCGATCTTGTACAACCCTATAGTATTTTACGCAACTGCAGTGCAATAGCGGTTTGCATTTTTGTTCAAAAAATAAATAAAAGGCAAGTCTAAATAAATACATCTATACAGAAAAAAAAAACCTATTCTTATTACACTAAAGGGTATGTACATCACATAACTTAAACAAATAATGTTAGGCGAGATTCATCACTACGTGGGTCAGTAACTTGTAAAGGGAAGTGTAAAAATTACTTACATATTCAATATTTTAACATTATTGTAAATTATTTAGGTCGCATTCTATATATATATATATATATATATATATATATATATATATATATATATATTGCAAGACCTGTCCTGAACCGTCAAAATTTACAGGTTTAATGTGGTTTATGCATGACGGTGCTCCCCCTCACTTTGAGCTACGTATTAGAAACTATTTAGGTCAACAATATCATGCTCGTTGGATAGGCAGAGGAGGATCTCACCCATTGGCACCCCGTTCGCCGGATCTGAATCCATTTGATTTTTATTTCTGGGGTCACCTTAAAAAACTTGTTCATACTACAACTGAAGAAGAGCTTTGACTGCGTATTATTATGGTTTTAATACGATTCGCGGCAGACCCTAAATTTTCTAACACGTAAAGGTCAATTTACCACAAAAACTAAGGGACATGTATTTCTTTCTTAATAATATTCGGGACGTCAATGGAATTAATAATTTCTATCTATCTATTTATGGCTAAATAAGCCCTCCCTTATCACTACAAATAACAAACCGATTTTTAAAAAAATTAAACCCCCAGTATTTTGAAAACTATGCGATATTCGAAAAAATTTATACCGAATTTTTTTCTTTACGTAAGTGAGGATTCGCCTCTTTTATTTTGTCAGAGTGGTTAGGAAACATCCTGTTTATGGTGGAAACTTTGAACACAATTTTGTCAACATAAAAGACACAGTCATGAAAAATCATATATATTTATGTATACAGAATGAAAGCATTCACTAATCTCAGCCAAATTATTTTTCTCTTCTTGCTCTGAAGGTTGGGGTTCAATCAATGACTAACTTATGTTGCTTTTATGTTTTCGAGAAATGTTCAGCTAACTCCAAGACAACATGGCAACATTGCTATTTACTTGGACATCAATGTGATGACAACATCAACATCTGTGTTTAAGAAATAAAAAAATAGTAAAAACTTGTTAGTAAAACTTTTTAGATTATTTATTTGTATAGTTATTAACTGCGCAATCCTAATTAAGTTTATTAGTTTCCAAAAGTTAATAAAGAATACGAATTTACCAAGCATATTAATTTATAGCACTAGGTAAGTAATTCATTTCACTAAAAAAGGTATTTTAAAAACTTAAAGTAAAGGATGAAAATAACTACCGCCACTATTTAAACCCGCACGAATACGGCGAAGCCAATTTTCTTGAAAATATTCAAAAGCGTTAGGTCTTTGTTTAATTTGTTCCGCTGCACCAAAATTACGGTTTCTACGGTTTTTAAGGTCATTTTTATTTTCAGTTTCAACCCCATTATACACTAATGTATTCATGTGGCCCCAAAATAAAAATCAAGGGTGTTTAGGTCTGGTGATCTCGGAGGCCGTTTTCTAGGTTCTGAGGCATTTCGACCTATCCACCTATTATTAAACATATTATCCAGATGTTGTAACACATTCCTATGAACGTGGGCAGAAGCTCCATCATGAAGAAACTAGGAACTGGCTCGCTGAACTACAGGAATATCTTCTAAAAGAGTGGGCAACTCATTAGTTGAATATTGGAGGTATACCTCTCCTGTTAAACGCCTTGGTAGCTCAAAAGGTCCGATTAACCGATTATTTCTTGATTGATTGGTTCTAATATTCGGGGTAAGTCTTCTAAAGTCAAAGCCTGTACTCGCTGTACATGGTAAGGATACAGAAGGTTTTCACGAAGGGTTCAATGAATGGTCCAATTAAAATATTCAACTTCTTCCGAGTGCTCAAACCAGGGCTTGTTTCCACTAGGGGTAAAATGTGTTTCTCGTTTTCGGGTGTTATTTGTTTTTCAGGCCCCCAATTAGTTTAACGGAGGTTTACACTTCCCGTATCGCGAACTCTTTGTAAAACCGCCTCAAATGTTCTGTCATTAGGAAACCTCCTGTTAGGATATCTTTCCCGGTATATTTAGGGCGCCAAATTAGGATTCAGTCTACACTCTCCATAAATAAGTAACATGTCTGCATATTTAATATTCCTATACATTTTTAAAGACTTTTTAAATCCCGATTACGTATTAAAACGGTATGGAATTGCCTCATAGGGCAAAAAATTGAGACTAAAGAACCGAAAAGAAAACAATTGCAACTGATACTACTAATAATTATACAATAATAAAATTAATAAATGTGTTAACAAAGTGCTTAAAAATTAATAAAAGAAAATACAACTTTAAGGTCGTTTTTCTCAAAAATGATAAGGAATTGACTCTATATTATTTAAGCATTTTTTATTAAAAATGGTCCATACTATCACGTATTAAAATATTTGTATTCAAATCACATCCTGTATATAGGAACTGGGAACGTAGGCTCCAATGTTTGCACTATTCTATTACAGTCCAGTAATGACAATTCTAATTTGATAACTTAGTGGCTAGTTTATATCAAAGTATCTAAACTTTACCATCGACAATCTGACTATACTAGAATGATACGTATTATAAGTATAACCGATAAAAGTTAAGAAATATCCGTAGCAAATAAACAAGTCGCTAATCAGCAACATCAACAGAACATCTCTCAAAACTAACGTAACCAAAACGTTTAGTGGGCGTGCAAAGATTCACCTATAGTGGCCGAACCACACAGGCACCACACCATATACACTATCTCTTTCATAAGTGGAGCCAGTCTTACAGGTATCTTTTCACAAGACAACAAATAACAATCGAATAAACAATCGATAATCGGTACAATGCAGGTGCAATCGATTGTTTTTTAATTAACGGCAGTCTTGATTTTTGTTTAAATCCGGACGAATCGGGACAATTTTGTTTATGTTGGATTGTTTATGTTGGTGCGATGTGAAGTGATTTTGTTGTGAGGTTGTTGATAAGAGTACCTTCAGTGGGGGTTGGTCTAAACTTTAAGTTTTTTAAATTGTATGAATGGGACATTTTATATATTCTATTTTCATTTTCTTTTCAGCTGTTAAATTGATTTCTCTATTTCTTAGAAACAGTTCATGTAGACTGTTAAAGAAAGATATTGCCCTTAAAAATTTTCAATATAAATGGGAGCCTTTAAAACTCGGTTTTAAAGTATCCCAAACAAGTTTCCTATATGTATAGAAACGGATATTAACTTTATAGCGAACTAAAATGTTACTTTGATGATTGACGTTAAGAAAATTGTGTTTTATAAAAATCTTTTAAAACGAGGTATTCTGCGGTCTAAAATAAGTATTGAAGCCAGTTATTATTCTGACCCCTGATTCCTAATTTTGTGAGGTATAAATAATTTTATATTTATCCCTAGGGTTCGTTGCTTAAAAGTTACACGATGGGCAAGAAAAGTTCAAATTTTTAAATTTTTAATAACTTTTTTATTTATTATTGTTATTTAATAAAACTTTTGAGATATATTCACAAATATATTGATTATTGAACAATATATCAAACTGAATGAGGTTCAATTTTTTATTGTACAGGGCGATGTGAAAGATGAGTTCTGTTTACAACGCTGTCAAAAAAATACTTTTTATAATTTGAGAATAAGCATAAGAAACATCCTAAAGTCTTATATCTTAGTAACAAATCCGCTATTTTATTTTTTTTAAATATGTCAATTAATATTTGTTTTATTGCACATTTATTGGGACATCGCACGTGTATCTCGCATATCACAAACTTACGTCAATAATACGTCTTTTTCATTATAAGCTTGCTTTGGAAACAATTATAATTTATTAGCAACTCTAAGGTTGGCAAAATTTGGAATATAGTTTCTGGGCAAAAACGAAAGTTTCAATAAATTCCTTATGGGGAGAAAAATATCCCTTATATATAGATCGAAAAGTAATAAGAACATTTTCCGGTCATCTTGTCTAAAAAAAGACAGTTAAATCTAATTGATTTTCTATATGTTTTTCTATTTCTAAATATGTGCCTTAAATTTTATTTAAAATTTTTAATAATTAAAAAAGTTATTCAAAAATTAAAAGTGTTGGCTTTTTCTTTGGGACACCGTGTTCTTACCATTCATATGGGGTGTACATGATTTATATTTATATTTTTATTGGAGTTTACAAGTCCTGTTCTATAAGCACCTTAAACCAAAAAGAATTATAAAAACTTCTTCTACTGATATTGCGTACATTTATTTTAAGTATACAAGTTGCGTCAGACATCTGAAAAATTCGATCGAAGATTTCCCAGTTGTGTCCCGGTATAGTCCAGCAATCAGGAGGTTGGGGTCGTGCAAAATACTAAATTACACTAATCTTTTTTTCAAATGGTATCTCTTGAGGGGCTGTTTAAGAATGCGCAGAGTGCTCACACGTAGGCTGTCTGCTTCACAAAAAAATGGCCAAAAACTCGGTTTTTGTCCCATATCTTCCAAAATATAGCAGATAGAACAAAGCAGTTATACTAAAAAATGTAGGGTAGATCGTTACCTACAAAATTGTTATAATGATTTTTTCCGGAAATGTAATAGTTTTCGAGATAATTTAATTTAAAATCATCGCATGCGCTCACAAAATTTGCAATAACTCGAGTAAACATTATTTCTTATATATAATTCAAAACGCGTGTAGAAGGAACATCCGTGGTTGCATGATATATCATAAACCCAAAAAAGTTTTTTTAAACTCAATTTTCACAAAAACTATGAGAACTGCAGAGAAGAAAAGCATAAATACTTTTTTTTTAGATAATAGTCTGCCCTAGATTATTTAATTAAAAAGGTTTGCTTTTATAAGATATAAAAAAAAATTTTATATCTTATAAAATTTCTCAATACTGTAAAGATAATTTTTTTTGTAATTTTAAAGTATTGGGAAATTTCTGTAAATAAATTTTAGCCCTTGAAAAAGGCAAAACTCAGGTCGAAAAGTTAGGAAAAAAACACCAATTAAAAAGGTTTGAGGAAAAAAATTGTTGTTTTAAAACCGACCTAAACCAAAAAATTCAAAAAAAAAAAAAAAAATATATATATATATATATATATATATATATATATATATATATACATACACACTGTGTTCCTTAATGACTTGCTAATATTTAAGGGTGTGATTCTTGGATCTATTTTAAGAAAAAAACTGTATATGAACGTATGTCCTAAACGTCTTAACTTTTAAGATAAAGGGTTGTAGAATTTTCGCAACAAAAAACTGCTTTTCAAAATAATCCTGAAGCTATTGTAGATATCTTTATGATAGCCATTTTTTTTTCGGGCTCGAATGGCTATTATAATTTTTCGACACATAAATCTAGTTATCCTAGAATAAATTACGTTTTTACAGACGCGACGTCGACGTCAAAGTGATAGCTGCTGCTGATAAGAACTCTGAAGCTATTACAGATATCTTTATGAAATTTGTTACACGTTTTGTAAACATCAAGAGGCATTTTTTGATGTACACATATTTTTTTTATTTGGACCAGTGGTATCCATATGGGTTTTGCATTGAATATTTCTGAAAAACAGTGGTACGCCACTGATTCCTGTTAAAATAAAAATTATTTTCAAAATCTTCATTTATTTCTAAGCAATTTTGATCCCTTGATTTTCTTTCGTCCGATGCATGGTTCTCGGTTAAAAAAATCAAAGCCATTTTACTCAGGCTCAAATGGCTAAAAATCTGATGCGGTGACTGTTGTGTGGATTTTTTTTTAAGCTCTTAAGTTCGTTTAGCATCAATTGGTAATTAATTCAGTAATAAGTAAGCGATTTTACGTTAGGAAAAAATAAAACAAAAACGAGAAAATATAAATAAGACCGTCCATCATGGCGTCCTGGTAGAAAAAATGGACCTATTATATGATCACTAATAACTCCTGCCCATACTTTAACCGAAAATTGGTCTTGAAAATGGATTTCGGTTAAAGAATGGGTGTTATTTTCCGCCCACACATGATTGTTGTGAAAATTTTGAATTGCATTCCGAGAAAAATTTGCTTCATCTGTGAGTAAAATTTCTGAGTCAAACTGCGAATTTAGTGTAATACTCTGAAGATACCAGTGGCCGAAATTCACACGCTGAGGAAAGTCCCTGGCGAGTAATATCTATATTCTTAGAGTACCGTATGGATAAAATAACTAATCAATCAAAATGCGCCGAACAATTTGGTGACAATTGGTCGATTCCTTGCAGTACCGCTTCCTCAATTTCAGGGGTTCTGATAGTTCGAGCTGTACCTTTCGAAGTACGTTTACTGAAACTACCACTTTTGCTAAGTCGGCGATGGATATTCGAGAACGTTCGGCTGTCTGGCAAGGCACGATTTATATAATTTACTCATTACGATATACTTAAATTAAACACAAAAAAGATGGTTTTAAACACCAACAACTTACTTAAGTCAGCAGCTATTACTTTGACGTTGACATCTGTATAAATGTAATTTAAGGATAACTAGATTTAATAGATCGGAATGTTTGTATACGATGATATTACGTCTAGAGAGATGAGTTGGAAATTTTAATGGTGTCTATAAACTTTTTAAATTCAAATGAATCTTTAATGTAATATATAGGCGTGACCACACAATACCTATCAAATAGACTTCAATGACAAATGCTTCCACAGCACTACATAAACACGAAAGAGATATGGAACATGAATTTGATTTTTCGGGTACAACGGTCTTATCAAAAGAACAACATTACCATAAACTAACATTCAAAGAGATGGTCGAGATAAAAAAAGAAAAACATACAGTAAACGATCGAAAAGACATTGACAATCTCAGCCAAATATATCACAGTCTAATTTAATTCAATTATTATAAACTATTTCCACCAATCATAAATACATACTGTATACTGACAGACTCACACAAATACTTTTAAAACAACCCGTATCCACCAATAATGTCAACAATGTAAATATAATCAAAAAAAAAATTAAATAATATATATAAAAAAACAGTATAATTCTTTAACCAGTGTATCACTTACCTCCACACTGCCAAGCAAGGCAAAATAACATTTTTCTCAGAGTATGTACTGTACTATTTTAACTTTCATTTCATTTTCAAAGTACTTGATATTTATAAATTGTAAGGTTCAAGAAGAAAATATATATATATATATATATATATATATATATATATATATATATATATATATATATATGTATATATATATATATATATAAATATATATAAATATATATACATTGTTCAAATTTGCATTAAACTAAGCAGGTCACTCCAATATTTTAGTAATGAGGCATTCGCCTTATCATAGTAAAATATTTGTTTAATTATTTATGGTATGAATTTCAACCCCATGTCCCCATAGAATGTTTGAAATGAAATTTTCAGGCCTAATGGTTTGCTACTTAAGCAGTTTACTAGTATATTTTCGTAGTGAGGCGTTTAATTTATCATAGTATAATATTTTTTTATTATTAAAGGGATGCATTATTATACCATATCCTCGTTACATTTTATTAAATGTTAAAAAAACTCTGCTGCCTAAATATGTTAGCCCTAGTGATACATTTGCCTTATTGGAGTAAAATATTTTTTTAATTATTTAAGGGATGAGTTTCAACCCCATGCCTCCATAAAATGTTCTTGTCGCGTTTGCCCTGCCCAGCAATTTAGTTTGGCGTTTCTAAATAATTACAATGTTTTGGCCTCCATATACATTTTTTCCAAATCCTATTTTTGTGTTTTAGTGAAAGTTTTGTCTGTTTTTCCATAAAATAAAAAAGTCGTTCTGCATTGTGTGGAAAAAATTCTCTTAGGTAAGTAAGCAAATTTGGTTGCAAGTATTTAAGAAACTGTATCTATATTTAAAACTTAAATTAACATAACTTTATACCTAATTAATAATTGAGTAAGTTTCGAGTAAAACATAAAATAAAATAGTAATCTTTGTCCCTCATTTTATTCATGAAAATGTGACTAGTAAAAACAAAATTCGGCCTAAATTGTGGGAATCTTAGTTAAGTTCTTATATGTGTTATACGATTTACAAGTTTTGAGACAGACAGATAGATAGACAGACAAATACACAAGTAAAGTTAAATAAAAGCTTGTAAACTGTTTATGACTTTGTCTTGTGTTTAGGAAGCTCAAGCCCCAAAACTCTTATATATCAGCCGCCACTGTTCTGAGTCAATATCTAAATTTTTAGAAGATAAAATTGTCCTTAAGAAATTCTTTTAATCCTTAGTCTTTAAGTCTTTCATCCGTTTGCTCATTAAAAGTTAAGGCGAAGGGTCCCTGTCTGTCTTTTGATAAACAGTGTATTTAGAATTTTTTTAATCCTGCTTTTATTGCGTAGGAACTTTGCAAATTAATTGGAACTTCGTTATTCAAGTCTACTACTGTTTTTCAAATGTAAGAAGAAGTTTGTTTTGATATGAATTGCTGACTTTCTTTGCTGTTTTTAAAATGACAACAAAAAAAAACTCATTGCGAAGTCCTGAAGGTAAATCTAAAGAATAAGTTGAATGTTTCTTTTAATAAAATGCGAACAATTATTTATATCACTGGAAGTGAATGTTTTTTTTTTTGTAAAATTAAAAACGACGGTTCTGTTCTAAGAACTAGGGTCCTTTAGTCATATTTTTTTATAGATTATATTAGATAGAGCTTAAAAATCTCTTTTCAACATTCCTAATTACCAATTATTCTCAAAATAGTGGCCCAGAAAATCGCTAAATAGGCCGCATTTTGTTTTTACTGGTCACATTTTCATGAATCAACTAGAAGGGAACAAAAAATAATGTTTTATTTTATGTTTTACTCGCAACTTACTCAATTATTAATTAGGTATGAAATTATGTTATTTTTAGGTTTTATTTGAGTTGTTTGTTTTTTCTGAAATTTTCCTCCATATTTTAAATAATGAATACAGGTTCTTAAATACGTGCAGCAAAATTTGCCTACTTACCTAAGGGAAACTGTTCCATACAATGCACAATGACTTTTTTGTTTTATCGAAAAACAGACAAAACTTTAACTAATACACAAAAATAGAATTTGGAAAAAATAATTAATTTAGAAATTCTTGGACAGGGCAAAAGCGACAAGATGGCGGCTGATAAATTCAAAAAATGTATATTAATTATTGGATTTTATTTATTTCCATGTTTGTTTATGTTTATAAAAAAAATGTTGGTAAAAGCCCTTTACCTGGAATTTTCAAACACTTTTATTGGGCGCCACTTTGTTCTACCATATCGGAATCATACCAGTATTCTCTCAGTTTGTACCAACGTCACACTTATTTTTTCGGAATGATTTAAAATCAATTGAATACTTTTTGAGACCGATATTTTATATCGTCATTTTGAATTCGTACGAGTTAATCCCTATATGACATGCTGCAAGATATTACGTCAATTGAATAAGAAATTTTTTACATTGATTTTTTTATACAAATTTTGTATTTGCTCTCTTGGAATCGTAACAAAATATTACAACTTGATTCCCATGTAACATTTGATATTTGTACAAAATTTAAGGAAAATTGGATTATCGGTTTTTAATAATAATTTTCTTAAACTTTTCACTAAGTCGTCATTTTGTTCCGTCATATTAGATTTTTACCAAAATATTACCAGGTCGTCCTTACATTACTCTTAATTTTTTATGAAAATTTGAAGTTATTCAGGTAAGTAGTTTTTGCTACGCCGCGAACTGACAGACAGACAACCAGACCAACAGAATTGAGAAAACATATTTTTTGGCTCTAGAGACACTAAAACATAAAGATGTGTAAAACCTGAAAATTTTTTCACGATTAAAAACGTTTCATTTGGCCGCCATTTTGTTCCGCAGTCTTGAATTCGTACCAGAATTTTACCAGTTCATCTCTACACCACAATTAATTCTTGCACAAAACTTGACATCAATCTATTTCACCAGGATGAATTTTTAAATATTTTATTAAGCCGCCATCTTGAATTCGTACCAGTTAATTTCTACCTAATAAATTTTTTGTTTCAAATTTGAGGTAAACTGGAGAAGTAGTTTTTAGTAACAATTTCAATAGGGCGCCATTTTGTTTCGCCATACTGGATTTTTACCAAAATATTACCGGGTCATCCCCATATGACTTTTAATTTTTGAGCAAAATCTGAAGTCAATCGGATAAGTAGTTTTTTAGCTCTGCCGCGAACAAACCGACCGATAGACAGACTCACGGAATTGAGAAAACATGTTTTCCGGCATCTAGGGACTCCGAAACGTGAAGATCTAAAAAAATCTCGGAGAGTGATTTTTTCACTGTTACAGTAACTCCCTTTCACGAGGGAAGTAATATTGAGTTAAGTAGTGTCATTCTAAGATCGATTTTAAGATTTTATAGCATACTGACATGCATTGAATTCTGAATATGTTAAATGTACATCTGGCAGATCAGTCCAGTCCAAATCGTACGTTTTATCAACCGTTTCATTTCATTCCCAGCTTTTTGGTTAACGTAGCTCAAGATCTGCGAAAAGTGTTTCGTAGTAATATTTTATTTATAAGTTGACGATCATCTCAACAGTGTGCACAATGCGTTCTGTGTATGTTTGCTCCAGCTTGTTAACAACGAAAGTGAGAGAGGTTGGTAAGCTTAGTCACTAAAAAATTAAAAGATGTAGGCAATAAAATATTAATGTTAATATCAGAATGGCACTTGTTAACTCAATATTTTTAAAAAAGTAAAAATATTCAAAATTTTAAAAGTTCTTTGTTTATATATTTGATTCATTACATTAAATATAATTTTTTACTTTTTAGGTCAATAGTTTATTCTAAAATTAATTTGTTCTTTCTAGCATTATTTTTTACGCCTCCTATATAATATATTCAGGATAGTTTTACTCTATGGTATCATCTTATTGCATAGTCACCGAATTTACAAGTACGCTGAATTTTAGCTCAATCGGATGCCAACAATGTTTTGCAGATGGATTACAAATTTTGAACCAGACAGACAGACATACGAACCGGAAAGGCAGACATAGAAAGAAAACAAGTTAAATAAAAGTTCGCAAAAAATAAAAATCAATACAGTTCGATATTAAATAAATTGTTTAGATTAATCAGTTGCCTTTTACGAACTCGCGATTGTAAAACGACAACTTTTAGTGTTATTTACAGTTCAGCGTATAAAAATACAGTGAAAAATCATTATAAACAGACAATTATTAGACATTTTAAATTTGGTTGCCATCTTGGATTTTAAGGGCTTCTACCTCAATATGGAACCCATTCAATAGTATCCTTAACATGGCGTTTCAAATGTATTAGTTAATCATGCCAAATTTCATGTTTCTCTTGATTATCACTGTGCAACACAAACAATATTTAAAAATTAATATAAGTAATTAATTTTTTTAACCTAAAATTTACTACTTAGTAAAGTAAATAATGAAATAAACAACAAACCTTTAATTTGGTCAAGTATTTTAAAAAGCGAAGTTATATATGCAATAAGCTCAGTTAGAAACAACAAAACCTCTGGTTCTGATACATGTATACCGAAACGATCAAAATATAAATTTATTGATGTTATTTAGCATGATCTATGACACTAGTCAAATACCCAAAGAATGGTTGTACTCTACATTTAAAACACGTCCAAAAATATTAAATCCAAAAACATGTAAAGACTACCGTCTTATTAGTCTCATGAGTCACACAAAAGTATTATTACGAAAACTAAACACGAGACAGTACAAAAGGTGCCAGAAGGTGAGTGGAGCGAGTCAGTTTGGTTTTAAGAATGGTTTCGGGACAAGGGAGGCTACTTTTTCAGTCTGTAAACCCTAGGGCAGAATTGATATGACCAACGCAAATATGTCTTCTTCTGTTTCATAGAATATGAGAGGCCCAGGTCATGTTTTCCAATAATGTAAAACATGACCTGATACTGACGTATTTACAAGCACTGGGCCTGGAAGACAAAGATGTGAGGCTAATCGCCAATCTATACTACAATCAATCAGCAAGTCATTACCCAAAAGTCTATACCAACCGACGATTTCAAGAATAGGAAAGGGGTAAGGCAGGACTGCATTTTGCCACCAATGTTGTCCAATTTGTATGTGGAAAGGGCATTTACAGTGGCAGTTGGCAATATTTCTTTAGATATAAAAGTAACAGTATCCCAATAAATAATACTATATACGCAGACGATTCCGTTCTCCTCGCCTACAACGCAAAATGATTTTGAATGTTTACAAGTAGCTAGGAGGGAAATATGTTTGAAGACGAACATAAAAAAAGCTAAATTCATGATTATCAGCAGGAATTAATTCCCTGACACAACGGTTACCATAAACGGGGAAGAAATCGAACGAGTAAAGAAATTCAAATATTTGGTATGCCCAATTGACGATATGTGGGTTCCAGAAATTGAAATAAATCGTCGAATAGAAGAGGCTAAAACTACTTTTGTCAGGCTCAAAAGGTTCCGCCACCACCACAGGCTAAACTTTAACATGAGGTATAGAATGATGAAATGCTATGTTTGGTCTGTTATTCTATATGAAATGAAAGCACGGTCCCTTAGAGCAAAATCCGTCAATAAATTGGAAACTTTTGAGATGTCGCTTCTATGTAGAATGTCTTAAATTTCATTGACATATTTTGTCAGAAACGAACAGATGCTTCAGAGTGCGAGACTTACGGACAGGGGACTCTTTGAGACGGTGAAGAGGCGTAGGATTGTTTATTTGGGACACATAATGAGAGTAGAGCGCTATGAATCATAAGAAGCAGAAGAAAGTAAAAAAAAATATACAATAAAAAATAAAGAAATAAATTTATTTTGGACTCTTTAAAACAAGTATTTTGTAATTGGACTGTATTTTAGTTTGTGATATATTGTTAAAACAACTAGGCTGAATACGATAGTCCATAAAAATCTACAAAGTCGTAATTAAAATTAAAAAATTACAGATTACTTCCGGTAAAACTGGATGCAGCTTTTAATTGTTTTTTTATAGAAACTTTGCCTCTTATGGAGTTATAGAAATGACTGTTACATATCTTCTGTATTACCCATTATATTGGCAAATTTGGCTCTAGAAGCAACCCCTGTATTTTTTAAAATAATATAGTTAGAGAAAAAATAAAACATCTGTTTGGAGAAAATATGAATGAAAACTTAAATAAAAACTTTTAAATATAAATGCTACAGGGTGTTATATATTATACATACATAATCGATAGGATCGCTTGATTTTCAACTAATCTAAGCATATTTTTTGCCCAACCTGTATATTTTCTGCGTAGTACAGACCCTACACTAAAAATTAAAACTTAAGAGGTCTCTGGCAAGTCATCTCAAAAAATTCTTGATTTTAAAAACTTTTCAAATTATCTTTTAAAATTTCACCAAGGGCTAATCTGATCTTCCAATTAGAACACAAAAATCGTTTTTCTCCGAACAAATAAAATATTGGAAAAATTGCGTCTTTTTTAACATCCCGTATAAATAACTTTTTAGCTTAAGTAAGTCTCACGTTTAAAATTATTAAAATCCAAGAAAATTTGTAAGACATGTCTGAAAACGGATGTTAAATTTTTTTTTGTTATAAAAATACTCGAATTTAAATTTTACCTAAAAATTCTCTTGACCCGTTCGCTCTGTCTAGCAGTGTAGTTAACTCAGCCCTTAGGGATTAATTTATCCTTGGGAATTTTATAGAAAAACCGCCGGTATTTATTAATATTTACTAATATCGATGAAATTTATGTCTTAAAATAAACACTATAAATTCTGTATGCTCCATCATATTAGATTCCTACCAATATGTTTACCATTTTCTTTCTATCTATGCCACACTTGACTTTTGTGCATAATTTAAAATACATTCAATAAGTATCCCATTTCCACATTTAATTTTTCTGCAAAATTTAAAATCAACTGAACAATATTTTTTTACGTTGATTTTTAAAAAATTTTATTATGCCGTCATTTTGTTGTGCTATCTTAAATTGAAACCCATATTATCAGTCCTTGCCTACATCCCATGTGACCCTTATTTTTTTTATTAAAATTTGAAGTCAATCGGATAAGTAGTTTTTTAGCTACGCCGCGAACAGACAAACAGACAGACAGACAGACCGACGGAATTGAGAATTATTTCTTCAACCTAAAAATTATCTAAACGCTAAATATTTCCTTCTTTTAATGGCATATTTTCTAACACTTGTTAAAAACAATACGTCTTTATTAAACAGATAAATTTACCCTATTTTCACATACAGACCAATCAGGTACCGATTTTTATAATTAGTTTTCCATATGCGTTCCAAGCGCAGATTTAAAAATTGTTTGTCAAAATTGAAACATATTTCATCTAATCACAATTTCCAGTAATGCCCTTTGTATATTTTCCGATTATTTGTTCGAAAATTTGCATAGCGATTGTATTCATCCGTGTTATTCTTCCTATGTTTTCATTATTAACTCTAAAATACAAATGTTGGCTGAAAAATTCAAACAACGAGGTTTTTTTTTGTGCCTGTTAGATTGTTCGGGGAAAAATAACATTCAATTTTTGGGACAGGGATGTTACATGGCACCTTTGTTACCCGTTTTCCGCATTATCATTATAGCTTAACGCCAAGTATCAGGCAGCTGGTAGTAATTATTTTTTACACACATAAAATATCCACTGTATCATATATACAACTAAAAATTCAGTTAAATGGTATTTAAGTGCCAGAGAATTTACAATATATGCCACCTAGATACAGAATAGGGCAATTCTATTACTAAAACTTTATATAAATATGTGTTTATGCAAATCTTTCCATTCGAAAGTACAGGGTGTTCAAGTTGAAATCTTGTTTTCGATTTTTTTAAACAACAAAAAATTGGGTAACCTCAGGTTTTTTGAGATCAGAAATCACAATTTGGTATTAATTTTTATGTAGCACTTAGAGGGCGCTACGTACGATAATGTTATTTATTTTAATTAACACTAATTTTTTTTGACAGTTAACATTTGGGTATTTTGTGAGTAAACCTTGTTTTTACAAATTTTTTAGGCAAAAAAAATATACTTGAGGTAACACTTTTTGAGAAATTTTCAAATTTCTGCGTGGATGCAGGTTCCCATTAGACACTAGATTATGTTGCAAGTAAAGTTATAAAAACTGAGTCGGTGATCTCGTCAAAATAAACAACTTTTTTCCTATAAAGATATATTGAAAAATAATTCGTCATAGAGATACAAGTTACCAAAGTTTTAATTTTTTTGTTTTTTTAGTTTTTCTCACACGTTTTCCGAGATAATTACTTCTAATTTGGTACACTTATTTTTGTAATCACTGCAATAAAATGTCAACATTTTCGGATGCAGTATACAGCATGTTATTTTTTTTCCACCCTCGAAAATTCCACTTAACTGTATTTTTTTGTAATATCCTGTATAAGTACCAATATCATAATTTGACTCCCCGTTCTTTTCTTTATTATCAAAGTAACAATATTGAAAAATAAATGTAGTTGGCTTATTATTTGATAATTTAATTCTAGTGCTACTTCACAAACTAAAATAATTATAGCAACTGCTGAATATGACCTCCTCTTGTTAATATGCACAGCTCAATTTTTCGTCTCACAGGCTGGCGAACTCTCTCGAATATCCCAGGAGTATTGCGAATTATCTCACATGAAGCTATATTTCTATTTTTCCATTCTTCTTCTAACTGGATAGGAGTCTGATACATCAACGATTTTAAATATCTCAAACAAAAAATAATCTAGACAATTTAAATCGGGGGACCTTGGGCCCATGGAGTCCACAGCGACCTATCCAACGGTTGCTGTACTGTTGTTTTAAAAACTCCCTTACATCCAAATTGAAATATGGTGGTGCAACATCGTACATAAATCACATTTTCATATCTAAGTTCAAGTGGTACCTCTTCTAACAGCACCAGGAATTCTTCTTCGAAAAATTGACGGTAATAACGTATGTAACAAAAGTTTTGAGACACATTTCGTTATTAATGTTTTGGAGATAAACGCGGTTTAATCTAGTTACCATTGCTGGTGATTGCGTCACGGGGGCCTTGCCAACTTGAGCGTTGACAGTTGTTGTCAAAATAATGTTGCAAGATGGCTCACAAAATTGAACTCCGAAAGAGTATTTACAATTTAGTTGGCCGAATGCCAGAAGCGGCTATTGTTGACATGTTTCGAGGTGAGAATATTTCCCGCACAACAACTTATCGGAAAAAGATTGAATGTGAGCAAGGAATTCCTTGTTTAAATTTACCAAAAAGTGGTAGGCCGCGAAAGTTGGCGGAGGCAAGCATGGAAAGGCTTAAACGGAATGCAAAAGAACGTATTGTTGGGTCTACAAGAAGCATATGACAGCTAGCCGTGAAATGAAGAGATATGGGTTGTATTTTAGAAAGAGAAGAAAATGCCCAAACAATTAGAACGAATTACCTTGTCTAATTCCCAAGTAAAAGGCAATGATGGTTTTTATGCGGACAATTTGAATACCACCCCGGACCACATAAAAGCTAAATTTGCGGACAAAATTTTTGTATGGTGCGTTATTTCCTCAGCTGGCTTATCGCAACCTTATGTAGGACATGTTAGGGGAGAGGCGATGACTGCAAGTGTTTATATACATTTTACATACATGTTTGCCGAAATAGTTGCGTTTTATAAAGGAACATCACAATAATGATGATTTCATGTTCTGGCCTGACTTAGCTTCTTGTCATTATGCCAGGGAAACTCGAGAGTGCCAATAACATTCCCTTTGTACCAAAAGATGACAATCCACCCAACGTCCCCCAAGCAAGACCGATTGAGAAATTTGGGCTCTACTGAGTAGAAAAGTCTATAACAATGCGAGGCAGTCATCCAGACTCTTATGTGACATGTATATCTACAAAACTACGTAGAATTGAAGAACATGGGCCGATAGCTGCACTGCAATTTGTTTATATCTTTAGGAAATAATGTTAAAGTTACCTACTAAAAACAAATAAATAAAATTCAATTTTGAAATAAATGTGAATTTTGTCCCAAAACTTTTGTTACATACGTTACTGCCAGTTTAATCTTCCTGGCATAACAAATGACCCCACCAAATGGTCTCCATTAAGCCCACACATATACTGTTCATTTTGTGAACTCAACTGTCCTTAAATAGCTCAAAAAACTTTGGAAACTTCAACCATTAAAATTATTTTAAACTGAACGTCAAAAAAGGTAACAAACGCAAAAGCCAACTTGATTTTTTTTTCAAATTTGCTGCTTCTAGAATACTTGGTGTGTATCTATGGCTATTTTCGCTATACTAGAAAACGATGACAGATACGATAAAAATGTAGGGAATCAAAAAGAATGAGAAAAGAGCGGGGAGCGAGACTATGGTAATTAGTATTTATTCAGAGTATTAAAAAAAAATACAGGATTGTAGAATTGTCGGTGGTGCAAAAAATAACATCCTGTTGCGTCCGATAATTTTGACTTTTTATTGCAGAGATTCCAGAAACTAATAAATATACCAGATTGGAAATAATTTTCTCGAAAAAACATGTGAAAAAAACCTAAAAAAATGAAAAAAAAAAAAGAAAATGGTGACATACGTATATGTATCTCAAAAACGGAACATTTTTCAATGCACCTTTATATGAAAGAAGACGTTTATTTTCTCACGTTTGATACTCTCAGCAACTTCATCTAGCGCCTAAGGGATTGGGTAACCTGCATCGATGCAGAAATTTGCATATTTCTCGAAAATGGTTACCTCTAGCGTTATTGAGCGAGTATACCTTTTTTGCTTAGAAAAAGTTTAAAAATGGGGTTTATTCTTAAAAATCCCAGAAGATAACTGTCACAAAAATTAGTACTTAAAATAAGTAATAATAGCGCCCTCTAGGCACTACATAAAAGTTATTATAGCTACCCAATTTTGTATTAAAATTTTGCAAAGGTATTTAAAAAGTTTCCTTTACCCGGAACTTCCTTCGTTATAATTTCTTTCCATTTGTTAGGAATAGTAAAGTGTGACTTAATTTAGTTCAGTACAAAGTCATAGAATATATGTATGACATTACTGTCTTTTCAAACATTTCTATTGGGCGCCATTTTGTTCCTTCATATTGGATTCCTATCAATAGTTTACTAGTTTCTTTCTACCTGTGCCACACTTGACTGGGCATACTTTAAAATACATTCAATAAGGAGTTTTTACATTGATACATACCTCTATTTTATTTCGTCATGTTGACTTCGTGAGAATTCAAAGTCAATTGAATACAACTTTTTACGTTGATTTTTAAAAAAAATCATTTCAGCCGCCATTTTGTTTTGCCATCTTAAATTCGTACCACAACTTTACCAGTTTATCTCTATATCACATTTAATTTTTGCACATGAAATTAATTTGATAGTCAGCATTTTCAGGCTGATTTTTTTAAATAATTTATTAGGCCGCTATTTTGTTTTGGTAACTTTGATTCATACCAAAATGTAACCAGTTCATCTAACACTCGATTTTTGTGCAAAATTTGAGGTAAATTGGATAATTAGTTTTTTTAGTAATAATTTCTTTAACATTGATCGGCCATATTGAATTTTTACTAAAATATTATCGGGTTATCCCCATATAACCTTTTATTTTTCACTAAAATTTGAAGTCAATCGTGTAAGTAGTCTTTAAGCTAGGCCAGGAACTGATAGACAGACCGGCAAACGAATCTTTTGTTTTTTTGTGTATTTTCCAGCACAGAACTGCATGATATTCATGAGAACGTATTAAATAAAAACAAATCGAATCGACGTCGACGAATCGAACCGAATAGTGATCAGCGGGCTTAAAAAATTTTAATGTTTAGCATCTAAAAGTTCAGACAATGACGAAAAAGCATTATAGTTATACAATTATTAGCAAACATTTCTAATTTTGGCAGCCATCTATGATTTCAAAGATTTTTAAAACTGCCTCTCACTAATCGTTAATTCGTTCATTCGTCCGCATAGTGTGGAGGATCCGGTTCAGCCGTTCGAATAACCAAGTAGGCTTTGACTTTGGCGAACCACTCGTTCTTTTGTTTTTTGTGTATTTTCAAACACTGAAATTGCATGCAATCCGTGCGAAGGAATTAAATAAAAATTGATAAATAGTGTGGATAAAATATTCGCCAATTCGTTGATACGCCAATTCGTTCATTAATGTGAATTAATCGAATGTATCCAGACGAATGAACGAATGGCCGAATAGTGGGTAGCAGGCTTAAGGCAATTTTGAAGCGGCCCAATAATGTCCTTAAAATGGTGTTTAGAATGTATCTATACTAGTTCATGTTTTACACATAAGTGAACAATTCTGTTAATATTTTGGGCTATGCCACTAGGCAACACAAACCAATTTGAAAATCAATAAAAGTTGACGAGGATTTATTTGCCTTAACGCTAAATATTTCGATATTCTAGGGACATACAGTGCTGGAAATGTTTGGGCTATTTTTAAACTTAAATGTCTCAAAAAAAATACAAGATATTTAAGTGCGGTTTTCGACAAACGAGAGAACATTTTATAGTTTATAAGTGATTTGAATTGTATTTCGATTTAGAGATCCTAATTCATAAATACAGGGTAAAAAACAATGCAGTGCATTTTTATTTTCAAATTTCAAGTCCGCCCCACTTTTTTAAAAACGACTTTTTGTGATTTTTGACCTACTTCAACAAAGGAGGAGGTTCTCAATTCAACCTGTACGTATTTTTTTTATGTTTCTTCGCGCAAATTATTTAGACGGTTAGACCGATTTTGATGAGTCAAACGCGACATTGCAGAGGACATTTCTCTGGTGGTCCCATAGATTTTGATTTGAAATCCGTTCACGCGTTTTTGTAAAAATAATATTTTAAAAAACACAGGTAAAAGGGCAATAAAGGCTGCAAGCTTTATAATTAAATTTACATTTTTTTAAATACCCTTTTTAAACTAAAGCACTGAGGTGTGTAATAGGCATACAATCCTGTTTGCCAAAAGGTATTTCTTTTGCTATCCCCTTATGTAATTCTACGTATACAGGGTGGCCATGAAAATGTGCAACCTCAAAATTTAGTATTTTACTTGACATTTTCGAAAAATGAACATTCGGTATGAATAGAGCGTTATTAACCGACTACCCTTATTATTATTTTTAACCAACTTGGTGATTCTCAGTTTGACCCAATGTATTTTTTTTGTACATCGACTACTCCGCGATGGTTTAACCCAAGGGTCTTCAACCTTTTTTAGTGCAAGGTCCAAAAATCGATTTCACATCGTCCTAAGGGCCACAATGGTCCACGTCAGTTTAACACCATATCAATAAAATAAAAAACATATAATTTCAAAATGTAATAAACTTTATCGGTTAAAAAGTTCAATCAATCAATGCGATTTTTGACATTGATTATTTCTGACAAGTCTGTCTGACAACTTGCAAACGTTTCGAGATATGCGTCTGTAACTCTCGACCTTGTTTTAGACTTCACATTCTTCATACGAGAAAACAGCTGCTCACACACACATGCCCCTTCCCAAACAAAGACATCATTTTCTGGGCATATTTTGGGAATTCAGGACACGAGTTTTGATCGACATTTTGAATAAAATTCAAGAAGACGCATGTAGAACTTGTCTTTCAGTTCAGAATTACACTGCAAATCGATAAACTCCATCTGACAATTTTCTGGCATGTCTTTAACGGATACACTGAAAGGTCGGGCAAAGAGATTGATATAATTTTCATTATCTCTGAAGTCAGAAAACCTTGATTGGAACTGTTTTTTGAATAAATCTAGTGCTGCGACATATTTATCGACATCTGTACATTAACAACTCTGCAGTTTAGGAAAGTGCGTAAACTCTTTTTTCAACAATTGATTTTTCCATAAATCCAGTTTAAACTCAAATGACTTCACAGTGTTAAGTAGGTTGTTGATGAGATTTTCTTTTCCTTGTAGTTTGATGTTTAAGTCATTGAGGTGCAGCGGGATATCCGTGGGAAATCCAAAGTCGGGCAGCCAGTCGGGGTCACTAAATTGAGGAACTGGTTACCCTTTGGTTTTCATGAAGGAGGCTATTTCCTTCTTGAGTTCAAAAACTCGCTTCAGCATTTTTCCTCTGCTCAGCCAATGAACATCAGAAAAATATGTCACATCACCATTATACCATTACATCAAAAATTAATTTTGTGTAAAAAATTTTTAAATCCTCTGTGGTTGAGGCCTCATGATTTAATGAAGTTCACAGTTTTTACGGCCACTTTCAACACCTCATCAATATTTGTGGATTTTGCACAAAGATTTTGTTGATGAACGATACAATGGTAATGCATCAAAGGAAGATCTTTCTGCTGTTTTTTCATCAAACCCACAAGTCCTTAATTTTTCCCTACCATGGATGATGCACCGTCTGTTACGTCTCATTACTATCATCAAACACTTATAAATATCAAATCTTTTTGTGGTTCCTTTAATCGGAAAAAGGGCAGCCATCTCTTCAGTGATTTCGAAATTATTCAGTGCCCCGAATAAATATAGCGGTTAAATCTGTGTTTTCGTTGAGAGCAACAGAATAGTATACGAACTTCGATGCACGTTCTTTTAGCGGATTTTCAATGTCTGCCGCTAATTCTTCGATTCGATTCTTCTGGCGACAGTAACACCGGACAAATTAACTTTAGAAAAAAGTTGTTTTTGAGACGGGCACAATACTTCAGCGGCAGCCTCCATACATTCCTTGGTAAATTCACCATCAGTAAAAGGTTTTGATTTCAAAGCTATTTTTTCGGATATAATATAGCTAACTTTCACGTTTGCTTCATTTTCAGTGTTTCCTTTAGAAAACTATCTTGCTGTCGTTGAAGCTGACTTTTTAGAACTCTCAATATCTTGTCGTAATTGTCATTTGAATGTCTCAAACTTTGTGGCATGCTTTATATAGTAATGTCTTTTTAAGTTGTATTCCTTCAAGGCTGAAAGGGATTTTTGACACACCAAACAGACGGGTTTTTGATTAACACTAACGAACAAGTACTAATGCCGACTTTATATAGCCCGAGCGCATCACCCTTAAATCTCTCGAAATTTCGACCAGCCACGAGACTGGACTAGTAGGTCCCATTAATAGTGATAATTTCTATAATCATTAGAAAGGTTCAATAGACATGCAACACCATCTAGTTGCCTTGTGAGTAGTCGTGATTGCGAGTTTACATAGTGCATCTCTTCTAGCTAGATGGCGCTAGCGTCCTCGGAGTGTGATTCGCGCGCGCGACGCGATACATTATTTTCTTTAGCCTCTGGGAGCTGCAAGAAATCAGAAGGCATGGGGCTCGAGGGCCACGGGTTGAAGACCCTTGGTTTAACCAATTTAAATGCAATTTTCAGACGATATTTTCCCGGGTGATTCCATAGCAAGAATATTAAGAAAATATTAAAAATGGCGGAATGGAGGCTATTTTGTTGTTTTTTGTTTGTATCTCGATTACTGCGCGATGGTTTGACCAATTTAGACGAAATTTTCAGGAGGTATTTAGCGTATTTCCGGAGTAGTTTTATAGCAAGGATATTAAAAAACTGTTAAAATTGGCGGAATGGCGCCATTTTGTTTTTTTGCGTTAAGATATATTGCAAGAAGTTTTTTAATCTTTTACTCTCGCGTCGCGATTCTACCCGTTCAACATTATATTAGGCAAAAAATATTATGCAATGGACCATTTGTTAAACCTGATTTTTACAATAAAAATCGTATAGATAAAACTGAAAAAGATGAAATAAAAATTGTTATAAAAAAATTATATCGGCGCTAAACTTATTCTCAATTGTTTAATCACAAAAATATAATCATGTATTCAGTCAATTCTACGCGTATAAGATCTTACTATCTTTATTAGTTTGGTGTCCACTTCAGGCAAAAAAATTTTCAAGGTGGAATAAAATTTTATTTTTCATTTTTAGGTGCATATTTTTATAAAAAATTTTATTATTGATTGTGGGAGCATCTGTAGGTCAAAACTAAGAACTAATTTGATGGGTTTTTGAATAATTATTGTAGTATCAGAAAAATTAAAATTTTACTTTTTTGATATCAGCACCTTGTATCCGAATAACACTTATTCAAAATAGCCCTGAAAATTAGTTATTGCAAGAGCGTTAATTATTATTTAACAGCTTAAAACAAAATTATGCAGGATCTAGAGTCAATGTGAGTAATTGGAAACGAAATTTTAAAATTCGCGTTTGGCTGATTAAATATAGATTTTAAATAGAAAAATTGTCTCTAGTGCAAAATGTATGCCATATATGCGAGGTAAGACTTTAAACAACATATTTTTATATGAATTACTAATATATTAGTTGAGGATTTTAAAGAAAAATCAGGATTTCGGGGGTAATTGGACACAAGTAACTTCACATGCAATTGAAATAAGAAACTTATTATAGGGGCAAATGGAAACATTTGAGATATTTTTGACTCAAGTATAACATTCTGTCGAAAATGCGCACTTTGTTTCCAATTACCCCCGGTTTAGCCAGGTGATTTTATAGAAGTAGATAAACATTTTATTAGGAAAAATATAAAATGTTAACATAACTAAACATCAATAAATTCCTTATAAACCGAAATCTAAATGGTAACATATCCTTACATATATTTTCTTCCTAATAATAATGAGACTTAATTGTAATTAAACATACTAAGCATTCTAATAAAAGTCAAGAGCTTTCGAAAACTTATAATATTTTCGTTCTCCTTTCACCAAAAGATTAGGTGCTGGGGTAATTCCAATTATTTGGCCTACAGTAATGAAACTAACGTCAGAATCAACCAAATAAAAAACTTTGCATTCACTATTTAAACATTTTAAGGAAGTCATTTTAATTTTACCATCTTCGGAATCGATATCATCTATTATACATAAATATCTGTAAGACATAGTCATTATCTTCTCTCCTTTAAAGGCAACTACTGCAAATATTCCTTTTCTTAACTTGGTCATTTCCACAGGCTCCAGTTCTTCAAACTCTTCTATTCCTTCATCCCATGGACTATCGTCAGTCTCTGCATATGAAAGTATTCCTTCACTCAAATCTGAACTTGATAATTCTGAATTTTGCTTTCTTTTGTGATGCATGACCTTTTGACTTTCTTTGTTAATATCTGGTAATTTTTTATGGTGGGCTCAGAGGCAGATGTTCCAGATACTACGATGTCTAATTTTATTTTAGGAGGTATTCCAGGCGACGTTCTAAATATATTCATGAGTTCTTCCTTCGTAGGACTGACTAGGTCTTGCGATTTTGAGCTTGAGGCTTTATTACAGGCGTCAGTTATAGTTTGATTGGGTGTTTCCTTAGAAATATTTCTATGTAGAGGATCAGATGATGATTGAGGTTCATTGTTATTAGTTATTGCATTTATCTGCAAGTCAACATTGTTATTATTAGTGCCATGCTCGGTGCCATCAGTGGGGACTGTAGGTGAAAGTATTATTTCTCGGTAAAACTCAAGCTGTTCGGAATCAAATTCTTTTTCAGGAAACTTGGCAGGATTTACGGGGTATCCACCAGTACTCTCAAATCCCGAAATGACATTCCTAGATGTCATAGATTCTTCCCAAGTTGCGGGAAGGAATTCGGCAAAATTATTTTTTGTTAAACAACCGGTATCTTGCCCCATCATTTGTTTCCCGTAGGCAACCAATTTGCGATCCCATGTATAATTCACAGACTTGAAAATACATTTGTCTAATGGTTGAAGTCTATCAGTCAAGTTGCTCGGAAATTGTATTAACTCAATATTATTATTTATTGCGGCCTCAATAATCCTCACGCTTATATGACTACTGTGGCTTGTTTTGTTTTACGCGAAGTTGATTTACATGAGGAATAAAACCATATGTGAGCCATTGGTGGAACTGCGGCTCCATCAATTCATTCTTACTAGTAGCGTATAGCGTTCCTGCTAAAGCCTTATCCGAAATTCACCTGACTTGTACATCCGCACCCTTAAAAATAATCAAGGGTGGCAGATAGGTACCATCAGCTGCGATGCAAGCAAGGACTGTTATGTTCTCCCTTCCGGAGCCTCCAGAAACACGATACAAAGCTTCTCCTTTCACTCCAATACCTTTGATACGCGACGGATCACTGTTAACGCCAGTTTCGTCGGCGTTAAAAACAAGATTAGAGATAACGTAGGGTGTCTCAGCATAAATGAGCGGTACCATTCCTCCCCAAAAGTTCCATCTAAAAATCTTGTTTTTATGTCATTTGTTTTAATATATTCCTCCACTAATCTTAATAGTTCTGTCTTATCGCAAGAAAAGCCTATTTATGCCCACATTTTTAAGCAAAAAAAATGTGATTTTCAACATTCATCGGTATTGTTAGGGAAATACCAGCACCCATTTTTATCATTTGGCACTTGTCTACCCTTTATCATATAAATAAAATTCTGCAGCCGCCCTATAGGTTTTTTTTCTTCTGAACATCGTCAACAGCTCTGATTAAATCCTCTAAAGCAGGGGTGCTCAAACTTGAACTGCTGGCGATCTACATCAATATTTTTAGACTACTTACGATCGACTCTGAGAGGCTGCAAGTATGTGTGACGCAGGGTTGTCGTACATACACGATACATACACCCTACCTAACCTACCTACCTACCTAGGTAGGATGTACCGTAGCATATGTAGATATTAGCTTTCCGCACAATATACACACTATTTTAGTCAAGGTTTGGGTTAGGTTTAGTTAGGTTCTTCTCTACAATATCAATGAAAAAACTCATAGTTATTCAAAATTGCGAGTTTATTGGTTGTTACAAAACAAAAGAGTTACATATGGTGTTAAACTAAGCAGTGACTTTGGATGTTGAAGCGTGGCACTGCATGTCCTTAGCATACCTTTCATAAGATGGTACGTGACCATTGAGTGCTAATCGCAAGCATGATGACATATGATCGTCAGTTAGTCGATTGCGATATTTTGATCTAATTATCTTCATTTCAGAAAATGCAGACTCGTACAAGTAAGTTGATCCAAACATTGCTGTCAGTTGAAGGGCGATTTGCCTTAGATTTGGATATTTATCTTCCGATATAAAACACCAGAAATTTGTATCAGATGCTGTAGCTTTGAGATGTATATCTGATATAATCTGCACTAACTCATTTTCAACAGAACATGAGTTCATATTATACTGACTTGCTATTTCAATAGGTAATTCCTCAATGTTTTTAAATGAAAAAGGATAACTCATAAATGATGCTACATTTGCCAATTTACTACAATCATAAAAACGTATTTCGAATTGTCCTAAAATATTTGATAATTCAGCCTCATACGTATCATAATTCAACTGAGGAATCCTTGCTTTCAAAGACGGAAAATGTTTCAGATCCTTTCTTTTCAGTTGATCTATCATAAGTTGCAATTTACTTTTGAATGCGTTTACTGCGCTAATCATCTCAATAACAGTTTTTCCTTTACCTTGAAGCTCCAAGTTAATGGTGTTTAAGTGCATATTGATGTCAGTCAAAAATGCCAAAGCAGTCAGCCATTTTTCGTTTTTCAACATCTGAGTGTCATCACCTCTTTCGTCTAGAAAAGCTGGTATTTCGGGCAATAATTCTTGAAACCTTCCTAGGAATTTTCCACAACTCAACCACCTGACGTCCGTGTGAAAAACTAAATCAGTGTGTTTAGCTGTCTCCCTATCTTCCAACTGCAACTTAAAGAGCCGCCGTTGCAAGCTACGTGCACGGATGGAATTCACAGTTTTTGTTGCAATGCCCATAATTTCCTCCGTGTTTAAAACTTTTGAACACAAAACTTGTTAATGTATAATGCAATGGATTGAAAAAAATGAAGGGAAATCTCCATTAGCTCGACACAACGCCACAAAACCATTTTTGTTTCCAGTCATTGCTGGTGCTCCATCGGTTGTAATGCACACTAATTTATATATTGGTAGCTTGTAGTTTTTTACAAAATTGAAGAAAACGTCATATATATCTTCGCCACGGGTCTTCTCCTTCAGAGGAATGATTGCCAAAAATTCTTCCTTAGCCAACATGTCATTGAATACCATGTGAATAAAAATACACAGCTGGGCAGTGTCTGTCATATCGGTGGATTCGTCGAACTGTAAAGAAAAATATGTACATTCCATGATATCATTTTTTAGTTTATCTGCCATGTCCTGACTCATGACTTCAATACGCTTTGTGACAGTCGGAGGAGATAACTGAAGTTCTCTAATAGCAGACATGATTTCTGTTTTATTTTTAAAATCTCCAAATAAAATCTCACCCGCTTCAATAAATGCTTCCTTCACAACCGATCCATCTTCGAACGGTTTCTTGTGTTTCGCCAATATATGAGATATTTTAAATGACGCGATCGTAGCAGCTTTTGATTATTTGGCTGGTCTTGTGAACATGGTTTGTTCTTTTTTCAAACAAGATATCAAATCACGTACTTTTCGTTTTCTTAATTCACTCTGTGGCGGAAAATCCTTTTCATAGTTTTTATGAACCGTTTTATGATGCCTCTCTAAGTTACCAAGCTTAGGTATTGCAACTGACGCACGACAAATAAGACAAATGCACTTATCTTTCACCACACAAAACAAAAATTCTTCCTCCCAATCGTTATTAAAATGATACGTTTTAGTTTTCTTCGCTGCACTCATTTTGTACTATTTAATAACAAACTTTGTATCGACGTAGTATTGCCTTCAAGTTGCGATTCCGAATGACTCCAATTCCTGCAGGCGCAACATTTATATCGGCGTGAACGAAAGTCTCGAATGTTACCGTCAAACGCGCCGCCCGAAATTTCTAGAAAAGCGGCAAGAATAAAAAACGCGGCTTTTCTTTGACAAGTACCGCGCGCTCCTTTGATAAAGCCGCCTTTTGCCGCTAGCAGAGTGTTATTTTATTACGTAATACATTTTTATAGTTTAGTTAAGCACCTACCTATTAAAGCATTTTGTCTTCTCGAGATCTACTCAAAAAGCACTCGCAATCGAGTGGTCGATCGCGATCGACCGTTTGAGCACCCCTGCTCTAAAGTATATGCTGGTGGGTCTCGCTTTTAATATATTTACGTGGCATATTTTATCCGATAGGTAGGAGGTATAGATCTAGAAAAAAAGGAAGAAATCAACCCGTTCTCATTTACCCCAAGCAGGTGTTTTCATTTACCCACTTATTAGTTTAGTTACGAGTAATTACGTTAAATAACCTCAAAATGAATATTTGCAGATGGATAAAGAACTTATAAATAGTGTGTCATATGTATAATGCCAAAATTTTCAGTATTTTAAATATTATCAAAACGCACAGGCAGGATTAAAGACATAACAAAATTCATAAAGCAATAGCTTGAAAACAAACAACTCTGGCGCGTCAGGGAAAATGGCGCGAGAGTAAAGCGTTGTTCACAAATGTACTTTAAGTTATTTATTCTTGCTGTTTCCAATTACCCCTGTTTCTAATTACCCACATTGACCCTATTTGGTTTTATTGCTGTTCAAAATAATGTTTCTAAATTTGACATTAGCACATTTCATTAATTTAGAATCGCTTCGGAAAAAATTCTGCGATATTTTTTAAAACACAAAGGAAGTTTTTGGTACCTTCAATTAAAACACCGAAACAGATTTTATTATTTATTTTTTATATTTTTAAATGTATTATTTAGATACAGATTGCTTATATCCAAAAAAGGTGATTTTTAGTAAAATTTTTATTTCATACTACGACAATTTATTCAAAAAGCTTTAAAATTAGTTTTTACTTTTGAGTCCCATACAATCAATAAAGATAATAATGATAAGAAAGTGCCTTTAAATATCCTTTAAAATTTTCGAAATATTTATGTTTAAATATATCCCAAAAATTTTCATTATGCGTTTCAAATTTTCAGCACTTTATTTTTTAACACTAATTAAAATAATTCGCCACTATTAAACAGACCGATTTACCGTTTAAATTTTCATATAAAGACCAATCGGGTTCTGATTTCTATAATTTGTTTTCAATATACGTGCCAGCATCTAAAAATTGTATGCCAAAATTAAAACATATTTCACTAGTCACGTCTTCCAATAATGAGCTTTGTATATTTTGCGATTATTTGTTTCGAAAAATTTGCATAGTGATCGTATTCATCCGTATTATTCTTGCTGTTTTCATTGTTAATTTTAAAAGTACAATGTTGCCTGAAAAACTCGAACAATGAGATTTTTCAATTTTAGTGTCTGTATACATTGTTCGGAGGAAAATAACATTCAATTTTTAGGACAGGGATGTTATCTAGCTGCTTTGTTACCGGTTTTTCCGCTATATTATTATAGCCTCACGCAAAGTAACAGGCAGCTGGCAGTTGAACGTCCAATTAAAAATAATTCTTTGTTCTTTTCAATCACCTTTTACATAAATACACGTAAAATTTCCAGTGTATCAAGTATACATCAGATAATTCCATTAACTGATTTTTAGATCCCAGTCAAATTTTGCAATATTTTTACTGCACCGTAAGTAATAATTTTCGGAATATATTTCGATTATTTGGAGGTTGTTTATTAGTGCTTTTATTACGATTGTATTTGTTTGCCCGACGGTATACTTATTTTTATAATTTGCCAACATAGTTAAAGTTTAATATTGGTAAAATTTACTATGTCCTCTATTATTTGAAAATCAGAAAAGGGTTGTCAGTATTCTGTTGAGCTTTGGCATTTTTCGCGTTTGGTTTTACTCATGGCAAATTCGTGAATACTATTTTCTGTTCTGGAATAGATCAATACAGCTACGCAGTAGATCGAACAAGACACAGCAACGTTCAGGCCCCTGAGAAGCCTGCATCCATCCGAGAAATTAGCGCGCAAGGTTGCCAAGTGTCTTGAGGAAGCCGGCAGACGAGAGTAGCGACCGCAGACTTTTGCCAAAATAATTTGCGGCAATCCCCCGATGTATATATGTGCCTATGGCGGCTGTAATAACCTATATTAACCTCTGGAAACGGCAACGATTCGTCCCAAAAAAAAAACGATTTTAGTTACTGGTTACAAACATAACTATTTTGCTATTTATATTGTTTCTGACAAATTTTGATGATTATGGAAAACCCGTTAAGATGCGTTTAGTAAGAAGTAATTATTTAGCTTCTTTTTGATTACGTAATGTAAAAACGTGACAATTACTTTTTTAAATGTACAGGATGAGTCTTATATTTTGACCAACCGCCAAAATCCGTTATGAAAAAACAAACAACTATCGGATGCCTATCTACATGCCCTTAAAAACATAACGAAATACCTTTTTTAAATGGGACACCCTGTATTTTTATAATTTTTATGAATTTTTTTTTTCCTGATTTCAAAAATATATAATTTGACTACTTTGGTGCAACCCATTTTTTAATTATTTTGGTTTGTTCTTAAGTTAAGTCAGTTGTGCATTATACTATAATGTTAACTTAGACTTACATATATGGCAAGTAATGTTGCAGTTAAACTTAAATAATTAATAAACGCTTTGCGCCAATATAATCAAATTATATATTTTCGAAATCAGTAGAGAATGGCCTTTTATAAAAATAAACAATATTCAGGGTATTCCATTAAAAATAAAACGAATTTATTATTTTACACTTTTTATATTTACACTTTTTCTCTATATTTGATAATAAATAACCCTGTAGGTGGGTGCCATAATATAATAACTCTCCCCGTACATACAAGTATCTTAAAAAGCAAAAAATGTTCCTCTTCCTGTATAAGTTAATAGATTTTAAAATGCTTTTTGTTTAAAATGATATTTAGTGTTGTTTCTTCGCTTTAGTTATTCAAGTTTTTGTACGAATAAATTTGTTTTCCATTAAAACGTTGTAGCATTTAATTTGTCTTTGTATTTATTTCTATTTTCACAGTTAATTTTTTATGTGAAACGGTCTATTTATTAGAAATTATTATAATTATTTTTTGGGATATTTCTAAAAAAAAATTCTGAAACTCTTATAATGTTTTTTTGTTTAAAACTTCTGAGATTATTTATTGTAACCCAAAATCTACATCTGAAATAATTAATAATTTAGCCAGGTCAGCCTCCTTATATTACACGAACAGGTCAGCCGTCTTGTGTGGCTTAAACTATAGATGGCTGTTAGTAATCTTGTCATTATTCTGGCGCCTTGTCAAAAAGAGAATGAAGATTCTTTTTAACTTATCTTTGGTTTTTATATGGTTTTCAATTTGACCGGTCGACAAAAAGGTCTTGTCGCTGAAAACCCACCTTTTTTGGGTATTTTCCTATGCTGAATTCTAGAAAATGGTACTGCACCAACTGGATTTAGTTAAATTATCTCGTAGGAGATAACTTTTTTTTGTTCTTCGACCGATGACTCAGATGAAATAGGATTTATTTCAAGATGTCCAGATTTGGATTATCAACGAGGATTTTACTAAGATGGGGACTTTAATATGAACCTGTAACGAAGATTTCTTCTAAACTTTTATTTCGAAAATTTAATTATTGAAAAATAAAGTAAAAGATCCAAAGAAATGAAAGAAATATATGAACCCCAAACTGGAGTTCTGCTAACCTCTTAAGATGTGGCATTCAAAAAGTGGATGAATTGCTTTTATATAAAGAATATTCGAAACCCATCAGCTCAAATTTAATTATAATATTGAAACTTAAATCTAACCAAATAAAAGCGTTAGGTTTTAAAGAGTTAATCTTACCTCGAAATAGTGCAGCTATGCTTAATGACAATGTAAAAAAATCTTATTATTCAATTTACTTCAAATTTTGCAAAAAAAAACATAAATATGGCATAGGAATAAACTGCTACTAATTCAACATGAAGGAACAAAATGATGGTCTTAAAAAAAAGAAGTGCAAAATTTAATCCTAATCTCATCGGTTCATATATCAGACAGATTCAATAAACAATTCTAATGAATTTTAAAATCTAAACCACAAAAAAAACCGCTTTTTTGTGGCTTTTTTTTAAATACTATGAAATAATAAAAAAAAGGTTTGCTTACATTTCTTGCAACATTGTCAATTGCAAAATAATTTATCATGTATGTAAATGTCATTTCTGCTCTTGCGCATGCTCCGTTAGATACATTCCGGTATCTTTTTTGTAAAATGGCTTCACTATTTTTATACGACTTTAATGACAATCAAACTAATATTTGGCGGTCGAAAAATTGTCACTTTTATGTTAAAAGAGGTGTTTTCAAACTCGTTATACAATACAGGGTGTCCCACGGAAAAGTAACACATTTTGCGACTTAATACCTCGAGAGCGAAAAATGATATCGAAATGCAGTTTTCACCGAATGGCTTAAATTTGCCCCGAGTTTTTCTCGTCATTGTTGCTGAATTTTCCCATTTAACCTAGAATCGCCGAGAAATACCTATTTTTTGGGACTAAATTACTGTTTTATTTTAAATGGGACATCCTATATATTTTTATGATCCTGGATAGCCCGACACTTCTTCTTTTCAAAAATACATGGTTTGGGGATATTTATTTTAAGTATTTTTGAAAAGAAGAAGTGTCAGGCTATCCAAGATCATAAAAATATATAGGATGTCCCATTTAAAATAAAACAGTAATTTAGTCCTAAAAATAGGTATTTGCAGCAATAAAGAAATTTGAAATTAGGTTCAAAGCAAGAATTTACAATGTTAATTTTAAAATCTAAGAACTTAGAATAAATATCCCCAAACTATGTATCTTTGAAAAGAAGAAGTGTCAAACTATCCAAGACCATAAAATATATACGGTGTTCCATTTAAAATAAATCAGTAATTTACTCCCAAAAAATTGGTATGTCTCCGCGATCCTAAAATAAGTGGGAAAATTTGGCAACATTGACTAGAAAACACTCGGGGCAAATCTAAGCCACTTGGGGAAAACCGCATTTCGATATAATTTTTCGTTTTCGAGCTATTAAGTCTCGAAATGTGTTACATTTTCCTGAGACACCCTCTATACAAACAAAAATCTTTTTGGTTTTTTCGCAACTGAATAGAAATATTTAACTTTAAATTAAGTTAAATATTTTTATTTAGTTGCGAAAAAGCCAAAAAGATTTTTGTTTGTCAATCTAAACGCAACAAATAATCTGAACACATTTAAAAAATAACCCTGTATACTATTTAGCTTAGCAAGTTAACCTTTATTTAAAAAAAAAATACTGTATAATTTGTTAAAGGTGGAAATCTTGTTATTGATGGTGACTGGAAAAAGAACTGTATAAGTTTTTTTTTTCTCCTATCTAGATCTAAGTTTGGTGGTAGACGAAATTTGTTAGTTTGAGATATAGTTTAGTTTAGATAGTTAAGTTAGTTAAGTATTGTGAGAACACAGAGTGTATGAAAAATAATAGAAATCAAGTTACTTAAATATATAGCTGCTAGGTCTATTTATGGAAATAAACAAAGTATAGGAGACAATTATTCAATACTAAAAATAATGAGAACCAAAATGCGTCATAAAGAAATACACATGCAAAATATGATGGAATGTTAAGATGTCTTTTTTTACGTATCAAGTATTTTTTGCGCAAAATAGGACGCAGCTCAATAACATTTAAACATTCCATACGTGATATCTGTAGAGATTATTTAATTAGCTCATTTTAAGTAAATTTTAATTTGTTAATGAAGTCGTTTGTATTTTCGTAGCATCATTTTTTCAAACCATTTGCATTTCTTCTTTCTCTTGTATTACTGCTGCCATTTCTTGCTACGTTTCGGATCGAACAAATTACTTATCATTGGCGTACACAGACAAATTTCTTTAAAAAAGATGGTTGCCATGTGCAATTACTTTTATATTGTTGGACTTTTGTCATAAAAGCGTCTCTTATTATCTGCAATTTTAAAGGAGAGCCATTTAAAGAAAACACTGGTTCAACAATGTAAATAAAACACTTTAAACTGTTTTAAATGTTCACTTTTATTCACAACTTGTGACATATATTTCGCTAACACTGTAGCTTCGTCAGACAACCAGTATCTAAACTTTCAATTTGCTAAATGAGCTTGATTGAAAAAAAATGTTTCTAGATGGAGATTGTTTGGCCTACGAGAGCCCTAAACAACTTTTACACTTTTTAAAAAAGTGATAGATATTGCCATAAAAAAACAATTTTGTATCGACCTATTTCGTTAAAATTTCGGTTCATTTAACTAATAAAATTAAAAATTATAAATTGCCAAATAATTCAATTTTTATATCATTAGATGTAAAAAATCATTTCCCAAGCATACCACCATCAGAGACAGTTGAAATTATAAAAAAAATCATCTTATTATAAACACAACTAATCCTATCCTACGGTCAGAAATTATAGATGCCTTAAAAGTATGCAAAATTACTTCCAGTTTAATGAGAAGGTTTTTTCAGCCAAGGAAGGGCTTATGGTGGGGAACCCTTTAAGTCCACTCTTGGCTAAAATATTTATACGTAATTTGGATGAAAAAATGTAACGCTTTGTTTCAAAAATGTCTCTATTGGTATAGATACGTCGACGATATATTGGTATTACTGGCACAATGAGACAACCTAACATATTTTTAAAAGATTTAAATACCGTAAACAAAAGTATACAATTTACTGTCGAAATAGAAACTAATAACTCTATAAACTTTTTAGCTTTGAACATTACAAAGGTAGCAAATAAACACGAATTTTCAATTTTTACAAACCTGCACAAACAGAAACAACCGTCTATAACAAATCAGTGCACCCATTAGCACATATTCACTTAGATTCTCAATGCAATAATAATAAAATTATTAACTTACAGTAAATTTATTCTTGATGTGTTTTTAAAAAACCACAAAAAATAAGGCACGCATACAGAATGCTAACATGCTCAAATTTGCATATAATGCATATCCACATGTTACGGTGTTGTCATAATACAATAAATTGAAAATTCCTGTGTCCATATTTCATTTATTGTCTTTGGCGTGAAAGACGTTATAACGAATAGACGAATCGTAAAATCCTCCTATTTGTCATAATCTATTCTTGCTATATACGAGGTTGTTTTTTTATTAGACATATAGAATAATTGATACTGATATACGCCTCTTCTTTATTATGAAATATTCACCATTTTACATCTAGTATTAGACCAAACTGAATTTGACCAGTTGGACAGTATAAGTCTTCTTCGCTGGTTCGATACACTTATGTAACAAAATATATATATTAATCTTAAAAAAAGGTACCTTTTCAAAAAATGTTTTAGTTCATAAGTGTAAAGCAAATTAAACACACCTAAATAAACAATAAACTACAAGCCTGTAAAAACTTCATTATATTTAGCTACTGAAATTACTCAATGAAAAAGGGTTCTTTGATTTAAATGCACATGAAATCCAGCCAAAAATTTCATGGCTTTTACTAAAACATTATTTCTATTATTCTAAGTCAGCCATAATGTATTACTTCAAATATAATTTCTCTTATATCAACTCAAAGCAATTTTGAATTCAAAGCTTACAATCATCTTATTATATATATCTTGAGCCAAGACCTTAAGTATAAGTAATTTTATACTGTCCCGTAAATAACTATAGTAGAATTATTTCGGATATGCAGTGAGGTAACGACAGCACAAAAAGAATGTATTTCTTAGCTGTTAACGGGTAATATACCAAGTTATTTAAAGAATGTTCTAGGCAACAATCACGATGGCGATCATATGCTGTCATTTGGCCGCCACGGTGGCAGTGATCGCGTTCAAGATCGTGCTGGTGTGTGGCTGCCATTAAAATGGATAAATGCTAATTTTAATAACATTACAGTTCACCAAGCTATGTAGAAATTTAACAAAAACTATACATAGTTTTATAATTAAATAAAGAAAAACAGCATAAAATGTGATTTATTGATTAAAAAACGTATAAAATAATAATATGTTTTTTATTCTAAAATCCTATATTAAGCTATTTTATAATAACAAAGCCAAAACTTTTCTGGGCTAAAAAATTTGGTAAAAAATACCTTTTTGCAACATTTTAAAACGCAAACAGCCTATTATGCTAAATTACTTTTTTTTTAGCTAGAAAAACAACAAAAAGCTGCATGAATTTCTTGGACGTTGAAAATGCGTTCGAAAAAAGAGCTTTCTCAACGAAGGTAGTTCAAGATGGATATTTAATTTAAGTAAAAATTGACTAAAATCAGAAAACAGATTCAAAGAAGTATCATTAACAATGGCAAACTAATTTTAGGAAGAAAAAGTGTAACAATAGAAAACCTAATGTGGAGCAAAATTATTATAACCAATAACTGAAAACTATAAAAATATTTTTAAACAAAATATTAAACGATATAAATCAAAGATCGTCAATAATGTTAGAAAACAGATCGTCGTTCGCATCATCGGTCATTATGACGGGATTCGCATACTCTGACTAATTCTTAAGCTTCTAGAATCTCTTTTTGGGTATGCCGAATGTAGTTCTGCCAATCTCTGCCCATGTTGCCAAGACTTCAAACTTCAGGGGATATTCCTTTTAAGGCAAAAATATATTGGTCATATTTTCTTTTGCAATGTGACCAAACCATTTCGATAGGGTGATATTCACAATGGTATGGTGGAAGGCGGAGAACCATATGACCAAAAGGTTTTACATAGGGTAAATCGATGAGAGCTGAACCACCTTTTGAAAAACTTTTGATAGGCTCTTTATTTATAGGAATTAAATTCTTTAAAAAAATACAGCATAAACATAGACTTTGGTGATCTATTTGGCACAGTTCAAACATTAATACAACTTAACAACTAATTATTATAAAAAATAAAAAACTGAAAAAGCGAATTAGTCCATCTCTCCTAGAGGGTGTAGGAGAGATGGACCACGGACTATAGGAGAGACTAACACACTAATTTCTTTTTCTCCTTTTTTTCATAATGGGGGCGGCACCGCAAATTTGGCACGCGCTGATGTAAGCTATGCAACCTTCTTGCAGCCATCTAGAGCAGAGAATGCACTGCAACCATTACTCTTTTTTCTTTGTAAGGCGATAATCTTCGAGACACCCGACGCACTGATTTTCGAGGTCATCTAAAATTTTCATTAGAATCTGATGATGAAGTAGACTCTTGTTAGCGTTTTTTTTGCACTTTTTTCTCATTCGATTTTAGTGATTTCTTTTTTGAAAGTTCTCCTTTCTTTTCCGTTTTCTTCTGCCTCTTCTCGCGAACAAGAGTCATGTAACTAGTTGAAATTGGGTTACCCATTAGGTTAGCACGTGCCTTTTTCATCGCCGGTGTTATTTGGGGCACAGGAGGAAGCTTCTGAAGTAGCTACCCAGGTGTTATTTCTTGTTCGATACGTTCTTCCACACTTCCCAGTTGCGCTCCGGAAGAGCCTGGTTGAGGTGAGCTAGGTTCGCGAGAAGGGGCTTCAGTACGTTTTACCTCACTTTTTAGTTGCAATCTCGAAGGGCGTGGTAGAGGTGAGCTAGGTTTACGAGGAAGAGTTTGAGAACAAATGTCTTGAAAAACAGTTTCTGTTGATAGATCTCTTGTATGTAATTATTTGGTAACTCCGTCATAAAAGCGTGTTCAGATATTTCACTTGGGTTGTAAGGCCAAATTCCGGTCCCTCGGAAGGCCAATACAGCATTGTTGACTGTAGCCGCTGTGCCCCAGGCCTCCCCTTAAAGTTTGCCGAATTGCAACCGATTTAACTTCCTATTAGGGTTGTTTTTGATCATCCTCCTACACGAATCATAATAACGGCCCTTAAGGCTCTTGAAGAAAGTCCGATGCTAGGCATGCCATCACTGCAGCTCCATCATAGCGGTTGCAATAATGTGTAGTGTGACTCGGCAAACAAAATAAAATAATGTCGTTGTTCTCAGCAAATTGTAACGTGTCAAGATTAGTTGTGTGAGAAGCATGTTCGTTTACTATTAGAAAAACGTTGCCAGGTGCTTTTCTGGGGTAAAAGTGATTCTGTAGCCAGTCCAGGAAAGTGTCTGATGTTACGTATGCTGACTTCTCTGGCATTCGTACACCTGAGCCAAGTGGCATTCCATCAGACCACTTTGCTTTAGCATTTTTTCCCTTAAACACGCAGTAAGGAGGTAAATGTACTCCTTCTGCATTGCAGCAGGTCACTACTCTAATCGTTTCACCCTTTTCGCTAGAGCTAATTGAAGGTACACTTCTAGATCCTTTCTCAGCCAGTACCTGCACAGCTCGTGTGTTTAACTATAGACCAGTTTCATCTGCATTGTAAATGTTTCCCGGCTTGCCAAACAAAGCGTTCTCAGAAAGTATTCTATTCAGTTGTTTAAAATAGTTATCTACAGCGGTTTTAGTTTTAGACATTCCCAATGCTCGTCCTATTGAATTAATACGAAACTCGTCCTATTGAATTAATACGAACTGTAATATCTGGATTTCGTCTTAAAAACTGGAACAACCATACGTTACCAGCTATGCCGAAAAAGATTTTTTTGCAAAGTCTTTTACTATCGAGACTATATCAACTCACCATTTTCCCGATTAAATGAATGTTGAACTCCAAGACGTTCGGCTAAATTATAGGCCATTGTTCGTACTTCCTGTCTAGTCGGTGCAAAGGCTCTCTTCTGCAATTTTTTGATGTGGTTAGCGAGCTTCGCTTCTACTTCTCTACCGAGGACGCTCATAGGGCCCAAACGATCCGTTTTATCCAAATTGCTAGCTGCAAGTCTGCATTTAAACGTGAAATGCCGAATGAGTTCTCTGCTTCGTTTATACCTATTTGGCCTAACACTACTGCATTAACAGCAGACGATAAATCTTCTGCATACCAAGAACCCCTCTCGGCCACATTCCGCTTGCGGATGTACTGATTGGGCATTATCCTAAAACAAAAAGACATTGGTCCATCTCTCCTATACTTTGCTAGTCCGGCTCTCCTAAAAGTGGAGGACAGATAGACCAGTAAACCCTGCATCGAACAAACAAGTGAACTTTATGTTCTCCAGGTTATGTGCATGCCAGAATACATATCTGTCTATACCACGCCAAAATTTTATCTAAAACTTGAAATAACTGTTCAAAGAAACTCACTATGCAAAATTTCGATGACCATTCAAAACTAAATTCTTCGAAAACTTATATATAACAAACGAGACAAACACGCAAGTAACCGTACTACTAATTAACAACTGACGCTGTTGCATGATTCTACACACGGCGAGAAGAGCGTTGTTGCCACAGTATGCGAGAAATCGCAAGTGGTCCATCTCTTCTCGATTTACCCTATTCGTCAAGAAAATATTTTTTTCTGTACTTCGATTTTTTTCTACCAAATCCCAGATTTGGTCCTTCTTTGCTGCCTCTAGAAAGGCAAAATTTTTTTTGGGAAGCCATAAAATTAATCTTTTTTTAGTCCAGGATTTTCGGGGTATATCTTCTACTAGTACTACTAGTAGAAAAAGTAATTATTTTTGTTAAATATCAAAAAATAAATATTTTAATTTTTTTGCGGCCAAAAACGATTGGCTTTTAGTCCAAATCCTGGTCGTGTTTATCAGTTAAATTACACTATCTTTGATGATTTAAAAAAAAAATAAATATATATATTTTTTATGGTGCAAAATTTACTTATTTTTAGCCTTTTTCGACAGCTTGTACCATTTCTATTTTTTGATATTTAATAAAAATTATAACTTTCTTACACTCTCATATTATTTATCTTTGAAATACCACTAGAAAGTTGTCTATAATAAACTTATTTTTTGTATTATTTGGGTTAAAAGAACACCTTAAAAGTTTTAAGCGGACCGATGCTCTTAATATAAATGACAGATGGGACTGGAGGAAGGGAATTTTTAATGACATTCTGGCACCAAGCGCTTAATAGGCATCTAAGAGTTCCTTAACTAATTGTTCATAATTTCCATCCATATTGTTGCCTAAAAATCCTTTTACTACATTAACAAATGAATTTTAAGCTCTGAGTTCCTGCCTGGTAAGCTTTTCCATAAAACTGACATCGCAATTTTCTTATTTGTGGCCCAATAAAAAAGCCTTCTTTTAATTTGGCACCAATTAACTGGGGAAAGACTTGTCTTAGGTATTTAAATCCATCACCATCTTTATTCAAAGCCTTCACAAAGTTTTTCATCAGTCCAAGTTTAATGTGAAGAGGAGGCCAAAGGACATTTTTGGGATCAACAAGAGGTATAAATTTAACATTTTGAGATTCCGGTTGAAATTCGCTTCTTTCTGACCAAATTTTTGTTACATAATGCTGGTTTATTGCACGACTGTCCCATAAACAAAGAAAACAGCAATATTTTGTAAATCCCCCCTGAAGTCCCACTAAAATCGCTATAACTTTTAAGTCCCCACATATCTGCCATTTATACTATTGTAGTTTATTTTATCCAAAATCGTGTGCATATTTTCATAATTTTCTTACATTGCAACTGAATGGGCAACTGGTATAGATGGTTTTAAATTTCCATTATGCAATAACACAGCTTTTAAGCTATATTTAGATGAGTCCATGAATAAGCGCCACTCACGGGGAGAATGTTCAATATCAAGTTCCTGCATTAAACTGTCTATATCAGTACACGTGCACAACGAATTTTCCATGCTGCAGAATTCAGAAAACATAGCATTTCTTTTTTGTGAAATTCGTAATTTTTGTTTCTTTGGTCAATAGGTTCCATTTCTTAAGACGAGAACCCAGAAGTTCTGACTGTTGCTTGGATAACCTCAAATCACATACTAAATCATTTAATTCCTTTTGAATAATCAAATGTGTCTCGCCGGAACTGGGGCCTGTAGTAAAAGTAGGATCGGTGCGCTGTTCTTCTAAGCTGCCTTATGATGAGTTATCTCCATTATCTCTCAAATCAATATCTTGCCGATTTAAAGGCGCAATCGGCACTGGCAAATTTGCGTTATGAGGAACAGGTCGTATGGCAGATTGCAAATTTGGATATTTTATATTGTGCTTTCACTTTTTGGAATAACCTTCAGTCTTTATCAGGCAAAAATAACAATCGTCAAAATGATTGGTGGGTTCTCGCCATACCATTGGAACTGTAAAAGGCATACTTTTTCTCTTTCCCTTCATCCTCTGCACCAATGATACACTACAACTAACACAGCGGAAATGGAGAGCCCACCGCTTATCTTGATCCCTAATTAACACACCAAAATATTTAAAGTAGGCTTTTTTTACATTTTTGGTAAATGGCCTGGCTTGTGATTTCACCAGAACAAATTTTGAAACTTCGACCCGTTTGACTCGACATTCTCGTCTTCACATACACTTGCTTGTCAATATACAGAGAACTACTCAATTCGAAACTCAACAGAAGAGTGATGTTTAACGTTTATTTTATGTCTAATCTTGTAAACAACCCAGTATAGGTAATTTTTCCGTTGTAAAATGGACCCATTTTAGCCGCCCCACAATAAGATTGTTTACCTGCCAATATAAAAGGTTCTAATTAGGCTATTAAAAAATGGTAGGTATTAGGGCTTTCCGAATATTTTTTTTATTATAAGGAGGGTATTTCCATTGTGAAAATAATGGGCTGTCGTGTGTTAGAAAAATCATGTCGGCCAGTGTAATTGACGATTATGTCTGATTTTATGGTAATATGTTCTTTTTGGACATACATGCGATAAATAGTCTCCCGGATCTTACTTTTTAAGTAGTCGGTTAGCTTGATATGGTCTTTATTTGTTGTTGATGATTCGATTTTAGTCCATTTTTTCTTAAATTAAATATAGAGCTTGAATTTACTTTCGTTGCGAAAGCTGTTCTTACTACCACATTTTGTAGGTCCAAGGCAATTCCTACAGCTACTTGTTGTTTTTCTAAGCTAATATATTAAGAATAATAAGCGTGCTTTGCTCACTTACAGCCAGTTGCACAAAACTTAATTGCTGTTTAGAATATTTAACCAAACCTTCGGATTTGACAAACTGCTTATAGAAATCTAGGAACTCGCTGTCAAATTTGATATTCCGTTAAACATTCTAAACTTTAATTGAGCTTTCTGCAACCGACCTTTAGTCGTCTATTTCCAATTTTTCTCGGCATTTTCAATATCGACTTTGTTTTGATGCAAAGATAAACTATTTTAACGTTTCGAAATATCACACTCAAGGATTTGTCAACGTGATAAGTTTTAGTTGAAATAAGAAAAGACGTGACTTTTTAGTAAATTCACTGTTACAAAGAGGCAAAAAAAGATGTCACTGCATATCCAAAAAATGTCTACTATACTTACCGGACTCAGTTGCTGCCGGTAAATAGCTTATTGTAGTACTAAAGCGTTGCATAGTACTGCCCCTAATTTTGTCAAGTCAAAAGTAATTTTGACAAATATACAGAATGCAGAGCGATATATTATGATTTTAAAAATAACATATAACATAGAAATCATGGTTTCAATCATTTTGCGTTCGATTGCACGAGGCATCTTCAGGGATCTTTACTTTGTGAGATCGAAACCCTGAATGTGAGGTAAAGATCTCTAAAGGTGCCTCGTGCAATCGAAGGCGAAAAGTCGGAAAGTGATTTCATTTTGACACGGTCTAATCCCAAGAATAACCATGATTTCTTAATTGACCATAGCCGTGAAAGCTTTTGTTCTAGGTTAATATATAACATATTTAAATATAAAACATATTTCTCAGTTTGCAAAAAAAAAATTTATGAAATAAAATATTATACGATACACGCCCGTTAGGTGTTATTACAGTACTCGTTTATATAAAACAACTCGTACTGTAATAAGTCACCTACCGGCCTTTTAATGTAAATTATTATTCCTTACTGATTCACTGAAAAAAAAAAAGAAATAATTTGATTTAAACAAAAATGGATATTATTGAAAAGATATTTGTTTGCTATAAGCGTTAAATTTAAAAAATGCCACAAAATTTGTTTGAACTTACGGGGTTCATTCAAATAAAGATATTGTTCAACAAATACATCTGTTTTTTGCTCCAAGTAAAGTTTTATTTCCTATAAGTAATTACTTGTATATACTTGTTTGGTTTAAATATATATTTTTAAATCAAATATATAATTATTTAATTCGGAACTTCAGGAATGCGGTGACAGGCTAAAGCAGTTGGTGCGACGTAAAAGAGTGAAGTTGGTTTGGGTGCCAGGACACTGTGGGATTGAGGGCAAAGAGAGGGCAGATGAGTTTGCTAGACTCGGCGCCACCAGCCCGTATGTAGGACCAGAACCAGCTTTAGGCATCACTAGGCAGCAGATAAGGACAGTACTCGACGAATGGGCAGAACATGAACTTCAACGTCAATGGGGCCAGTCCGGGGTCGGGACGCAAGCTAAAGACTTCATTGTGAAGCCCGATAAGGGCCGAACAGAGTGGTTACTAGCCCGAGACAGGAAAGCTCTAAATTCCATCGTAGGAATAGTAACGGGGCACTGTCGATTGAGGTGACACCTCTTTATATTAGGCATTGAGGAAGATTCTATCTGCACGGAGTGTCAGGAAGAGGAGGAAACTCCGCTTAACTTCCTGTGCAGATGTGAAGCGCGAGCGAGACTGCCACGAGATATTTTAGGCACTACGGTCTTGCATAGGGACGAAGTTAAGGATGCATGGAAGGATATGCAGAATTACATAGTAAGAACAGGCAGATTCAAGGATGTACACCTGGTGGCGGGTGGTGGTTGAGGGAGGAGCTGGGGTAGACTGAAAGGGCCTTATAGGCCTACCAGTCAGGTCTCTAGACCTCCCCCTGTATATATCCCCTATATATATACAGGATGATTCATGACGAAATGTCAATACTTCAGGTACATATTCAGGACCAAAAATTAACATAAAAGTCTATATAAATAAGTGTCCGCAAGGCCTTAGTTCTCTCGATACAGGGTGTTAAAGTTTTTATTTAATTTTCCTATTTTTTAAATAAAATCTATGATAATATAAATAATGGAGTGAAAATTCATATACAGGGGTTTTTTGGTATGACAAATTCGAATCTAATATTAGTATTGCTCTTACTTGTAGGGGGCGCCACCTACATGTCTTTCTACTCCTTCGAACAATCACAACTTTTTGGTACAGTCTTGTATTACATTTTTGAGTAAAACAAATTATTCCCTTGCTACTTCTATTTCAAAAAGGTATACCTGTTAAAAGTGGATACGAGCAACCGTTTTCGAGATATTTGGATTTAAAACAATTTCGGCGCATGTAATTTTTTATCGCAAAATTTTAAAAGTTTATTATTTTGTCTAAATTTAAAAGCATCTTGGCACAAAAGCTTTGAAATGAAAGACTAACACATTTTTTTGAGGTGTGTATTCAGTGCCTCAGACATAAACTAAACAAAAGGTATTTAATTTTTATTAAAATTGTTATTATTAAGTTAATCTAGGTTACGTTTTATAATTTTCAAAAATTCCACCATTTGCTTCTAAGCACAGGTCAGCTCTATGGTGTATAGCTCGGGTTGCTCTGTGGATACATTCGGGCGCATTTCTTAGTGTTTGTGCTGCGTTTGTTATCCGATCCAATAATGCTTCTCTTGTATTTACTTTAGTGGAATATACCAGTGATTTGAACCATCCCCAAAGACAATAATCCAAAGGATTAAGGTCTGGCGATCTAGGTGGCCAATTAAACGGACCTCCCCGACCAATCCATCGGTTTGGAAAGTTTTGGTTTAAAAAATCTCTTACAAGTAAACTGTAGTGTGCAGGGGCTCCATCATGCTGCAAATACATGTTTTGTCTTACATTAAGGGGAACATCTTCTAATAGATTTCGCAAGTGGTTTTCAAGAAAGTTTAAATATTTTTCTCCTGTAAGACTACCGTCGATTATAAAAGTACCAATTAAATGACCATTTAACATTCCACACCACACATTAATGCTAAATTTACGTTGGAAATTATGTTCTACTGTAGGGTGAGGATTTTCATAGGACCACCGGTGTTCATTGTGAAGATTATTTATACCATCGCGCGTGAACTGTGCTTCATCAGTGAACAAAACATACCTATACAACCTTCGATCTTCATTAATCCAGTTACAGAATTGCATTCTCAACTCAAAATCACCCTCCTGCAAATGTTGAACCCGTTGTAAATGAAATGAGTATAAACAATTAATGTGAAGATTTCTCCAAGCAGACGATTGTGTAATTTGATAAGTATCTGCAATCCGCCTAGTGCTTATGCTTGGATCATTTTCGACGGCATTGAGTATAATCTCTTCTACTTCAACGTTGGGTCCCGATTCCCTTTCAGATACAATTTTCGCACTTGGAAACATCCCAGATTTTCCAGCAGTAGTGAAAACTTGTTAAAAAACCCCATTGCAGAAGCCATAGACGAATATCATATCTGCATATTCACGATGCTAGAATATCACAGGCATAATGACGTATTTAGATCTAAAGTTTCTTAAATGATTATTGTCAGATAATAAAAGTTATGAACAGAAATTGACAGTAACAAAATTTGATCTTATTATTAACTAACATCACTATTGCTAAGTAACAGGAAAAACGATGAGAACACCAACCAGCAGTTGTTCTGTCAGGCAAAGCACACTTCTATTTTTTACAATACATGCATACTTTATGTGAATTTGATAAAAAAAAATGACATGCGCCGAAACTGTTTTAAATCCAATTATCTCGAAAACGGTTGCTCGTATCCACTTTTAACAGGTATACCATTTTGACGTAGAAATGGCAAGAAAATAATTTGTGCTCAAAAATGTAATACAAGACTGTACCAAAAAGTTGTGATTGTTCGAAGAAGTAGAAAGACATGTAGGTGACGCCCCCTACAAGTAAGAGCAATACTAATATTAGATTCGAATTTGTCATACCAAAAAAACCCCGTATATCAATTTTCACTCCATTATTTACATTATCATAGATTTTATTTGAAAAATAGGAAAATTAAATAAAAACATTAACACCCTGTATCTCGAGAACTAAGGCCTTGCGGACACTTATTTATATAGACTTTTATGTTTATTTTTTGGTCCTGAATATGTACCTGAAGTATTGACATTTCCTCATGAATCACCCTGTATATACATATATATATATATATATATATATATATATATATATATATATATATACATATATTTACAAATAATCACCAAAATGTCCTAGATAAGGTAAAATAAATAAAAATTAGTTTTTTATACGTCGTTTCAGATAAAATGCAAAGTTTAGAAGAATTACATACAGCTGTCTAGACACTAAAGTTTGTCAAAGTTAGTTAGCTCTTTTATTTTCACTTTTTCGATTAAAAGTGGTTTGGATTTGATTTGTTATCATTAAATCGAAATTTAAATCAATGAGCAGCTGTATTAGTTCAAACACGTATTTACTGCAATCTATTATACAGTCAAAAAGTCTAGAATATTGCGAATATTTCGAAAAGTAAGATAGCTAGCAAAAAGAATTTAAGACAAAAATTTTAGGGTTTTTGAAAATGTATGAGAGTAAGGAATAGTTAAATATACAGGGACAATAAACAGTTACAGCAAAGCAAAAATCCTTTTACTTTAATGAAAAACCCTTTATATTATTATATTTCCGGAATCAACGTAAAGTTCTATATATGTTATAATTCAATTCAAATTCAACCGTTTCCGCGTTACAAACAATTGAAAATCGTTAATTTACCATAAGGTAAGTGATAAAGGTCATGTCACGTTACAATAATGTAGACAATTTTCAAATTTTGATTCATAAGTAAATATCATGGTAACTTTAACTGAGAAGAAGGAAACTGAAATTTGAATGATGGTTGGATATGGCGACCGCAAGAGAACACAAGCGAAAGTAAGTAATGTATTCACACTTATCATAATCGGCTCGCAGTAACCCAGTCTTGTGAAAGCAATCTGCTGAGTAAATTTAACGAAATGGGAAGCGTAAAAGAGAGACACAACTCGGGCAGACCGGAAACAGCTACTATTGGTGATACAGCTCTAGATATTTTAGTTAACCTAATCCAAATCAATCGCTTTGTCAGTTTGGCCTGAACCACAACGTAAGTTACCAGCTAGTTGAAAACATGTTTAAAAGCGCAAAGATTCATCTAGTTCAGGACCTGTCAGAGGTTTACTTAGATAGAAGAACAATGCCAAATTCTGGACAGACGCAATATTGATTCTAATTTTGTCCTTAATATTCTTTTTTATCTTATTATGCTTAATAGCACCGTCAATAGACAGAACTGTGGATGGCGGAAGCACAGACGCAAAAGCCAGAAAAAGTTGACATTTGGGTGGGTATTATAGGCTATAATATTATTGGGCCAATTTTTATTTTTTGGAAACCTTATTACGTGAACAGGTTATTCCACAATTAACAATATCCGGACCGAAGAGATGCCTGGTTTCAACAGGATAGTGCTCCCACGTGTTTTGGTTTAGAAATGCGTCAATTTTTGAACCAAGTATTTCCATATTGGTGGATAGGAAGGAGAGGTGAATTTGAATGACCTGCCAGATCCCCAGACCTCACATCTTCAGACTTTTATTTGTAGTAACGCTTAGAGAATAAAGTTTTTAACGGCCGAATAATATGGATCATTTAAAGAATCGAATTAGAAATGAAATAGGTGAAATTCCTTGGGATACTTTTGACGTCTTACGGGAATTTAAGGATAGGCTTAGCATTACCTAGCTAATAATGGCAGATATTTTGATCATCTCATAAAGCAGTTTAATTTAAGTTTTAATCGATCCTTATTTTCTCTGTGTTCTTATTGAATTTGTCATTTAGGAAGCTATAGAATCTATAAAAATATACAGAGTGTTCCATAAAAGTAAAAAGGAAAAGCTTTGCAAAAACATTTTAACTGGCCCCGTACATTTAGCTTTTTCTAATCCTAATAGATTTTTAAAAACCCTAAAACTTTTGTCTTAAATACTATTTCAGACTTTTTTGACACTGTGTATATTAATGTGAATGAAAACCTTTCTTACCTTCAAATTAATGCCCCAAATAGGCGATAGTATATTTATCTAGAACTTTTGCACTTTCATAACCCACTCTAAAAATCCAAACGAGCCTCTACACAGTATTCGAGTCAAAAATAAACTGCTTGCCTAAACTTAAAAACTTGAACGCAGTAATGCTGCAGAGTAGCAGTGGCGATCTATAACCAATATTTAAATGAACCTATTGATAACCTTTAATAAATATTTATTTAGCAAATATATTAATATAGAATATTACTGAATCAACCTTTCAGTGAACTAAACAAATATATAAAAAATTTCAAATAATCAAATTGATTTAAAAGAATATATGTAAATCAAACAAAAATTATTTGAGTCAAACAAAAATCAAGCAAGCAAATCATTATTAAATGTATTTGCTGACATTTTTTTCAGTGTATTTTCATTTAAGAAAGAGGAATATTTGACAAAAAACTTTGATATCTTGTAGTCAGTCGGTTGTTGTTAATTTAACATATCTTATTTCTTGATCCAAATGAATAGATATTTTAAAAGAAAAGAAACTGTTTTGGCGCATTTCTATATAAAATCTATATTCTTTTGAACCAAGATGAATGTGCTCTTGAACCAAAGAAATATTATTTTCGCACCAGAACAAAACTTTTTTACTTTAATTAATTCTGTGCAAAACTGAAATTACATTTTTGTGTGTTTATACAAGGTGATTTCTGTAAGTTGATACTAATCTCCTAAGATTTAAGTCTTCAATCAATTAAAATAAAAACAGAGATCCTGAACATAGTGTACAAAAATGTTGTAGTAATGCATGCTTATCAAGTGAATTTCGAACGCGCGAAATACTCAGTAATCTAGTTGTTAAAAAAAATCTGTAGTAATTATATTTGCCCACACACATCTGGCTATAAACGCACCGTTTGGACGATATCTAAATGTTTACAATAATTAAGGCTTTTTGTAATGCCGCCGAAACGGATTTAACGCACAGGTCAATAGAAATACGTGACAAAATTTGCAAATTCGGGTCGTATTTGCATTTCCTTTTGTTGTATAACACACGCCGATGTAATGAAATGTCCATACGGATATTGACGTGGGTACAGTTTATTATTATGTGTAGGTAATGACATAATAACTCATAACACATCAGGTTTGTTTATTGTTTTATAGATTTCCAAACTGACCTGATGTATTAGATACTACTTTGACAAGATTTTATAATGCGAATATATTGAACAAGCCTTCTTTAGTTAAGTCATCAAACATTTCGAACAAAAAACGGTCAATTTCGATTACTCGGAACTTCCCTCGTTATGATTTTTTTCCATTTGTTAGGAATAGTGAAGTGTGGCCCAATTTAGTTCACTACGTAGGTACTCACGGTATATATGTGTTACATATACTGTCTTTTCAAACATTTTTATTGAGCGCCATTTTGTTCCACCAATATTTTACCAGTTGCTTTATACCTATGCCACACTTGTTTAGGGCATAATAAGAATAAATTCATTTTGTTACATCATGTTGAATTCGTACCAGTTAATCTCATTTTCACATTTCATTTTTCTACAAAATTTAAAGTCAGTCAATTGGATAAGATTTTTACGTTGATTTCTTAAACATTTTATTTGCCCGTCATTTTGTTCCGCCATCTTAAATCAGTTTACCTTTATATCACACTTAATTCTTGCACAAAAACTGAAATTAATTTTATAAGGAGCATTCTCAGGCTCATTTTTTAATATTTTATTAGGCCCCAATTTTAATTTGCTACCTTGGATTCATATCAAAACGTTATCAGTTCATTCCCCTATAGCACTTCATTTTTGTGCAAAAATTCAGGAGAATTGGATAATTAGTTTTTAAATAATATTATTTAACCATTGTTCCGCTATATTGGATTTTTACCAAAATATTACCAGGTCATCCCCATATCGCCCCTAATTTTTGTCTAAAATTTAGGATCAATCTGGTACGTAATTTTTAAGCTATGCCCAGACGCACCGACGGTATTGATAAAACAAATATATTGGCATCTAGAGATGCTATATATATATATATATATATATATATATATATATATATATATATATATATATATATATATATATATATATATATATATATATATATATATATATATATATATACATATATAGATATATAGGGTAAGTGGACGTATTTCTTTGAGGAGGTAATACTGCACCTCTTTTGCAACCGATTGAACCATAATACCCATTATGCAAAACCCAATAGTTTTTTGTTGGAAGTTTTTCTTAACAACTGAGGGTTTTAGCTCTTTCATTCTGATTTGTTCAAAATTATATCACATAAATTTATTACATAACTAGCATTACTACCTGAACTAACCAAAAAACATGAAATAGCCGAAAATTAAAAATTATTTTTTTAAATTTTCAAGTATTAAGTATAATAGGCAGCGAAAAAAACACAAAAATGAAAATATTTCGAAAACTATTGATTTTTGCATAATGGATATTATAGTTCAATCGGTTGCAAATTAGCAGCACTTCCACCTCCCCAATGCAATACGTCCACGTACCAGTCAACCTGTATATTACAAGCATTTTATTTGGCTGCGATTTTGTTCAGCCATCTTGAATTGCCACCACAATTTTACTAGTTGATCCCTATACCACAATTAGTTATGGCACACAATTTAAAATCGATCCATTAAGCAATTTTTCAGGCTCAAATTTTAAATATTTTATTAAGCCGCCATTTTGTTCCGCCATCTTGGAGTCGTACCAATGTGTTACCAGTTGATTCAAACATAGTACCTGATGTTTGTAAAAAAATTGAGACAACTTGTATTTTTCAAGTATTTCAACAGTAGTTTTTTAATAACAATTTTTGTAGCCTTTCACTAGGCCGCCGTTTTGTTACGTCATATTGGATTTTTACCAAAATGTTACCAGTTTACCAGTCGTCCCCATATGACCCCTAATTTTTGGCCAAAATTTAAAGTCAAACGGGTAAGCAGTTTTTTTGCTACACCGCTAAGAGACAGACAGACAGAGAGACAGACTGACGGAATTGAGAAAACATGTTTTTCGTCATCTAGCGACCCTGAAACGTGAAGATCTGAAATAATCTGGAAGGGTGATTTTTTCTCGATTACAATACTTTTCCTTTACGAGGGAAGTAAAAAAACAAAACTCTCTCTATCTCTCTCTCTCTCTCTCTCTCTCTCTCTCTCTCTTTTTGACACTATTTTTTTTCTTCGTAAAGTTGGCCATGCTAAGTCATGGCCACTCCTTATTTGAAACCGGTCACGTCTCAAAATTGAAGAACAAAAATAAAGCCCATGTAATTGCCACTTTTGGCACATGTCACCGACTTAAAAGTATTCATTAGTAAATATATTTTTTAAAGGCTTTTTTTAAATATAGTCCACAAAATAGAAAAATAGTATAAAATAAGTACTCATAGAACGAAAGCTTTCACGGCTGTGGTCAATTAAGAAATGATTATGGAAAAAATGGAATCACTTTCCGACGTTTCACCTTCGATTGCACGAGGCATCTTCAGGGACCTTCACTTCACGAGATCGGAACAGTGAATGAGCTTGGAGAGACCCAGCCCGGCTATTTATAGTCGACCTCTGTTTACCGAAGCGTGACTCGGTGTAACGATCGGTTTCCACGTATGATGTAGATTAAAGCCCTATCTCTATTAAAATTGTTAGGATGCTTATAAATTTCAATAGATTCTGTAATTTTGCGTTTATAGAATCCCGAAACCGATGCAAGAACTTTGGTTTGTTTTACATTTATGATATGTCCAGTAGAACGTTGGTGTTCAGATACAGCAGATTGTATAATTTGTTTCTTTCTGATACATCGTTCATGTTCTTTAAGCCTAGTCGATATGGATCGTCCAGTTTCTCCAATATAGACATCACCACAGGAACAAGGAATTGCATATACTTCTTCCGTTTGAAAAGAAATAATGTCCTTTGGCGATCGCAAACATTGTCCAATTTTCTTGTGTGTGTTGAAGATTGTACGTATGTTGGACCGGCGAAGTAACCTTGCAATCTTGTCTGTGGTTCCGTGTATAAATGGAAGAACTACATTTCCTATCGGTAATTCCTTATTAGTATCATTTCGTGGAGTAGGATTATTATATTTTCTAATTGATGGTCTAATATCAGTGCAATATCCATTCCCTCTTAAAGCTTGAGTCAGTTTCTCTGTTTCCGATGGTAGAGAATTTTGATCTCAAATCGCGAGGGCTCTGTAGACCAACGAATTAATAACTGATTGCTTTTGTGCTGGATGATGATGGGAATTTGCATTTACGTATCTATTTGTATGCATCGGTTTTCTATATACAGAATGTCCTAAGGAACCATCCCCTTTCCTTTGTACAAGAACATCTAGAAAGGGAATCGTGCCTTTTGATCCGATTTCCGTTGTAAATTTTATATTAGCAACTTGTTGATTCAGATGATTAAGACCCAGGGAGGTTTTCTGAACCATGAGGCCATATTACAAAAGTGTCGTCTTCATATCTGAACCATGATTTTGGTTTTAGTGGAGACGACTCTAAGGCTTCCTCCTCAAAAGCTTCCATGAAGATATTGACTACCACTGGTGACAGCGGAGATCCCATGTCTGCTCCTGAGGTTTGCTCATAGAAAGTTCCTTGAAAGACAAAATACGTTGATGTAAGACATGCTTCAATTAGATCTAAAAGTGAGTTGTCAATACTATTATGGTGAAATGAGTCTGATATTATGGAAATTGAATCATTTTTCGACACATTCATATACAGCGATTCTACATCGAAACTGACTAAGATATCTTTGGGATCTAAGTGGATTGATTTAAGTTTTTCTACAAAATGCGTGGAGTTTCTAATATATGAATGTGTTTTTCCTGTAAAATTATTAAGAATATTTGAAACATATTTACCAATCTTGTAAGTAGGAGATCCCATTGCACTGACGATAGGTCGAAGTGGTATATTAACCTTGTGTATTTTAGGTAGTCCGTAGAATCGCGGAATCCTTGAGCTGCTCGGCCTTAACATCTTCTTCTCCTCCGCTGGAAGTTTGGATGCGTTTATAAGGTTGGTTATCCGTCTTTCAATTTTGTTGGTCGGATCTGCTTGGATCACTCTGTAGATGTTATCGTCCAAAAGTAGTTGTATTTTCTTCACGTAATCTGTTTTGTCCATGACGACAGTGGCATTTCCTTTGTCCGCTAGAAGGACCAAAATGTCTGTATTGTTGTTTAATGTTTTTATCGCCGTTCTTTCCGCAGCTGATAAATTCGACTTAGGCGGGTTAGAATTTTTGTTGATTTTCGCTGTTTTATACCTTATTGCGTCAGCTTCTTCTGGAAGTCTTTTAATTGCCGCTTCAACGGATGACACATTTGGAAGATACATTTATAGCGGTGTCCTGCGGCGGTTTTAGTGATCTTTGGTTGTCCAATAGTCCTTCAAACTTTTTCTGTTGCTTAAGGGTAACTGCTGTACTGTAACTGCTAACTGTAAAATCTCTTGAAATTTATAAGCATCCTAACAATTTTAATAGAGATACGGGCTTTAATCTACATCATACGTGGAAAGCGATCGTTACACCAAGTCACGCTTCGGTAAACACAGGTCGACTGTAAATAGCCAGCCTGGGTCCGAGCTCATTCAGTGTTCCGGTTTCGTGAAGTGAAGGTCCCTGAAGATGCCTCGTGCAATTGAAGGCGAAACGGCGGAAAGTGATTCCATTTTGACACAGTCTAATCCCAAGAACCATGATCTCTTAAAATAAGTACTCGTTCAAATGTCTAATTTAATCTCACTCGCCTACGGCTCGTTTTCTATACTAAGGCTCGTGCTATAAATCAAGTCTTATGAAACGAGCATTTTATACTATTTTTTCTATTTTGTACCCTATATTTAAAAAAAACATTATTAAAAAGAATATATTTACTGTTGAACAGTTTCAAGTTGGCTATGGCTGAACATTGCCAACTTTATAGAGAAAAAAGTAGGGCCAATACAACAACTTCTTTGCCTATCGTAAAGGCGTCCTTATAATTGCAAAATCCAGAAAAACGTATATTTAGCAATTTTTCAGTGCTCTTTTGTTTCTTTTTTGCCATATCACTAAAATTATGGCGTAAAGTCCTTACGAACTTACCAATACATGCGAACGGCAGGCAGACATCTTTTCGGAGAGCTGTAGGTTGCAGGTTCTCGGGTACACCTTTCGAAATTAAAATGGGCGCCACCTAATTGACTGTGACTCAATTAGGAAGAAATCTATGTTGTTATTTAAACGCAGACAAAATAAAGATTTGGAGGGCTTTTCAATAAAACACTATATAAAGTGCAGACCGTCAAATTTTAATGATCAACTTGATCTTTTGTTGTTTTTTTTTAAGAGTTGTTTTATAAAATTATTTTTGACATGTAAAATTTAGCTTACATTTAAAAATTCAATTGACATTAAGATATAAAAAAATAAATCAAGAAAATGTAAAACATATATAAAATATATCAAATATGTGAAATGTGATATAATGTTATTACCATTATATCATCAACCTGTGAACATCTGGTGAAATGTCATGACACAAATATGTAAATATGAAAATTAAATTAAATAGCGCACAGGGAATCAAAAATTCATGAATTTTCTTTTACCACACGCCGCAAGGAACAAGTTATAAAAGTATAAAGTAATTCGCCAAGGCTGTTTTACAAAAAGTAGGTTACTTACTACCTTTCTGCTACCTTACATAAAATTTATAAATATAAAAATTAAGAATTAATTCCTCGTACTTTTACAGGAAGGAACTCCAAAACCATTGTAGAACTCTTGGTTTATGTACCCCGAAAATAACACCATAAACTTGTAACTATATCCCAAAACCATATCTTGAATTCTTAACCTGAAACCCTACAAACGATTGTTTGTCTTAAAATAAAATCGACATGGAATGTGCAAAAACAAGTTATTTACAACACAACTATTCAAAGACATTGCCTTACCTCTAGTCATCTAGAGGGCTCCTTGGACGTAAACGGTCACCAACAAAGGGAATTTCCAGACATCTAGAAAGGCCTGTCGAGGACCGACAGCCAAAACAAAATTCAGGACGCCATTCTGTTTATAAAAGATAATTGCGATTTAGCTCACAGCAGGAAACTAACTTGAAAATCGACTTACCATGTGGTTGATCAAATGTGGAACCAAACAAAACGGGACCAAAATTTAAGGCCAGATGATGTCCATAAATAGGCCTTAGGCTTTCAACAGCACTGCACTTTAAAAGAAATTACTCATGACATACCTTCAGTACTTTAAAAAATTGGTCCATTGAGGCACTTTTATAAAGCCGGACACATGTTGCACCTCTACGCAGAGCCAATCGAAAGAGGCGAGAAAATCAGCTCCAGAAAATTCGAAGAAGCTTGATATTCCCCTCCATCATTCTTTCTTACTTCAGACTTATGCCAACCTAATGCCATAACCTAACCTAACCAAAATTATAACTTAAATGAAAAATCAGACACTGTCAAAGCTGGCTGGATGCTAAAAAATAAGAAACCAATGAAACCATAGTGACAGAAGAGAAAGGCAGGCAAATTCCGAATATTTATAAACAAAACAAAAACAAATTTCTTTTGTTTTAATTTAGAGAAGTTGAAAATACTTTACAAAATGTAATCCAATGAATTATGAATAAAACATATTGAGGTATGTAAAATGTAATTTACATAAAAATCTTGATATTTTAAAGGTTATATTTAACTGCAAAATTATAATGTTTAATTTTGTTTCAGATTACTAGTGGGCTTAAAATAATGAAAAAGCATCAGCAAAATGTCTGTTTAACATTCCATACCAAGCAAACATAAAGAAAAGCAGCTTGGATAAATGAAAACAGAAAGATATGTAAACTGACACTTTCTAATAGCTCAAATGTTCTCAAAGTGTTAAATTGATATTTACAAGAAAGAAGAGAGTAAATATGTTAATCATAATTTATGTGAGTGAAATGGACTGAAAGAAGAAACCAAAAAACAGAATATTTTATTGTAAATGAAAAAATTGTTATTTTCATTAATAAAGAAGGCCAGTATCTTATTAACTAAAACTGATTATATATTCAAAATATGTTCCTTTCAATAGTAACACCCTATTAATAAAGATTCTATTAACTTTCTTTTATAAAGTAAATTTGGAAAAATCCAACTCGTAGAGTTATTCGACAGAATGGTGTTTGAACACTGTGTGAAAATCAGTAATTATATAACTAGCCAAATTTTGTAATTGCCTTAGTGTTACTATAAACTAAAGAATTATACATAAATTTGAAAATGTTATAAATTATACAATATAACTAACAATATGCAATAAAAAAATCATTATAGATACACAGCAAAGCAATTTGTTTTCCCCAAGGCATTTTAACAAATATAAAAAAAAAACTCTTAAAACGTCCATTGCATTTTATTTTATATACTTTTAGTTTCCTCTTGAGCGGCACTCGCAATACCCAAAGCAATTTTTCAGGCGTCAAAGAGCGTATTAACTTCAATCAATAACAAACAACATTTCAGCGTGCCAGTCATCGAGAAAACATTAAAAACATTAAAAACTAAATAAAATCAGATTGCAACCAGTTTGCTGTGCTCCTTCGAGAAGTTTTTGCAATGCCGATCTAAAAGTTATGGGTCGTGTTAAACATAGTATCGGAATATTTCATGATTTTAAGTAATAAATTTAATATTACCGCCCAAACAAGTGACAAATCTATAAAATAATTTATGGAATATTGTCACTACATCGCACCTATAATTTAAACACTCGGTCTTGCCGCGGCTTAGATTTTTTTGGATTTTTGGTTTTAGTTAAGATCAGGGCCGCGGCCAGGTGCCAGATGTCTAACTTAAGGTGTTCAAAATATTTTTTAGAAAAATTATTACTAAAAATTATTTATCCAATTTACCTCAAATTTTACAGTAAAATTAGGTGTGACATGAGGATGAACTGGAAAATATTTAGTAAAAATCCAAGATGGGTAAAGAATATGGCGGCCTAAATAAATATTTAAAAAGTCGGCCAGATTCCATTTCCTAAAATAAACACTTTCTTTTTATGGAAAAATACAAAAATTGGCATATTCAGAAAATAAATTTATAAATAATGATAATGATAATAATAATATTAGTAATAGTAATAACAATAATAATAATCTAACGAAAGCTATTAACACCTTCGCCATACCTATTCTTACGTATTCGTTTGGTATCATTAAATGGTCACACACAGACATAGAAAACATTCACATTCTTATACACTCCGAATTCAGTAAACACAGGAAGTTACATCCCAAGGCATGCCAGGAAAGACTCACTATCGAGAGAAAAGAAGGAGGGAGGGGAATTATAGAGATACAATCGCTAAATAAAAAACAAATTTACGAACTCAGAAAATTCTTCCCCAACAAACAAACTAACCTTCACAAGGCAATAGTGAAGGCCGACAAGAATTATACACCGCTCGACCTGTCAAACAAGCCACGCAGCAGACGCACACAGTCACATCCAATCACGACTAGAAAAGATGAAAACCTGGTCTCAAAAAACACTTCACGGAAGACACATACATAAAAAGCTTGCATATACGTGGTTACAAGAAGGACAGCTGTTCCTCGAAATAGAAGGCGATCCAGGAGAAAGTCATAGTAACCAGAAACTACTGAAAGCACATCATCAAGGATACAACCATTGAAGGCGACAGGTGCAGAAGATATCACCAGCAAAGAGAAACAATCGATCGGATAAAGAGAGGATGTAGAATAATGGCCGGAACTGAATACACCACGAGACACAACTCAGCAGCGAAGATCGTTCATCAAGCATTAGAAACAACATACAAACTAACGGAAAACACAGACTACCATTATACACCAACATTCATACTTGAAAATGAAGACTACAAGCTCTACTTGGACATTGACATCCACACAGATAAAACAATCCCCGCAAACAGACCCGATATCACCTTTCAATCCAAAAAAGAGAAGATCACTTATTTAGTTGACATGGCTGTACCCAACGACGCGAACATCCAAGCGAAATACAGTGAGAAGATCGCCAAATACACCGACATGGCAATGGAAGTAAAAAGGCTGTGGAAACAGGAAAGAGTCATCATTGTTCCTCTCGTGATATCAGTAACAGATCTCACCCCACCAACGTCTACACCGCATTTGGCTCAATTAGGACTTAACATAGACATCAACAGGAACATTCAGAAATCGGTCATTTTGAAAACATGTAGCATCGTTAGATCATTTCTTAATCCACAATAGTTGTTTTTTTCGTTTTCCTTTTTTTGTTTTTTTTTATTTTTTTTTTGTACTGACTTGGTATAATCCCGTCAGTATAACCACAGGATTATTGTGATACAAGTGGAGATAATAATAATAATAATAATAATAATAAGCATGCCATGTCAATCTGGTACACTATTATTCACTTGACTGATACCAATATTGATCCTCTACCAATAAAAAGAGGTATTTTTAATGATGATTCACTGAGTCCGCTATGGTTTTGTATTGCAATGAAAGAAGGGTCTAACTTTTAATTTCCACTCGATAGAAATTTAGTGTCAAAAAGAACAACAAAGAAAAAATTCAGTTAAACCATCTTGTACATTTCGACAATTTAAAATAATGGCAGCAACAAAGAACGAGCTTGACCAGATGCTCAAAATTGTCGAGAATTTCTCTACAGATATTAGAATGCGGTTTGGGCTAGATAAGTGCAGAACTGTCAGTATAATGAAGGGTAGCATTCAGGAATATGGATTTGAGATACAGAGCGGTCAGAGTATGAAAGCAATGCGACATAGAGACACCTACAAATATCTTGGTATAAGGCAAGGGCAATGTATAAATCACCGAGTAATGACGGATGAACTGACAAGAATATGACAATCGCTAAAATCAAAACTTAGCAGCAAGAATTTGTCTAGGGCAATTAACACCTACGCTTGTTCTGTGCTTGACTATTCATTTGGGATAATTAAGTGGTAAAACACTGATATCAATAAACTGCAGCGAAAGATCAGAACTTTACTTACAAAGCACAAAAACACCCTCCAAGAAGTGCCATAGAACGTACGGCAATTCCATGGCATCAAGGCAGAAGAGGATTAACACATCTCAAAAGCAGCTAGACCAACAAATAACCAAACTGCGAAGCTATTTTAAACGAAAAGTACGCGCATTCTGATTATATGTGATTCGAATCAACTTACGCCTTTACAGCTGAAAAAGCAGCAAGATTCAACTTATCATGAACTCGTAGGTGAGAAACTAATGAGTTGGAGGGAAAAATCTCTGCATGGCAGACATTTAAGTGAGGTCAGTCAGGATTGTTTCGGATGTTTCCTAAAATGGAGAGTTTTCTAGTTGCTCTATAAGATCAGGTAATTCCAACGAGAAGCTACTTAAAATATACAACGAAAGATGTCACACTGGAAAATGACAGCTGCAAGTATAGATGTCGGATGTCAGAGAGCATACAACAAGTCACAGGGGGATGTCAAATGTTCGCTGCGAGTGAATACAAGTTGAGACACGATGCATTAGCTAAAATTCAGTACCAAGAACCAATTGAGAAATTACAACCCTTGCAGGAATAAAGAGTGCCATATTATATGTACAACCCTGAGCCAATTTTATAAAATAATCCATTTCTATTGGGACCGCACTGTTTTGACAGACCAGACTAATATTTAAAATAGGCCAGATCTTATTCTTGTAGATAAAAGGGCACGAAAAACAACTTTAATAGAGGTGGCTATAATAAATACTCATAATTTACATCAGAAGTATGTAGGAAATGTTGAAAAATATCGTGACTTAGAGGAACAGATCAGGAGACAGTGGGGAATGAAGAGCGTCCGAACACTGCCTTTCATTATGTCAACAACAGGAGTTCCTAGTCCTAAAAAAATTTGCTCCAGAACATCAAAGGGCTCTTAATGAACGTCTTTTTTAGACCGCGCAAAAAGGAGTGCTACTCGCGACATCCCGAGTAGTTCGCAAGTTTATGGGTAACTTGAAGACCAGTCACCAAAATAGATCCAATAACACGGAAAGGGTCCCATCAGAGCTCAATCCTTTTGATATGTAAATATCTGGGATGAATGAATGTTCCCATCTGTTTAGAGAGGGAGTACGAATGCCACTCGGCATTTTAAAAAAATAGTAATATTAATAATATAATTAACAACAAATGGAAACAAAATTTTACAACTAGTATTCAAAAATATTGGGATAATGGTTATATTTAAGAAGGTATGGTAAGTGAATAAATGTTTATTTGTACGTATTTATGTTAGATCTGAATCAAAAAAAGATGTGGAAATGAAAAATAAATACTTGAATCAATCTGAATTATTGCTAGATAGGTAAAGAAAGCAGCTATTTTAATATAATAAATATTCACTAAAGAGAAAATTTTAAAAATTTAAAATTGGTAGAAAATATAATACCAAGTTTTGTTCACGTGCTGATCATGCACTTTGCATTGTTTCGGTTTAATGTCTTCTTTTCTTTTATATTAGAACAATTTAAGGCACAATAATATTTTGTTATACAGTGTGTCCCAGATTCACTTCTCTATATAGGGATCTCGGCTCGTATTATACCTACAGCAAAGGTTAAATGGGGAAAGCTTTAGAGGAAACTTATTGCATTCGATATCTGGCTTCAGATTTACGATCGATCAAAAAGTTTAGGAAATATCGGCGAAAAACCGAAAATGGCGGAATTCGTTTTTCGCCAGTATATCCAGAACGGTAAATTTGACAGCTGTCAAAATGTGACATTATTGGGACATATTTTGAAGACAAATAAGATGACGTATGCGACACGTCTTCATTGTTTTTTGTTAACCCGCAACCCGCCTCAACTTTCATTTTTTTTATGACCGCCATACTGGATTTTTCGATTTTTGAAAAGAGTCACAAGTGCATTAACGTTTTGAGTGTCATCAAAATATCACACTTCGTAAATTAGGTTTCAATGTTTTTAAAGGAGGCCATGTTTTATTTGTCACAAGTTTACATTAATAAGTAAGTAATGTATTGACGCATTGAATTTTCAATACAACATGAAGGTAAATAACGACTTAAAAAACAAATCTGCAAAATGACGTCCATTTGCATCGAGACATTTTTGACAATTCGTGACTGTTTTTCGTACAACCCTGGTAAGTGTATTTTGGTTAATATTTCTAAATGTGTCCAGAACGCTTTGTCTCAGGATTTCTATGGTCACGGGGGGATCAAGTTCATAGATTTCGTTCTTCGTGTGACCCTAGATGTAGAAATCCAAGGGCGACAGGTCAGGGGATCTAGGAGGCCAAGATATTAGACCATTTAAAGAAATTATTCTTTCGTCAAACTGCTCTCTTAAGTTCTCTTAATTCATCTTCCGTTAGAATAGCTCGTCAGGCTGGTATAACCTGGTTTCGCAAAAGCTCTAGGTACCTCTGCCCGTTTAGGTTGTAGTCAAACAAAAATGGTCCAATAAGGCGATTTCCTGAAATGATTAATAATTTATAAATAGGTGCCCAACAGTCAACGGCGGCAGGGTCGGCCGGGTGGTACTAGAAACTATAAATTATAAAGAGAAAATTATCTTTTTAAAGAGTAGATATTTTCTTTCCAAAAATAATTATCGAAACATCCCGTAATGAATGAGCTTGTATACAGTTGAAACCTATTCAGCTTTATTATGAAAAAGAAAAACATATTTGGTTAGCGGGAAGTAATAGTCGTAATAAATTATTTTGTTGGTATTGCATATTAATTTCGGAAATACTAAATAAATGTATTTCAATGATATAATAATCTTAAAGAAGTACACCGTGCCTTAATAAAACAAGAAATATTAAAAGAACAAACCCATTGCGCTTTAAAATTTAAATTATTCGGAAATACAGCTGAACGCCTTTCTAAAAATCATAATGAAAATCGAAAAAGAATTCGACATTTGATTAATATGGTATTTTTTTATTACGCAAAAACTAGGCTTCCCTGGTAATAATAAATCATTAAATTCAGACAATCAAACTAATTTTAGAGAATTAGCTAAATCTGCAGAAAATTTAGATAAAGTGTTTATAAATTTATAGAACCCAATTCTATTTTTATAGGTTCTTCGAAACTACAATACAAAATGATTGAATAAAATTGTAATACAATATCAAAAATGTAAGTTGACTGACTAGAGTAGAGCGTTTCACTTTTTTTTATTAGATTATACTTTTTTAGTAGCATTAAAAAACTAAACGAAAAAAAAAAGGATTATTATTTGACTATCATTTGGTGCCTATTTAAAAAAGATTGGTTAGATTAACTTACCAATCATCCCACACCAAACGTTACTTCCAAATCTGATCTGTAGACGTCTCTCTGCCGCTTCGTGAGGATTTCGCTATCTCAATGATGACGTTGTGCCTATTAAAGACTCCACAATTCGTGAACCTGCTCTCATCGGACCACAAGACATGATTAGAAAATCAGGATTTTCATTACATCTCCTAATATACCATTCACAGAACTGTAGTCGTCTTGGAAAATCAGTTTCCTTAAGTCCTTGTACTATTATAGGTTTTTATGGATGGTACTTATTCTTTTTAAAACCCTCTGTACTGTTGATGTTGGCACACTAGTTTCCTGTTCTAAACCTTACCGATGTCTATGGTTTTCGTTGATAGCTTGTAAAATGTTTCTGTCTCGATTTTCATTGTTATTATTGTATCCGCTTCTAGATTGTTCAAAGGCACCATGAGGCTGCCGTCATTCGGGGTACATTTCCAAATACCTTGCTGAGGTAACGTCGGCGTTTCTGTATGGTTGAAAGTACAGAGCTAACATGTCAAACTTTTCTTCATTTGAATACGTGATGCCGGTCATTTTCTATAAGTTTTGACAATTTATGTGTCAGATTTATGATTTTATTGGTATAAAAGCGTACCCACTACTTATTAAAACACAGCTTTGATACTTTCAACTATTTAACCTAACGTCAAAGTCAAAATCCAATGTTGTTACAGCTAAATCATGGCCTCCTTAGAAAAGCATTGAGAGCTAACATTATTTTAAATCATGGCCTCCTTAGAAAAAACTGAAACCTAACTTTACGAAGTGTAATATTTCGATGATACTAAAATCTTTAATGCACTTGTGAGATATCACTAGACTGGAAATTTTAGGCTCTTTCCAAAAATCGAAAAATCCAATATGGCGGCCGTAAGAAAAATGAAAGTTGAGGCGGGTTGCGGGTTAACAAAAAACAATGAAGACATGTCGTATACGCCATCTTATTTGTCTTAAAAATGTGTCCGAATATTGTCACATTTTGGCAGCTGTCAAATTTACCGTTATGGATATACTGGCCAAAAACGAAATCCGCCTTTTTTGGGCTTTTCCCCGATATTTCCAAAAACAATTGATCGATCGTAAATCTGAAGGGATATCGAATTCAATAAGTTTCCTGTAAGACTTTCCCCATTTAACCTTTCCTCTAGGTATAATAGGAGCCGAGATCCCTGTATAGAGAAGCGAATCTGTGACACACTGTATGTATGAGCTCGGCTTGGGATCTATGTATATATATAAATGTATGTTTCCACATGCCGAACTATATAACTTCTTGGTTCTGAAATTAAATTTTGTTATCAGGAATATTAATTATTAGATAAGTAATTTAATTACTAACATATTAATTACTAATAGAAGTATTTTTTCAGTTTTTAAAACTGTAAAATATTTGTTTAGATTTTTTAGAAATATTTGATCAATATTTAAAGATATAGTACGAGCAGGGATCGACCCCGCACCTCTGGATCTCTAGTTCATTGCTCTAACCAACTACGCTAACGTACCAGTGACAACCAATTCATTAGAACCAGCACATATTCAAAGTACCTCTCATAACCATTGTTGATCCTGTCAAATATTCTAACCATATAGCGCGACTTTTCTGACAGGATGTCAAATCTGACGTCGCTATTAAACCCCGTGCATATTAGTAAATTTATAATTTTTACGTTATGCCCAAAGTTTTAAAATATATATATATATATATATATATATATATATATATATATATATATATATATATATATATATATATATATATATATATATATATATATATATATATATATATATATATATATATATATATATATATATATATATATATATATATATATATATATATATATATATATATATATATATATATATATATATATATATATATATATATATATATATATATATATATATATATATATATATATATATATATATATATATATATATATATATATATATATATATATATATATATATATATATATATATATATATATATATATATATATATATATATATATATATATATATATATATATATATATATATATATATATATATATATATATATATATATATATATATATATATATATATATATATATATATATATATATATATATATATATATATATATATATATATATATATATATATATATATATATATATATATATATATATATATATATATATATATATATATATATATATATATATATATATATATATATATATATATATATATATATATATATATATATATATATATATATATATATATATAATATATATATATATATATATATATATATATATATATAAATATATATATATAGTAGCAAGAAACATTTGATCAAGAGGAACACGGCGCTATAAGATTAGACAATTTAGCAGGATCAGCAATGGGTATGATACTAGTAGGTTTAAAAATGTGTTCTAACGAATTGCTTAACATTGGTACGATAGCGCAACTGGCTAGAGCAATGTGCTAGAGATCTAGAGATGCGGGTTCGATTCCGGCTCGTACCATAACTTTCACTGTTAATCCGATATTTCTAAAAAATGAATACGTCAACTAAAAGCCATATGAACTATCCTATATGGGGCTTGAGGTTTGATTATAATAACTAAAATAATGGTTTCACAAAAAAAATTAAAAAGGCAAAATTGATACTCATTATTGGCTGGTCTCCATTTGAAAAAAAGTCAACATCAATATTGCACATTTAGTGTAGTCGTATAATAATTTTCTAACCAATCGCCAGTATGTGTAGCGCCATCGGCAATTTAAAAAATGGAATGAAAACGGCGTAGGGATTAGGACCGAAATTTGGAAGGCGAAGTCGTATTAATTATTCTTTTCATTTAATATAAAATAAAACGAACGACATCCAACAACTACATCAGTTAACTTTTTATAAACATATGATATAACAAATAAAGCATTTTAAAATTTTACCTTATAATCAAAATTCATTGTTTTACCAGAACTGCAACACATAATTACTGATATCTGCTTGAGTTTCATGACTGATATTCTGCAACACTTGAAAAGGGAATTTGAAAGTAGACTTTATTATTGTTAAAAAGTTATACGCACACCCAAGACACATTCGAAAACAGGTCGACGTAGGTTTTTATTTAAAATATAAAATATATATCCCCTCACACTACACCCAGAAGGGGTGGAATAAGCTTAAATACCTTAAAACGTTGAGTTATGACGGCGAATCAAGGAATGCAGAAACTAAGCAGACAAAAATATTCATTGAAAGCGAATCTAAAAATAGACTTTTTTATTATTAAGTTTTTATATGTACTCCTGGAAATCGTACCATTCAAAAATCGGTCAACGTAGGGCTACATTTAAAATATAAATTGTTTAGGCCCTCATTCTCTCTCGCGAAGAGATGTAGGATCGGATCCGCTGCAAGTAAGTACCACAGATACCAATAAAGCGAAGCCTGTTGAGTAGGAAACCTGGATGAACACTGTCAAAGGCCTTTGATGTGTCCATGTAAATGACATCGACCTGGTATCCCTTTTCTATATTGATGATACTTAAGAAGTTTTGGTAGATACCAAGATTTGCTGTTGAAGACCTGCCTTGAAAAAAAAACGTGTTGCTCTGGTACAATGTAATTTGTTTAAGTTTGAAGCAATTTATCCGCTATTATTGCTTTAAACATATTTGCAACCATCGATTTTGATATCACTTCTTGAACCAGATTTATAAACAGGAAATAATGTTGATATTTCCAAAACTACTATGAATTAAAGTTGAAATATTTGACACAAAGGACCACATAAATTATTGGAGCACTTATTACAGAATATTGGAGGTTTACGATCGGGTCCAGCAGTTTTATTTATGTCTAGGTCTCTGGGTGTAAAAAAAAGAACATGTTGAAGAAGTGAGTTATCGAGAACCTCAGAAACGCCTCCAAATTGATGAGAATGGTCATAATACGAAAAACAAGATTCAAAATGGTTCGCAAAAGCATTAACAATGTCCCTAGGAGTTTCCACTGATGTACCATTGTACTCGAGGACCTTTGGAATACCATTATTCTTACGTGAAGAGTTGACATGACCAAAAATACTCGATATTTGTAGGAATCATTTGTTCTATGTTTGATTTAGGTTTAGGTTAGATAGTATAACTCTAATAGGTATTTTGTTTCTTGTCTTACTTTTGAATAAGCTATATAATCAGAATATTGAGCAGTATATTTATATTTCTTATAAAATTTGTTCTTGTTATTTATAAATTTCTTTAGTTCCTTGCTAATACCACTTAGGATATTTGTTACCAGATATATATTTTGGGGTACATATTTTTCATTATTAACGATATCATAGAATCAGTCAATAGCAGTGTCGATGACCTTGGAGTCAACAATAAAACTCAGGTCCATGCTATTGAAAAGTCATGAAACACGTAACGTTTTACATATATAATGGGAGTGACCTGCAAAAAAATTGTTTCAGTTTCTACATTTTACAACGAATTATTAATTTCGGACTTGATGAAAATGATTATTGCTTTTCATCTAAGATCGGCTGACACAATCGTATTAAACATAAAGCTATTAGATTTTCTGTATTATGAAAAATACGGGGCTTTTTAGAACACGTTTTTTTATGATTCGCGTATGGTTCCATATCCAGATAAGATTCCGAAAATATTATGATTCAGTGCCGTTGCTTTATACCATCATTCAAAAAACATTTGTATGTTACAATGACTTTGTAATTTCTCCGGGGAAAACTCTTTCCAGGCTGTTGAATAAATGAACATATAATTTTTATGCTGTGCCTAAAAGCTCGTAAATTTTCTCATCATCTCCGCAAAATACGGAGCCCTATGTAAATATTTCACATCACAGAATTTTGCTTCAGGGAATAGCCAATTTTTATACCTTCATTTTTAATTCATGATTAATTCTGAAACAAACAAGATCGATTAAACTTTATATGGGTTAAAAACTAGCCCTGCTTAATCATTTTCCGATGTCAATTCATAACTAAGTATTGAATCGCCTGCTTGGCGTCAACTACGTGCAAAAACTCCCCATCATCAGACACCAGACTCATCTTAAAGGACTGTATCGGACGTGTAATGGACCACTTCAGTTTTATTACTACATTTTATATGTATAGATTTTATTAATATAATTTTTTTTTTGGATATTTTAATAATGGTGCATAATCCGGCGTGGGGTGCAATTGACAAGCTCTTTAATGAATCGTGAAAGTCAAAAACGATGTTAGTTAGTGTTTCAGTGTTGAGTGAGATCGCAAGTAAAACTGTGAGTTAGTAAAAAACCCTATACGGACAATAGATTTACTAAAGAATTAAAAATTAAAGTATAAAGAAAATTAATTATAAAATACATAAAATGATTTTTACGTTAAACTGAATACGAAACCTAGTTGTTATTTATATCAAAACGTTATTATAAAACTGGTTTTCTATTCCCGCTCTTTAGTTCCCAGATAAAAAAATTAGAGATAGGTTTACGAATTTTGAAGTACAGAAATGTAAATGTTAAAAACATAATATACACAGTGGTGTGAAAAAGGTGAAATACAAGAGTTTTTGTAAAATTATTTGCTTCACTCCAACATAGCAACAACAAATCGTTTTCTATATTATATCAGATTGTCAATCCCCTTTGCTAAGAAATGAAAATATAAACTACATACAGGTTATATTAAATAAATTAATAGTAATTAGAGCTATCAAATAATTAAATTAAAATAATTGCAAAAATTATTGAATTAACTTTGGGTAATTTAATAAGTTTATTTCCTTTAGTTATTAGGTACCTATAGAGTTATAATTGATATTTGAACTAGTTTTCCAAATTACTGTAATTGGTTTTAAATTGTTTTACGGTTCTTGGATTACAAGTTAGTTTTGAAAGGTATATACTTTGAATGTCTATATATTAATTTTTGTAATATGACTTTAAGATAGCAGACGTTTAGCTGAAACTTGTTAATACAATTTTGAGCCACCTTCTGCTTAGATATCAAAATGAAATTTAATACAGATGTATATCTTGAACAATCGTAGAAATTTACACATATTTGTATTATATGATGACAATTGAAATAATAAGTAAGTTTTTTTTAATATAGTTGCGTAAAATTAAGTTAGCAAAATATTGTTAACGCGTGCAATTTTAATAAAAGTGAAAAGAAAATCCGTAAATTTCCTTTATCCGAAACTGCCCTCGTTTTGAATATTTGTTTTTATTAGAAATAGTAAACTGTGGCCCAATTTAGTTTAGTACATGACTATTTAGTAGTCAGTCAGTAGTTTTTACACTGTCAGACCCCGCCATTTTGTCACGTCATATTGAATTCGTACCAATTTATTGCTATATCACATTTAATGTTTCTGCCAAATTTAAAATCAATTGAATAAGTTTGGTATGTTGATTATTATGTAAAACTTTTATTTGGCCGCCATTTTGTTCCACCATCTTGAATTCGTACCACAACTTTACCAGTTTATCATTATATACCAATTGATGCTTGCACAAAATGAAATTAATCTAATAATCAATTTTTTCAGGTTGATTTTTTAAGAATTTTATTAGCCCACCATTTTGTTTTTCTTTTTGGATTCCAAAATATTATCAGTTCATTCCTCTGTAACACTTGATTTTTGTGTAAAATTTGAGGTAAAATGGCTAATTAGTTTTTTAGTAATATTTTTTTAATGTTTCAATAAGCCGCCATTTTGTTCCGGCATATTGGATTCTTACCAAGATATTACCAGGTCATCTCCATATGGCCTCTAATTTTTGACAGACAAAAAGACAAACCGACAGACGGACCGACGGAACTGAAAAACATATTTTGTTTTTAATCCGGGGCGTTAAACCGTCAAAATATGTAAAACTTGAGACAGTGATTTTCTTCAGATTTCAAAAATTTTATTTGGCTGCCATTTTGTTCCGCCATCTTGAATTGGTACCACAGTTTAACTAGTTCATCTCTAAACCACAATTTGTTTTGGCACACAATTTGAAATCAGTCCATTAAGTAGTTTTTTCAGGCTGAATGTTTAAATATTTTATTAAGTCGCCATTTTGTTCCGCCATCTTGGATTTGTACCAAAATTTAATTTATTTGATTCCTATCAAATACTTGATTTTTGTGCAAAATTTAAGATAAATATCAGCACTTTTTTAGTAATAATTTTTTTAACATTTCAATAAGATGTTATTTTGTTTTGCCATATTGGATTTTTACGAAAATGTTAGCAGTTCATCCCCATATTTTTTATCAAAGTTTGAAGTCAATGGGGTAAGTCGTTTTTTAGCTATGTTGCTAACAGACAGACATCTAGGGACCTTGAAATGTAAAGATCTGAAAAATCTCGAAGGGTGATTTTTTTACAATTACAATACTTACCTTTTACGAGGGAAGTACCAAACTAAAAAATTTGGACGAAAAACATACAGATGCATATAGATATTTATATATGTGTGACCTTAAATTTGGCTTTGTTAAAAAATACCATAGTAAAAAAAAGTTTAAGTTAAGTAACTTTCCTCAAAAAATGCTAACTAAATCTTTTGCTGAGCAAAGAATAATTCAGATAGTTATCCCTGTAATTTTTTGTTAGCTGTCCAGCTAGCAAAAAAATATTTAATACGCATTATTAAGTGAAAGTCTACATTTTTCTTAACTTTCTTAATTTACTTACATTTCTTACTTATGAAGCATGAACTTTTATTAAGCTAGGCTCTATGTTACTACTTTAATCTGGCAATATTTGGTTCTTATCAAAACCTTAGTATCGGAGAACTTAAAAATGTATAAGGTGTTCGAAATTACAGATAATTAATCGTAGATTCAATAAAGTTAAAATATACGGAGTGTCCCATTTAAAATATTAAATTAACTTTTTCTTTCAGTTTAACTAGAAGCCGAATTCAAATATTTCATAACTATTTTTACTGATTTTTAAAAGTTTTTGGTATTTTTAAAAGTTTTTGGTATTTTTAAAAGATTATACAAGACAAATCCTACAACTTTTGTATGGACAAAAATCGAATAAGCTATGCTTCTGCCGATCCACCATTATTCAGTATGTATTTTATAAGGTTCTTTTTGAATTTCACTGCGTTGGCAATTTTGACTGGTTCTAACTTTTGCAAACATGTCGTATTCTTACTTTTAACATATCAACGCCTGTCTTTATAAACAATGCTCTTTACACATCCTCACAGAGAGTAGTCCAGGGGCAGGAGATCAGGTAATCTCGCTGGCCAATATGCGAATTAAAAATCCTGAGGCGAAGAACATCCCATCCACTTGTTTTAGAAATTTCGGGTCACCGAATTTCCATTGAGGAATGAAAAGGTGTTCCATCTAATTGAAATATTAATTATTGCCTTACTACCAGGGGTAATTCGTGAAACATGTCGCTAAATTCCCCTTGCAAAAAATTTAAAAAACGAATGCCATTTAAATGATTTTCAAAAAAAACTGTGATTCTTAAGAATCTTACACCATTCAACCACCCAGGAACAATTATCCGTACTCAACGAGAATTGTGTGATTTAAAAATGCCATTTGTTGTAAGTTTAGCTTCGTCCGGAAAGGGAATTGTGTATCCAATACGTCAGTCTCGAAAAATGCCATGATCCAGTGACAAAAATCAAATCTAGTATCGTAGTCACGTGAAAGTAAAGTATGAATAAATTCGGCACAAAGGGTTTGTACTTATGTTTCTTTAATACCCTTCCAATAAACATTACTTTTAACTTTAAATCTTGTGATTGTTGAACTAAACTTGCCCGGAGATATTCTTCTTGAACGGAGTTGAACGTGAAATAAAACTTTCAACTCATCTTTGTATTTACTATTATCATTATCGTTATTAGCTGCTTCATGATGTTTAAAATATGTCTTTGGATATGTTTCAAAGTCTTTTAACACTTTACCAACAGTAACATAACCAGATGGTTCCCATTCAGGACGATTGGCGTTGAATTCACTCGCTGTCTTTCTAAATGTCTTATAGTGATTACCAACAATCAGTACGATTTCCACTTTTTCTTGATTTATTGAATGCATTTCGTTTGCTTTTGACAACTTTTTAACCTGAGAATACTTATTGAACAACCAGTATTACCATGTCACATTTACACTACTATGGGGAAGTTTCAAAGGTTTTATTGTTAGGCAATAATAAAAATATAAAAAACGACGCGGAAAAATAAGAAAGTGTATTTATGAAATTTTGTATATGACCTTAAGATGTGATTCTAAACAACTTTTTTAGAAATTTTTTTTTGAAAATAAAAATTAGAGGTAGTTTACTCTTGAGTAAAACTAACATAGAACGGAAGCTTTCACGGCTTTAGTCAATTACAAAATCATGATCCTTGGGATTAAAGCGTGTCAAATTGGAGTTATTATCTGACGTTTCGTCTTCGATTGCACGAGGTATTTTCAGGGATTTTTACTCTATGAGCTCTGAATTCTGCATGAGCTCGGAGGGATTCAGGTGGGCTTTTATATCCGATGTGCTCGCCGAACCGTAACCCTCTGTCAAGATCTGTTTCCACGTCTAATGCAGATCGTATCCCGTATCGCTATTCAGTCAGCTGTTAGGTTAAGTAATAAAAGAAAGGTCAAGGGTCGTTTTCAAATAGGTAATTTTTCGACGAGAACTGTATTTCTAGAAATCTTTTATTGGATGCACATGGTCTGATTGAACACTTAGTACCAATACCTAGTTGTCCTGGGATGAGCTATTCCTTAATAGTTTCACTGCAGCTTTTTGGATTAAAGACTAGTTCTTTCCGTTATATATATATATATATATATATATATATATATATATATATATATATATATATATATATATATATATATATATATATATATATATATATATATACATTCGCCGCGACAAAAAAGTTGGAAAAATATCTTGCTGAAATTATGCAACCAGTTGTCGAAAAAGCTGATTTATTTGTAAAAAAATTCAGAGCATTTTACTTGAATTATATTATTAGACATCGTTCTTTAAAAAGGCGATATCATAGCAAGCCTAAATGTCAAATCGTTGTTTCCCAGTATTCCCATCGGCGAAGCATTGAACAGGATTGCTATGAACGAGGATTTCCAGGTACATATAATAAAACTCCCAGAGCATCCATCGCTTTAAAAATTCTTGTATTTGATTCAAAGGGCAAATGTATAAACAAATAGATGATGCTCCTATGGAGTCTTCGCTATCACCAGTAGTCGCAAATTTATTTATGATATACTTCCAGAATCAAGCTCTTGAGAAAGCAAGTTTAAAGCCCAAATTATGGATTCGTTATGTGGATGACATATTTATTATATGGCAACGTGGTCATACAGAGCTGGAGAAATTTCTAACTCACGTAAATTCAATCCACCCCAGAATACAATTTATTCTGGGGTTAGAAGGAAACAACAAACTTCTATGTTTAGATGTTCTGGTGACGAGTAGACCGCGTATAGAAAACCAACACATACAGGCAGATATTAAATGCAAGATGACATCATCATCCCGCACAAATTCAAGCTGTGGCCAATACCTTAATATCCAGATCCGTGCCATTTACTGAAACACACACGACACAACACGAACTTAATTTAATATCCAGTGCTTTAAAGAACAATGGCTACACAAATCGCACCATAGAGAAAGCTATTAATGCACAGGATTCCCGAACAACAAACAACATAAATTATGAACCGGGAAAGCAACAAGTAGTTTTGCAATATGTAAAGGGCACAACCGACAGGATCGGAAGAATTCTTAGGAAACACAACATACAAATAATACACAAACCACAAACAACTATGGGTAAACTACTTGGAAACCTCAAAGATAAAATCAAACTGGAAAACCACAGAGTATACAGCATTCCATTCCAGGACTGTGAAAAGATGTAAGTGGGGCAAACCAACAGGCAAATATCATCAAGAATGGAAGAGCATAAACTCAGTATCAGAAACAAACAAACAAACAACTTCAGCTCTATTCCTACATCATCCGGAAACCGGTCACAAAATAAATTTCGATTGGTGTAGGGGAGATTGCCAATAAAGAACATAAGTCAAGAATAATCCGAGAAGCCATAGAGATTGAAAAACAAGGTGATTTGAATAAAAGGGACGAATCATTAAAACTACCAACAGAATGGAAGGCAATAATCGACAAATCTAAAATCAGAAAAAATCAAGTGCAACAACAACAGCACCATCCGGAAAACATCAATAACGACCGCCCAGATGTAACCTTCGACCCCGGGTGGGGGTATAAAAGAAAGCGTCGCAGTCACCAACATTTCAGTTTCTATTCAGATGCTAGAAGGAAAGCTTCGAACATGCCAAATTGATTTTGGCGAAACGTCAGCAAAACTGTTCTTTTCAGAACGACTAAGAATCAACGCTAACAAATTCAGAAGGATTAAGAATCAGTTCTCTTGCTATTTATTTTGTCTTATAGTATTAGTTGCAAGGTGCCGTACTTCTTATTACGCATGATATGACCTAAATATGTGAGTTTTCTTATTTTAGTTGTTTTCATTGATTCTCTTTCTGAACCCATTCTTCTTAAAACCTCGATATTACTAATGTATTCGGTCCAGCTTATCTTCAGGATCCGTCGAAAAACCCCATTTCAAGCCCTTCAATTCTTTTTATTTTCGCTTCTGTGAGTATCCATGCATCCACACCATAAAGCAAAACAGAGTATACATACATTTCACAATCCTCAGACGGAATGGTAGACTCAGGATATTACTAGCCATAACATTACGCGTGTTAAGAAAAACTGCTCTTGCTTTTTCAATCCTCTGAGGTATCTCTCTACTATGGTCCCACTGATCATTCAACAAACATCCCAGATAGGTGGTGTATTCCACTCTCTCCAGCATGTTGTTTCCATCAAGGAGTCCATCTACTATGTTGTTATTTTTTGTGACTGTCATGTATTTGGTTTTATCCGTGTTTAGTTGTATTCCATATTTTTCTCCCACTTCCATCACTCGATCAGTTAGTCGCTGCAGACCACCAGTTATTAATTACTGTTCCATTGATGATTATGCCATCCTTTATATTTTACAAAGCTTTGGCAAATATTTCCTTCGAGTATACATTAAAGAGAAGCGGAAACAACACGAATCCTTATTTCACTCGTCTTCGAATCTCCACTTCATCTGTTACTTCTCCGTCAACTCTCATCAGATTGGAACTTAATTTCAAGTTTTTTTTTCTTTTTCATACTTCTACAATCCAAAAATGCAGTACAAACCATACCATCTAATTTGAAACAAACTTGCAAAACCGAATTGTTTATACAATATCTTTTTTATTCCGTGCACAGTTGTTTCGCTGATAATATTTATAAACGATCCATATAAATCCACAAAACTATTACATTTTCTTCCATCTTTGTAAAGAAAGAAGTTTTAAAGACTCTTTAGGAACGCCGTAACGCCAAACCTGCACACCCAGTTGTCATAAAAGGCTCGTGCAATGGTGGCTGCTTCCTGATCTTTCAGTGGTATTACTTCAGGCCACCTGGAAAATCTGTCTATCATGGTCAGACAATATCTGTATCCCTCAGATAACCGCATTATCACTAGGTGAACATGCTCAAAACGGCTAGAGGGCGGTGCAAACGTTCCGACTGGACTAATGACATGACGCGAGACCTTCGAACGCTGGCATTCAGGACAGGATTGTGCCCACTTCCTGCAGTCACTCTTCATAGATGGCTATACATAGCGCTGAGTTGCTAGTTCCACTGTGGCTCTGACGCCGGGATGGCTTAGTTGGTGTATGCTGTCAAAAACTGGTTTCCTGAATGGCTTCGTAATAAATGGTCTAGCTATTGAAGTTGACATATCGCACCAGATTGTGTTGTTAGTGAAAGGAATTTGGATTTGTCTCATTTTTAAGACCGAATCGTCTTGACAAAATCTGGTCAGTTCCTCGTCACTGTTCTGGGATGTTGCTAGAGCGTCGTAGTCTATTGACTTATGAACTTCATCAATCCTAGATAAGGCATCTGCAATCACATTATCGCTCCCTGCTATATGCCGAAAGTCTGTCGTGAATTGACCGATAAAATCCAGGTACCGGAACTGTCGAGGTGATACTTGGCGCTAAAAAGCTAAGTGGTTGCTACTGATCATTTACCCACTGCTGCAAGGCAGCGCCAATAGCAGAGTCTGAAGCGTCACAGAATATAGCAAGGGGTGCGTTGACATTTGGGTGCGACAACAAGGTAGCCTGGGCTAGTGCTTTCTTGCTGGCTTCGAACGAGGCAAGACCTTCTGTGGTCCAGTGTAACGGGGATCTTCCTTTGATTTTTTTCTTGAGGAGAGTGTTCAGTGATGCTTGAATCTCGGCTGCTTTGGGATGAATCTCCGGTAGAAATTCACCATACCCAGGAAGCGACGAAGTTGCTTGGCCGTTTCAGCTTTTGGGTAGGCCAGAATAGTTTCGACCTTTTCTGGCAGCGGTTGGGTACCTGCGTTTGAGACGCAATATCCTAGGAATTTGACTTGGGACTGGCCAAACACACATTTACTTGGGTTAATGACGATGCCGTATTGCTGAAGCCGCTGAAACAGTGTTTCCATGTGGCGGAGGTGTTCTTCGGGCGTCGTTGAAGCAACAAGGATATCGTCTAGGTACACATAACAATAGTCCAACCCTCGAGTAACTTCATCCATGAAACGCTGAAAAGTTTGTGCTGAGTTTCGAAGTCCAAACGTCATAAATGGAAATTCGAACAATCCGAATGGTGTGGTGATGGCTGTTTTTGCGATGTCCTCCTCAGCTACTGGGATTTGGTTGAACGCACGGATTAAGTCGACGGTTGAAAAAATCGATTTTCCTTGGAGCTCTTGTGCGAAATCCTGGATATGGCGGACGCCATATTGATCAGGACAGGTTCTGCTATTCAGAGCTCTATAATCTCCACAGGGCCTCCATTCGCCGTTGTTTTTTGGTACTAGGTGCAACGGCGAGGACCAAGGACTTTTAGATGGCCTGGCAAGTCCGAGTTTCACCATGGTGTCGAATTCTTTCCTTGCTGTTTTTAGTTTGTCCGGACCTAGGCGACGTGGTTTCTGGGCGACAGGCGGACCAGGCGTTGTAATAATATGATGCTGAGTTTTGTGTTTAATGTGTTTGGGAGCACCGTTTGGTTTGGTGATTCCCGGGAACCTTTCCAGAAGCACATGGAAAGGGGAAGCACCATTAATTACTTTGACGGTCGGAGCGGTCCATTCCAAAACCTCACCACGTGATGCCAGTTGTGTTGTGGGGTCCAAAAGTTTGCTTTGCTGCAGATCCGGGAGCAGTCCATAGTGTGCGAGGAAATCTGCTCCTAGGATAGGTTGAGTCCTAGGTTGAGGGTACGCGGTACTATTCCGTATGTGGTTATAGACAAACCATTGGCAGCTGAAAGTGCGTAGGTTGATTTGGTATGAGCACCATACACTCGGAGTCTCGGGATTACGCTTAGATCGGCACCGGTGTCGATGAGAAATCGAAGTCCGGTTTCATGATCGTAGATAAATAGGCGGGGTGATTTATTAAGGCAGGTGTCATTTGCCGCCATCAGTGACTGCCTGGTTGGTTTCCCTGGTTCCATGAACAGGGCACAGGGCTTCCTGCTTGTAGCGCCAGTGGTACCAGCATAATCCGGCTGGGCGCGCTCCCCTAGGTGTAGATGGCGAGCGATGCCGCGACTGGGATCGGGATCGAAAATGCGTGCGGGAATTTCGCATTCCTCTTGAAACATGCACGTTCTGCTTGACACTAGCTAGCTCTCCCTTGACCTCTGAAAGTTGCTGTGTTAGTTGTTGCATGCATGAGGGAATGGAGAATCTGGTATTCTTGCGAATGCTTAGGGGTGATTGCCGCTACGGAAGGGCTCACAGGCAGAGCAGTAAATATATTGTCAGCCAAGTCCGCAGTTTCACTTAGTGTTTGACGTGATTGCGTAGCTAGTATAGGTTGTAGATTGGCTGGTAAGCGTCTTACCCAAATACTCCTCACTAATGTCTCCGGAACTACTGATCCTGCTAATGCCTGCAGTCTTCGAAGAAATTGGGAAGGTTTTTCGTCACCCATAGCTTCGTTTTCTAGCAGTTGCCTGGTCTTCTGTTCTTGGCTCGCACTTAACCGCTTTATGAGTTGTTCTTTTAGCTCGGAATAGGAATCTAATGGTTTCGTCACAATGTCGCGCACTTCGCTGATATATCGCGGCGGAAGTTTCGCGAGAATGTCCAAATATTTTTGCTCGGTGTTTGTGATTTTTGATCTATTAAAGCAAGCCTCTACGATTACAAACCAAAGTTCTGGATCCGACGGGTCAAAGCGTGGAAGTCGCGGCGCGGAATGTATCGCGACAGCGTTCGCGATAGGGATTGCACTGTTGGTTTCTGCCGCACAGTTAGGCATGGTATAGCGCGAAATATTTGTTACAAATAAACTCACGATAGCTTAGGGACTGTTGTATTGACTAAAACACAACCTACCACAAAAGGAATGATAAAAAGTTCACTATAATACTAGGTACTTACATTGATTGTTCAATTTATCACTAAAACACTGAGGCACTAATTACACTACTTGCTCTCAAAAAACAAATCACGTCGGGGTCACCACTTTAGGAACGTATGTGTGTGCTTGCTAAGCTATATATACAATACATTCCTTTTTTATATGACTGTGAGAGTTTATTGAAACACTGTTAAAACGAAATAAAATAAGTCTATTGAACTAGAAAAAAAAAAATTCACATCCGACTTTTTGCAAGTCCAAAAACAGAGTTTTCCTCTAATATTCATACAAATCTCAAGAAACATAGAGTTCCACCCCCTCGCTTTGATTGGTCCTATTCGTTGGCAAAAGGGGTTTTTTTATCTTTGTAAACTTTCCCATGGTCAAAATAAAAACATTCATTACAGATAGTAAAATGGGAATTTGGAGAAAGCTTTACTAAGAAGGGTCGTTTCGGTATTTTCCTATCATAAACCCTAAATGCAATAAACAGTTTACTATCATACTTACTAACATATTTTAAAATCGTACAAAGAAGTGTTGTAAAAATAAAAATTAACGGATAGCATACAACAACCTTAAAACTGAATTAGACTCTAAATGCCAATGGAAATTCCCACAAAACTAAGTACCTACAAATTGTTACATTTCTCAATAGCAATAGATAATTAGCCTAGATTAAAAAAGTAAATGTAAAATAAAATAAATATGTACAGTATGTTATGCAGTAACAATGAAAAGTAAAACAAATATATACAGTGTGATATGCGCAAATTTTAATTTTGGCAGACAAATGTGGGAGACATTCAGTCGCCACAACTCTTTGTTATCTTTATATCTCAGATATTCCTGTACACCATTTCGTGGTAAATTAACTATAAAAAATATAATACGTGGGATGCAACATTTAAATTCCCAACTATTCCGCTAGAAAATTAAACAAAAGTCAGAATAACCACTGAATCACGGACGAATTAATACAAACATATATACTTCTTCCGTGGTAATATTTGATATAATTATCTGGTAAACATTTACTTATATGATTAATTTTGCAACAATTCAGCCCAATTAACACGAATCCGTACGATTTATCTTTGTATAATTTTCAAAAGAATGTATAAAATGTTTCCCATTCGAGACTGTGTTCTAGGAAACGATTAAAACGGGATTTTTTACTACCTTTAAAATGTTATTAACCAACTCATTTTTTCTCGATTATAGATAATACAATATAATTTTAATAATCATTCTGTTATTACCATATTGACAAACCAAAGACCGAGCCCTAAACATTAAAAACTATTGTGCATTGTTTAATGTTTGTTGTGATCTTATCATATTACTTTAGTGCGTCGTAAGTAAATTGGGCCCCTCGGTTATGGGGCCCAAAGGACTTGTGCTATGGGTTCTGTCGGGGAGCCTATGCAGTGGAATTATCTTGGATAAGCCAAAGTATAGGGGTAAGTTTTTTCTTTTAAGTTTATGTAATAGTGTTTTATAAGCAGTGTGGAGAGATGTAAATATTGTCTAAACACCTCTTTTGACTTTCCCATATGACAATATATACAGTGTGTTCAAAGAGTACCGGACTCAATATCTCGAAAATGCACCGTTTAATCAAAAATTGTTTGAAATAAAATCTATGGCTCTTTTTTATGTCTACATTAAAAAAATAGCTTTAAATATACAGGGTACATTATAAAGACGATAGAGACACAAGTTGTATATTTTTAAATAGAATAGTATATTTGTTGATGTATTTGCTGATTCTACACAATATTATAGCCTAGCTTCATATAACATGTGCTATATATCATTTTCAATAACAAATAAATACCTGTTATTACAATAACACAATTTAAAATACTTTAACAATTACAATTTTGAAAACGACCCTCTTGAACGGTAGAACAATATTACAAATTGTAATAAAATGAAATATGTTGTAATAAAATGAAATATGTTCTAATTTTGTCTTTCAATATATCATCATTGTCTGGTTTTGTTATATAAACTTCATTTTTCAAATACCCCCAAAGAAAGAAATCCAGGGGCGTGAGGTCAGGGCTTCTGACTTGCTATTTCATTCCTTCTGCCGATCCTTTATATTTTAGCCAAAATGTGCAAGAGAGACGGTGCACTCGAAATTTAAATTTTGTGAAGGCCCCAAAGTAGCAAGGAGATGAGCGCCACGTTCTTGTGGTAATGCGAAACAACGTCGAACATATACAGAATATTTTTTACCTTTTTTATATAAAAGCATTTTTTCAACTATAGAGGGTAACCCAAAGAACACGAAAGAAAAAAAAGTATCATAAGCTTTTTTAAAAAACGGGGAAATACATCAAATTTGTTTTACCATTTTGTACATAAAATATTTTTTCTACTGTACAGTGTACATGGTGTCCAAATTTCGATGTTTTACGGGGTATCTCGGCTATTTGAAAAGATAGAGACTTGCGGTTTTCACAGCTCTGTGCTCGATTTTTGTGAAACTAAAGATTCCGTAAACAAAAATTTCCCAGCCCGCTTCATTTCTGAGATACAGGGTGATTTTGAAAATACTGCATTTTGGGACCCCCCTCGTAGCTTACCGTTTGAGATATCAAAAAGGTAAAAACTGCTTATCACGCAGTTTTTCATGTAGAACCCCGTGGCGTAGTAAGATTTTTTTTTATAACCTACCATTTTTGAGTTATTTACCAATATTATGTTTTTTTAAATGAGACACCCTGTATATTGGTTAACAGTTCGATAGGGTTTTTTTAGCTTTTCAAATTTAAACAAAAATCAAAGTGGCCATGGATAAACAAAATAAATAAACAATTGTATATGAATTGTTTATTACCTGTCAAGTTTTGATAAGAACTACCTAATTGTTGAGTTTTTACCTCGTTATCTTACATTTTTTAATATTTATTTACTCATTTATTTATTTTCCATTTATATTTTCTTTATTGCTAAAAATGGCTGAAAGGCGACGTTATGAAAATTTTGAAAAGTATGATATGTTAGTTTGTTACATACAATCAAATGAAAATAATGTTGAGGCTGCCGTCCTTTATTATAACAGGTATGTAGGTATCTAGTTAACTAGTAGTTAGTAAAATCTATTATAATGCGTGGTAGGTATATTAATTCGAAGGGGTCGGTGTTTTAACCCTGGGTTTCTAAATTAATTTCCGACGGATGCCATTATCCTAACAATCGTTTTTCTGATAATTATTAAGAAATTAAACTTTTTAAAATATAGCTTTTATTTTAAAAAGTTTATGTTGAATTGTTAAATTGTTGAGTTGTTATGTTAAAATTGTTCAATTTAAATTGTTGAAATGTTATGTCGAAATTGTTAAATTGAAATGTTGATTTGATTTGTTATATACTTGTTACTTGTTTTTAATGTTTTCTTAAAATTGTTATTGATGTTTGATAATATATTTATATTACTTAAAAATTTAGTATAAAATCTTAATAATTAAAACTTCAATTTAATTTATCTATCTAAGTAGATCTCGGTAGTGGAATAGATACAGCAAATGTTTTTCATGGCTATCTGGGATATTTAAAAAAAAAATATTTAAAAATGTAAATTTTAGGCCAACGTATACAGATAAATACCACAAATTATATATTTGAAGAGCTAAAAAAAACCCTATCGAACTGTTAACCAATATACAGGGTGTCCCATTTAAAAAACCATAATATTGGTAAATAACTCAAAAATGATAGGTGATAAAAAAAAAGAAATGTCAATTAAAGATACAAATATTTTTTATTTCCGTTTTTCTTAGCATTTTTCGAAACGGAAAACGGTAAAACATTTATATATATATATATATATATATATATATATATATATATATATATATATATATATATATATTATGCATGGTGTGAAACATCTCCATAAAAACAGAATTTCGAGGAGTAAAAGTTTTCAAATTTTTTTACTAGATTTATTATAACTTCTCTTACCTGGTTAAATGTTACTTGAGAGAAACAAAATGTGTGCAACATTGTCTTTTCACTAATATTATCCAATGAGTCTCCGTTTGTAAAAGGGATGCTTATTAAGTTTTTAGCTATTTGGGAAAAGTGGTTGTTAAATATATTTGCCGAGATATTTGGTTGGTCACAACTTATTTTTATTGCTTAATAATTATTTATGATATCCTCAATAGAACGTGTGGGATTTGTGGAAGTCCGAATAATGTTGTCATTTGGCCCGATTTTAGTTTTACATATTTCCTGTTTGTAATATTGAAGTTCTTATATAGGTTATTTACATCTGCATCTGCAAAGTTCTCTAGAAAACAAAGTTGTTCTCTCATCTCCCTCAGTTATTTGGTAAACCAACTAATTCTGTATGCTTGACCTGATCTGACTTTATGTTGCTTTTCTGGAAAAGATTCCACTCAAGCTGTTTCAAATACGTTCATAAACCTGGAAAACTTATCCTCAACACAAACGTTGTTCACACCAACAAAACTCCAGTCATTTTCACTCACAGCATTGTGAAACAGATTTATACCTCTCTGAATTATTGGCCTGTATTTTATACTGCTCCTAGTAACACTATCATTTATTTTCCCAACCAAAGTCTTAACTATCTGTCTCCTATGGTCAGAAATGCCCAGGTTGCACACTTCTGCAGGGAGCAAACTTCATCTCAGAATCCACAAAGATAATACCTAGGCAATTTTCGGCTCGAGTTGGCTAAAATATTGTTTGTTTCAAACCGTAACTGTCGAGAATGTCATGTTTTGACAACACCTGCATCGGCCCCAAGAAAATTTGTATTAAAATCACCTGCCAAAACATTTTCTTTATTAGAGCTCACTTGGCTTATGATTCCATTAGGAGAAGCCAAAAAGGTAGCAAGATTTCCTGATGAAGATCGGTATTCTACAAATATTAATACCCACAATATTTCTCAACATTTGGCTCTAAAATAACACTTAAGACCTAGACATTATTTCACAAAAACCTCTACCAGTAGATTAAGACCTTGCACAGTAACCAGTCAGTTTGTAACCCTGTATTTGAATGCCGTGGATTGCACTAATGTACTTATATAGTTTTTATGACGCTATGAATTCAATTTATTTTTAAAGTACAAATAATATATTAAGAAGATCTCATTTTTATTATATTGTATAGTTTGTTTGTGTTTGATGTATACAAGCACTCTCCAAATCAAATATATAACAAATAACAATTTCCTGCTGTTTTAGTATGTTTTTTTAATTCCTAATCTAAAATGGCAGAATAACTTGTAATTCATCTACCCGACTTAATGATGTTAAATCATTGATATGTTAAACCATTTTAAACTATTATTTTCAAAAATGAGTTATTTTGAATCTAACCTTTTTCTTAATATATTATAATTAGCCAAACCTAGTATAGTGGTAAATGTTTCTGCCATCACGAAAATAAAGTAGGTCATGCCAAAACAAACCCAAGCAGTTAAAATAAACTATTAAATACCTTTATTTATGTCATTTAATTATTTCCCAAAACGCTAATAATCTGTGACTGTTTTTAAATATTATCGTCATTATTTTACTGCAAACAATACCTTATTAAACATCGTTGAAAAGAGGAAACTGCATAAACTAAGATTATGTAGTTTTAAAGTGTAAACGTCCATGGTACTTGCGATTAGTATTCACGTAAAAAAGACAATTATTATAAATCATACAATTTTGTAAAGTAATACCAATCCGTTAATTAAAAAGACATAAATTAGATCTATACAAAAATGGTGTAATATATATACACCTTTACAGAGGTATCTCGTCAACGAAACATGAAATTAATGAAACCTAGGTAGGTCTATTATTTATGGGACCATCCTTTTCTCATCCTATAATTTATTCAGGAACTTTTATCTGTCTAACGTTCATATGAGGCTTGAGACTGCATCCATTGATTAAAATTTACAACTCTGATGCAAGGCTGTAAATTCAAATCTAACTGTATATCTCTCTTTGACATAGACATTTTTACTGCTTACACCTGTTAAATGTCTCCTCGTTGCATTGACCGGAAATATGCATACACTTCCATTTCGATCATATGCATATTATAAGGGGACCGATCAAGAAAATATTGATCAAAAACCGCTTAAAAGATAATCGATATCATAATAGTAGGAGAGGTGTTGAAAATTTTCGGGTGAAAATTTTTATACCACTTCCTAAGTAATGTCTGAATACAAAATCGAACACCAGGCTGAAGAGTTGTGGGGCACTGTCAACCCAGTGGCTTATATCGATATGTCCAAAGAGATTTGCAACAAATAGGTATCTGTAGTAAGTATAGTAATCGTGAAAAATATCACCCTACGAGATTTTTTCAGATCTTCACGTTTCAGGGTCGCTAGATGACAAAAACACATTTTCTCAATTCCGTCGGTCTGTCTGTCTGTCTGTCTATCTAACTATATGTCTGTCTGTCGGTTTGTTGGTCTACCTGTTCGCGGCTTAGCTAAAAAACTACTTATCCGATTGACTTCAAATTTTGGTCATAAATTAAGGGTCATATGGGAATGACCTGGTAACATTTTGGTAAAAATCCAATATGGCGAAACAAAATGGCATACTAGCAAAATGTTGAAAAGATCATCATTAAAAAGCTACTCAAAAAAATTGTGGTACTAATTCAAGATGCCGAACAAAATGGCGACCAAATAGAATGATTGTAGTCGTGAGAAAATCACCCTCTCAGATTTTACAAATCTTTACATTTTGGCGTCCCTAGATGCCACCTACCTAACTGACTTCAAATTTTGACCAAAAATATGTTAAAATATTTTTGTTAGAGTGGTATATTATTTGGGGTTAAGATCCAGTAAAAAAAACATGTCAATGTTTCTACAGGACACATATATAAATCCTATGCTCCATGAAACCATATTATATATCTCCCAGATATTTAGTTTCTAAATGGTATTGTTAATAGTCCTCTTGTTGTTATGTTAGAGTTGTGTATTCTTTCGGGTTAGGATCCAGTAAAAAAACAAAAGATTTTTTTTTATTTTTGACGTGTCGTAAATGTATTACTGCATCCTCAGGACGCATATATATATATATATATATATATATATATATATATATATATATATATATATATGTTGATTTTTACTCCTTCACGGATGGAAAAATACAATGTGTTTTCATTCCGGGTGTACATCGGTTCACTACTGTCGTTCTGAAAAGAACAGTTTTGCTGACGTTTCGCCAAAATCACATTTGGCATTTTCGAAGCTTTCTTTCTCGCGTCCGAATAGAGACTGAAGTGTTGGTGACTGCGACGCTTCCTTTTATACCCCCACTCGGGGCCGAAGGTTATATCTGCGCAGGCGTTGGTCGTTATTTATGTTTTCCGGATGGTGCTGTTGTTGTTGCGCTAATTGCGCTTGAGTTTTTGCGATTTTAGATTTGTCGATTATTGTCTTCCATACTGTTGGTAGTTTTAATGATTCGTCCCTTTTATTCAAATCACCTTGTTTTTCAATTTTTATGGCTTCTCGGATTATTCTGGTCTTATAATGTTCTATATTGGCAATCTCTCTACACCCATCGAAATTTATTTTATGGCCGGTTTCCTGATGGTGTAGGAATAAAGCTGAGGTTGTTTGTTTATTTCTGATGCTGAGTTCATGCTCTTCCACTCTTGCTGATATTCGCCTGTTAGTTTGCCTTACGTACAACTTTTCACAGTCCTGGCACGGAATACTGTACACTCCGTGGTTTTCCAGTTTGATTTTATCTTTTAGTAGTTTTACCTATAGTTGTTTGTGGCTTGTGTATTGTTTGTATGTTGTGTTTCCTCAGAATTCTTCCGATTCTGTCTGTTGTGTATTTTACATATGGTAGGACTACTCGTTGCTTTCCCGGTTCGAATTTTTTGCTGTTCGTTGTTCGGGAAACCTGTGCATTAATAGCTTTCTCTATGGTGCGATTTGTGTAGCCATTTTTCTATAAAGCACTAGATATTACCTTAAGTTCGTTTTGTCTCGTCTGTGTTTCAGTTAGTCGGACGGATCTAGATATTAGATTATTTGCCACAGCTTGAATTTGTGCTGTGTGATGATGTGATTTTGCATTTAAATATCTGTCTGTATGTGTTGGTTTTCTATACACGGTGTATTTGAAGTGTCCGTTATACAGTTTTGTGACCAAAACATCTAAAAATGGTAGTTTGTTGTTTTCATCTAACTCTAGAGTAAATTGTATTTTGGGATGGATTGAATTTACGTGAGTCAGAAATTTTTCGGGCTCTGCATGACCATGTTGCCATGTAATAAATATGTCATCCACATAACGAATCCATAATTTGGGTTTTAAACTTGCTTTCTCAAGAGCTTCTTTCTCGAAGTATATCATAAATAAATTCGCGACTACTGGTGATAGCAATGGGGTCCTCGTGTCACCGTGTATAGAAAACCAACACATACAGACAGATATTTAAATGCAAAATCACATCATCACCCAGCACAAATTCAAGCTGTGGCAAATACTCTAATATCTAGATCCGTGCGACTAACTGAAACACAGACGAGACAAAACGAACTTAAGGTAATATCTAGTGCTTTAAAGAAAAATGGCTACACAAATCGCACCATAGAGAAAGCTATTAATGCATAGGTTTCCCGAACAATGAACAGCAAAAAATTCGAACCGGGAAAGCAACGAGTAGTCCTACCATATGTAAAATACACAACAGACAGAATCGGAAGAATTCTGAGGAAACACAACATACAAACAATACACAAGCCACAAACAACTATAGGTAAACTACTCGGAAACCCAAAAGATAAAATCAAACTGGAAAACCACGGAGTGTACAGTATTCCGTGCCAGGACTGTAAAAAGTTGTACGTAAGGCAAGCTAACAGGCGAATATCAGCAAGAGTGGAAGAGCATAAACTCAGCATCAGAAATAAACAAACAACCTCAGCTTTATTCCTACACCATCAGGAAACCGGCCATAAAATAAATTTCGATGGGTGTAGAGAGATTGCCAATATAGAACATTATAAGACCAGAATAATCCGAGAAGCCATAGAAATTGAAAAACAAGGTGATTTGAATAAAAGGGATGAATCATTAAAACTACCAACAGTATGGAAGACAATAATCGACAAATCTAAAATCGCAAAAACTCAAGCGCAATTAGCGCAACAACAACAGCACCATCCGGAAAACATAAATAACGACCAACGCCTGCGCAGATATAAGCTTCGGCCCCGAGTGGGGGTATAAAAGGAAGCGTCGCAGTCACCAACACTTTAGTCTCTATTCGGACGCGAGAAAGAAAGCTTCGAAAATGCCAAATGCGATTTTGGCGAAACGTCAGCAAAACTGTTCTTTTCAGAACGACAGGAGTGAACGGATGTACACCCGGAATGAATATATACATATATATATATATATATATATATATATATATATTAGTTATTAGAAAAAGATACTGAAGAAAATAAAAAAACACCATCTGTAAGCACCCCTACATCGACAACGAAGAGGTTAAATAAAATAAAAAGATTGGACAATTCAACACAAATGACTGCAAATCTGGTTAAAATTGAAGAACAAAAAAAAGACAGCATGATCAAATATTATGAAAATAAAACAAAATACCTCAATTGGAAACAAGAATATGAAAAAGAAAAACTACTATATTTTAAACAGTCTCTAGAGATACAGAAAAGCATGTTAGAAGAAATTAAAGAATTAAAAGTGTATTTATCCCTAAACCAGTGAGAAATTGGATTTTTTTTACATCTTTAATGAATGCGTGTGTACTGCCACCTAAATGTGTATATATATATATATATATATATATATATATATATATATATATATATATATATATATATATATTTTATATATAACTGTTTTCAATGAAATGTGTTATATATATATATATATATATATATATATATATATATATATATATATATATATATATATATGTATATATATATATATATATATATATATATATATATATATATATATATATATATATATATATATATATATATATATATATATATTCATTCAAAAACAGTATTTTATAAACTGTTTTGCTTGCGTCATCTAAATGTTCACTGTTTGATTTGGTAATATGAAGCACAATTTGTTAAGATATGTCATCCCATATTTTTGTTGAAAAATCCGCTTTAAGTAAAGTATTATATTTTGTGCTTTTTAGATTAAGTATCCGAGGAGAAAGTTAAAGGTGGGCGATTCCCTGCCTATCAGTATAAAATTAATGAGTTTATAATGGTTTTAACCACCCTGTCAAAATGATAGTAAATTTTTAGGTCTACCGTTCATTGACAGGAGACAGGGCAACCTTAAGCATAATATACTTCATTATTGCAAGGTAAACAGTGTATCATTTTGAAGAAGTAGGCAGGCAAACAAAAAATTTTATAAAACACCCTGTACTTTATAATATGTATTAACTGCTTTACCTAAATACGGTTAATGCTTACTTAAGCCCTGTAGGTAGAACACGATCCTTTGCGTCTTGTAAAGCTTAAAATATTATGTGAGCCAAGCCAAGCATGATCTCATAAGGGTGTTTACAAAAATTTTCATTATCGCCCGAGTTAATTCTGTATAATATAACATGCTAATATATTTCGTTGATTAAAGACCACAAAATGTCTAATTCAGATCTGCTAAGTACATTAAGAACCGTTGACATTTGCAGGAGTGATGCTTTTTTCAATATGGACCTAATTTACAAAGTGAAGTTATTTGAACAGAGCTTCTAACCTGTTTTCAGCTACAGCGATAATGTTATATTAAAGAAAACAGCCGAGATAAATTTGAAAAAGTTATGGGATAAAATCAATACTTACGAATTTGCTAAGACCCCAAGATAACCCACTGATAGATTAGACACCGTCAGCTCAGAAAATACTTCCACAATATCAGTGAGCTGAAATTTACCTTCGTATGGAATATGAATATGCAAGACTAAATCTCTGACAATTTTGTAGCAATTTCACGCATGCAACGCTGTTATCAAGTGTGACAATTCTCCCAACAACCAATTTTACATACACTGTTGATGACATCACCGATTAAAATACCACCACTCATATTTATTTAATAAAATGGGCTATTATATTATTAATACCTGGAAAATAATAATTTCTTGGTCTAGTTATTTATCATGGCCAATCAGTTTCTATTAAACAACTCATGTTAGTATTTATTAAAGTAGAAATCTACTTTGGTATAGTTAGTTATTAGTTATGATAAAAAACAATAATTTATCTTAAGGTATTAACTGTAGTTGATGGATCAAGCAATTAACTAAATAGCCATAAGGTTTCTTAAAGTCATATTAACGTTTGTTCACGTTTACTGCGTTATTTGAAGGTAACTTCAGGCTTTTATCTTCTTAGTTATAGAATAATATGCCCAAAGCGTCAAAGGTGATAAAGCTCTTGATTTCTCAGTGAAAAACATGAAGAAGCGCATCTTTGTTGAAATTGTCCACGTTTCGCTCACAGCACCATCTTGCAAGTGTCTGATATTACGTTTTTTTAAATCAAAAGTTTCGATTTCTTTTTATAATCATGAAATTAATGACACTGACAACTTGTTGTAATTTATGTTATAACTACGTGACTTAATTATTTAAACGCACACTAACCAAATTTGTATCTGCTACCTGCAATAATTTGTCACACTATGAGGTGTTTTAAATTTGCACCTATATATTACATTATTTAGTAATATTGTCCCCGAAAGTGCAAAAAAGAATGTTACGTCCCGAAATCATTTATGGGAAATAAGTTGTAATGTTTCATAGGGGGCCATGGACCAATTTAAACTTCATTGTTTGCATTAATATGATTTAGATTGACAGTTCAAGAAAAATAATTACTATTTTTGCGCAAAATTCCGTTTTCTTGTTTGGAAAAACAACTCATGTTGGAGATTAATTATGTTTCACACCGAAATTCTAGAAATTTTAGTGAGCGGTATAAGCAAGGGTATCCTGAGAGGATTATGGAAGTTTTACTAAACCAGAAAAAAAATACGAAATGCATATGGAACAAGAAGAGGACCAAGCTATTTTAAAAACTGTACGTTTTTGAATATTATATCAAACAGGCAAATTATTGGTATGCTTTCTTAAAGGTTAATAATGCTCCTCGGTCATCAGTCAGGGTGTTTGAAACCAACAAAGCAAACCACACATGAGAATTTGGAGGACCCATACCTAACTATCATAACTATATATGTATATACAGGGTGGTCCATCCCAGCTCTCTTCTTCTGTAGCTCACTTATCATTTGACTCATGAATTTGAAATTTTGCACAACTCATATGTATATTAGCGCATTTTCTAAAAATATTTTTGATTATACGGGGTGACCCAAAAAAGTGTGACGTCTCAATGACATAATTTTTTAAATTAGATAACCTATATTTTCTTGCATATTTAGATGGCTTCCATAGTTGTTTAGATCATCCTAAAATTTTATTGTATTCGATCGGTAAATAACGGCTTAAAAAAATTAAATGTGAAAAAAAGTGAACTTACACCACTGGTTAAAAAAAATTATAAAAATTCAAATATTGCCTCGACATAAGAATCAAACTGGGAGTTCATTAAATAAGGTTTGACAATCTCGCTGACCAAATTTAAACGATCTAAATTATACAGGGCCTACAAAATTAAGTGTTAAAATTATCAAACTTCAAAGTGCATTTTCTTTCTTATTTTAAATTTCAACCCTATTCTGTTTTCATTGCAATCGACGCGTAATTGAAAAATAAAACTTTTTTGTAAATACATCTTTATTAAAATTTCTAACGTATTAAAAGATATTCGCCAAAAACTGGTAAAGCGTCCTATTTTAGCAACCATTGTAATGAAAAGTAATCCAAGGTGGCTTAGATTATTAAAATGAATGACGTAGAATTCAATCAATATGACAAGAGACAATTTTGACATATCGCAAATTTTTAATTTTAAATTATTTTTTTATTTATTTCTTTTTATATTGAATTTTATTATAATTTATCATTTATCTTGACATTAAAATTAAAAATTTACTATTTAAGTATCGCATTTGAGACTTACACTATACTAAATTCAACTATATTTAATCTAATTTTTTCACTAGAACTTATGTTCAAACGAAGACGAGTACGAAAAGATGCTGCCACTCTCCTTAAAATATCGGGTGTTAACTGTCGAAATGCGTCTTGAATTTGCAGCTTTATGTTCTCAGGTCTTGTGGGGGGCTCCTGGTAAACGATTTCTTTAATATAGCCCCATAAGAAGAAATCAAGCTTAGTGAGGTCGGGTGAACGGGGTGGCCATCTAATTGGCCCTCCTCTTCCGATCCACCAATCCGGAAAGGCTACCTCAGGATGGTGCCTGACCGGTTAAGAAAGAACAGTTTTGCTGACGTTTAGAGACTGAGGCTCAGTCTCTATACGGACGCGAGAAAGAAAGCTTCGAAAATGCCAAATATGATTTTGGCGAAACGTCAGCAAAACTGTTCTTTTCAGAACGACAGTAGTAAACGGATGTACACCCGGAATGAAAACACATTGTATTTTTCCATCCGTGAAGGAGTAAAACTCAACATATATATATATATATATATATATATATATATATATATATATATATATATATATATATATATGTATATTCGATTTAACGGTACTATGAGTTATAAAAGCAATAACTACTTTATTATTTTTATTACTTATCTTCCACGCTCTTAGCGTCTAGTGGGTAGCAAATAAGTAAAATTTATTTTCTCTAATTAGTAAAGAATTGATGACACTAACAATCCTTTTCGAAAGATTTTTACACAGTCCTGGTACTGTTTGATTATATCTAAGTCTAATGCAAAACACTTTTGAGTAACACCGTGAATTGGTGTTGGTCGCCCACAGTAGTTGGCGCAACCCACGGTCCCAGAGATAGATGTCTGAAAGACTTACAACCAGATAACACGAAGGAAGCTTAATGAAGACTTAAAGTACCGTATCAGTTTTTTTTTCGTGTTTAGGTACCGCCTACGTGCGCTAAACGATAATGAAATTTACATATTCGTACCGCGGTGGTACCTGGTTGTTATTATCCTTAAAATTATTAGCACTTTCGGAACGCCCAAGACATAAAGTCGGTTATTAAACAAAATTTGTTTGAAGGCGGAATATCGAGGTTTTTGTCATTTTATCTTTAATTGAATATTACAAGAAACGTACTGCACAAGTGGTACTTTAGATAACCGGAACGCGGCACAAATGAAAATAAATCGATACTTACATAAATAAGGGATAAATAATTTTGCATAAAAGAACGAATACCATATGTGTTTAAATATACAGTACGTCCATATTATATCGCACCTTCTCCCTAACTACTTGAACAATAATAATAGTCAAAATAATAATAATAACAAAAATAATAATAATAACCCCCCCCCCAACAACGTTTGCACCGCATTTGACTCAATTAGGACTTAATACACATATTCACAGGGACATCCAAAAATCGGTCATTTTGAAAACATGTAGCATCCTTAGGTCGTTTCTTAATACACAATAGTTTTTTTTTCCTTTCTTTTTGTTCTTTTTTTGTACTGACTTGGTAATCCTGTCAGTATAAAATACAACCACATGAATACTGTGAGACAAAAAGGTAGAGAAAATAATAATAATAGAACCTATTAGCTGAGGAACAGAAGGGATGCATTTGAGACCCTCAAGGACGCAAAGAACAATTTATCATCGACTCTGTGGTACTTAAGCAGGCACAGAAAAATAACGCAATATACACACTGCCTTTATAGACTATAAAAAGGCGCTTGACAGTGTAACACATTTCTGGGTCATGGAACAAACCTGAGGATCTATAAAGGCGATCAATCTCTTACCACCGATGAGATACACATCAATAAGGGAATTTACCAAGGAGACTCGTTAAGTTCACTTTGGTTCTGTTTAGCGATGAACCCCCTTGCTCAACAATACAGAACATGGCTTCAACTTCAAAGCCAATAGAGACGATTCCTAAACCATATCTCACCTTCTGTATATGGATGATATTAAGCTCTATGCTGGAAACCATAACCAATTAAAAAAGCTTATTGACGTGACATAAACCTCCTCGAAAGAATGTATGTATGGAATTTGGAATGGAAAAATGTAAAGCCTTAAACATCGACAAAGACAAAGTCATTAATGTTGATGTAGCCCTACCCAATTGAGAAATAGTTCAAGGGATGAATCAAGAAGAGATCTAGAAATACCTAGTATTCCAACAAGCTAGACTGCCCCAGGATAAGCAAAGAACGAACAAGATGAAAGATCAGCACGTTCAAAGTGTGCAAGCTCTTCTGAAGACAGAACTGAACGCCGGAAATCTCAATACAACAATTAACACATATGCTGTGCCTGCCCAGACCTACAAAATCTTGAAATGGACTAACACGAAGCTAGAAGGACTACAACAAACTACTCGTCTAATGATGACTATGTACAAGTCACACCACCCAAAGCCAACATCTCATCGAATGACTTTACTACTAAGAGGTGGAAGATCCATCAATCACAATGACTTGAATCAGCTATATATAGATAGGGAAGCATCCAACAGGTGGCTGAAAGATGGACAACTATTTCCAGAGACAGAAGGATTTGTCATAGCAATATAGAACCAAGTTATTAGCACAAGAAATTACATGAAATTCATCATTAAAGACCGCTCCCTTGAATCCGATAAGTGTCGAAAATGTAGCGAGAGATATAAGAGAACGAGAACAATAACAACATGTTTGATAACTATCAAGAGAAAAAGGCCAAATATGCGGAGCTGGCCATCTAAATACAGCAGATGTGGCGAATGAATAAGGTTCATGTGATACCGATCATCGTACCATGAACTAAACTAGTTCCAAAAACGGTAGAACTGAACCTGAAAATTATGAGACTGCATACTAACACCTTCATCGACATTCAGAAGCCAGTCCTGCTCAGTACTTGCCACATAGTGAAAAAATCTAGACAACTAGGACAACACATAGAACTAACAGAAACCAGCCCACTCCTTTTGGTGCATACATCCGGGATGGGCTTGGAACCCATCATTTGTTAGAAATTGATTGTGAATTTCGATAATAATAATAATGTTAATAATGACTTTTTGAATATGTAAAAGATCAGCCTGAAAAATGTACTTATTAGATTAATTTCAAATTTTGTGCCAGCAATAAGTGAAAGATAAATTGATAAAGTTGTGGTACGAATTCGATATGGCGGAACAAAACGACGGCTAAATATAATTTTTTTAAAATTAATGTAAAATAATGTTATGTAAATGATTTTAAATTATTCAGAAAATTAAATGTGATATAGGGATAAACTGGTATGAATTCAACGCGACATTGCAAAATGGAGTCGTGTATTAATATAAAAACTACTTATCGAATTTATTTTGAATTATGCCCAATAATCAAGTGAGGCATAGGTAAAATAGTAAATAATTGGTATGAATCCAATATGACAGAACAAAATGGCATTCAATAAAAATATTTGATAAGACAGAGTATTAACGGCGAAGTTAGGTTAGGTTAGGTTAGGTGGAGCTAAGCCCCCAAATACCGAATTAGCCTCTTCTCAAAAATATTTAAACTTGATACATACACTAAAAACGAATAAAATATATATGTCTTTTCAAATTAGGGTCGGGCTTTAGCCCCCCCAGATCTGATGTCATAACTCCGCCCATGCAGTGAATATGTGTTACTAAATGACTGTTTACTCAATTAAATTGGGTCACACTTCACTATTCCTAATAAAAGGAAATATTCATAACAATAGAAGTTCCAGGTAAGGATTTATCAAATTTTTATTATTATTTATAAATTATCTGAATTTTAATCATACAGAAGACAATTTGAGAAATATATGTATGTTAAACGTCTATTTTTTTTCTTTCTTAATTTGTCCTTAAAATTTTAAATATTAAAGAAAATTACTTAAATCGTCGTTTAGATCTTCATATTTTATTTTTAGACTGCCACTAACTTGCTGCTAGTAGTGTGAACGAGGTATTAATAAAAAATCTTAAATATTTCAGAAACGTATTACTTAGTAAATTATGTTTAACGGCGAGTATGCAAAGAGCCAATTAATTTAATTTATAGATAAAATAAATTAGTTTGATTATATCATATTAATCATTATTTTATATGGTATCCTGTTCTAGAAACAGCTGGAAAGCAGGTATCCTGCATCCAAAAATGGACTTAAATTACCATGTAAATAGATAAAACGTAAAAGCTACTCAAGCCATTCTGTCTTGAGGAATTAATACTTTCATGGTAAATATTTATGCTTTTTTTAAAATGAGATTTTTTTCCATCAGATGGCATCTGGGATAAACTAAATGAAATATAAATAACGTTTAAGAGTAAACCAATCTTTTAAAGACAGCATCAAACAAAAGTATAACTTTTATTTATTATATTTATTTTGGCTGTTTTTAAGAAATCAAAGCAATCTCATTCCGGGGATTGAGCTAAAAACCGAACGCATCCGAATGTAACAAGAGGCCAAGAGGCCGGGAGGGGTTCAGGCGATATCCAAGATATCATGGTTATTCGAACCATCATAATACAAGGATTAGCCTAATATCTGTAAAATATTCTTATAACAACAAACACAGCTCAAAAATCTATGAATTTCATGAAATAACACATTAACCGACTGCCCATGGAAGATTGCAAACAGCGAAGGCAAAAAAAACCGTTTAGTTAACTTTAAGCAACTTTTTAAAAACACTCTCGATGCCATTTTGGGTGCTATAAGTGAATATTCTGTAATAACCACACTTCCTTTAATGATTTACCTTATGAAAGAGTCACCGGTGAAAATTATTTTTCAGGTGAACAAGTAGAGAAGCATAAAGACTATTATAAACATTTTTTAAATAAAACTAGTGATCAACCTAATATGGATGAACTTTACAACAGTACAGCAACAATTGCTTTACTGCTGAAATAAGTTTTGATTACAAATGCCTCAAATTGACATGGTGTAACCGAGAAAAACTAAAAAAAAAATGGTAAACTATGACACAGTGGTGGTTTTAAAAATGTTTTAGATGGTATTGAAGAATCGGTTCCATGTGAGAGCCCTTCTGATACTTTGATACGAAGCGATCCTTAATAGCTTCCCTTTACAGCACCGCGAATCCAAAAATGGCTCTGGCTTCGCATTTATACAAATAGTGTAGTGAAATTTCCTCCTCCTCACCGCATGCGATGCAGGTCGAGTCCTCCTCTATTCCCAGCCATGCTAGGTGTCTCCTCAAGCAGCAGTGGCCTGTTAGCACTCCTATGAGGGAGCTTTTGGTTTGCCTACTTCTAGCAAGCAACTAGGTCTTATCAGGTCCCGCAACAGACTCTTTGGTCTGCCTTTCTTTGTTGTAGGAGAGATATCCCCTAGAAAGAGTCTGAATGGCCCAACCATTTAAGACCATCTTGACTTGATGTCTAGACAACCTAAGATGGGTCTGCTATTCCACAGTGACTAGGAACCAAATGAGTTCTACTCTTCTTGTATTTGTCAGTCTTTCTGGACCAAGACCGTACTGGCCTTGGGTAAGTTCAATGCTTTTAACGCTGCTTGACTGTCTGAGCCAATGATCACTTCACCTTCTAAGCCTTCTTTGACTTCCTCCATCGTCTGAAAAACCGAGATGTGCTTCCCAAGTGGAAAGCTTTTCTTATGGTTTAATTTCTCTATAAACTCTCCTTCACCTGCGCCTTGGCCATCCGTGACCCGTCGGTGTAGTACACCCCGTCAGCAGTTCGGAGAGCATCCGGCCTATGTACTCTTAGCTGTTGCCTAGTACCTAGACTTTCATACTAACTAGTTTCGATGTAAAAACCGACAACATCATAAATTGTGGATGTGTATGAATAAGTGGCCAGGCCTCTTAAAATAAAAGTATCGGTAAGACAACGTTTTCTCGTAAAGATAAAGTAAAAAATAAGGCATGATAAAAAAAAATATTTGAATCAGTAATCAGGAAGCGAACATCAATTCCAGCCAATTATTTCATCCAACTGTTTGTGCTGCCAACACTGACGATGAGCTGAAACTGTGCTTGAAATATGAGTTAGCTCCATGCTTTACATCACTTTTTGATAACGTTTTGTCTTGAAAAGGAAGAAATGAATATTCTAAACAAATGTTGGTGGCGGACACCTAGGCGATCACTTCTTTGTAGTAACAACGTTGGTTAGGTAAATAAAAAACTATGGCATCAATTATCGTACAATTGTTTTTGATGGTCACAGGGAAATTAACCGTATGGTACGTAACATTTAAGAATAATGTGAAAAAAAAAAAAAAAAAAATATATATATATATATATATATATATATATTATATAAATATATATATATATATATATATATATATTTATATATATTTTTTTGATTTTTTATTTTCTTGGGATTTTCTTAGGGTCCTTGTAAAAGTAAGATGTGTTTATGTTCTTATTCACATATTTATTTATTAAATTAAATTTATTAATAATTATTAATATTTATTATTTTGACCTTCTTGGGAATACATTGAAGTTAGAAACTAAAAAAAATTTAACTGTTAAATCATGTTCTTTATTGTACAATTTTTTACTTTCACTTACCTAGGAACAATCAATCTAGCAAAATGCATTGCTTCAGTCATAAACTATAATTTCCTGGATAATTTATCATAAAACACAAAATATTTTTAGTCATTACACGTAAGTACATTTAACACGACGTTTAGTATGACAATCCACAATAGTAAAATAAAAACAGTAAACATACATGGGATGGAGAAATTTTCAGACTGAATGTCGATGTGAGATTATTATTGTTATTGGTATAGGTGACTTCTTCTGTAATTTTTTTAAAGATTTAATTAGATTATAAGGTATCTGCTACACAAAACTGGAATTCCTTTTAAATATTATTATTTTAGGATGTTATAATATATTTTACTAAGATGTTTTATTTCGGTTTTTGAGTTTATAGCGTTCGGGTTATTAATTATTTAATTTCAATCATTTCCAAAAACTCTCGCTTTTTTGTATGATTTTTTGTTTTTAATATCTTAGTGTTTTCATAGTTAAAAGTATGATTTTTATCTTGACAGTGGTCAGTAATAGCGGTCTTATTTTTTTGTCATATTTGTGGCTGTTAATTCTATTTTTCAAATATAGACTGGTTTGACCGATGTACACACAATTTTGATTTTAGTTGACTGAAATTATTTTTTAATAGATGATATCCTTTATGTGCGATTGTAATGTTATGAGGCTTGAATATATTTTTTAACTTTTCTGATAGACCCTTAACATATGGCTAAGAGAGATACTTATTTTTTTGTTTTTGGTGTTCCGAAGGATTTGTTTTTTGTAGTTGATTGTAAAAAAATATGAATACGTTTTTTGAAAATGGTGTTAATTAGACGATCAGGATAGTTGTGTAATTTGAGTGCATCTTTTGCTTTTTTTTATAGCATTTTTACTAATTTCTGTCAGATAATTTAATTGCGCGCTCAGCAAGTCCTATGATAACTGACTTTTTTTGTAAAAGTAAAAAAAATTATTTTGTAATCTTTTTCTATTTCGATCGTGAATTTAAGTTTTTTATGGTAACTATTAAATTGTTCTATTATATTTAGATGGTTGTTTTTTGGTATTGCTAATATACAATCATCCACGTATCTGTAGAAAAATGGTATTTGGCAACTTACGTTGCTTAATACAGATTCTTCGAGGTATTCTATAACTAGCTGAGCAACTACGCTAGATATTGATGCATCCATTGCACATCCTTCTATTTGTTTATAAAAAGTCTCATTATAGACGATATATATATATATATATATATATATATATATATATATATATAAACTACTTATCCAATTTTCTTCAAATTTTGCAGAAAAATTAGGTGTGATGTGGCGATGAGGTGGTAAAAGAATGGTATAAATCTAAGATGGGGGAACAAAATGGCGGAACAATAAAATGTTAAAAAAATGTAATAAAAAAGCACTTTATTGATTTTTTTTAAAATTTGCACAAAAACCAAGTTTTATATAAAGATGAACTAGTAAAATCTTTGGTACGAATCGAAGATAGCAGTACAAAAAGGGGCCTAATTATATAAAATCGTTCAAAAAAAAACCACTTATCAAATTGAGTAGTAATTTTTCCCAAAAATTAAATGTGTGTCAGGAAAAAACTGGCAAAATTTTGTCAATAATATATGGCAAAACAGAATTTTTGCAAATTCGGTAAAATTTTATTTTCTAGAATATTTTTTTATGGAGGATAATAATAAATATCATAATTTATTTCTATACAAATTATGTAAATAAAGTTAAAAAAAATACATATTAATAGGTATTAATAAAATGAAAAGAAACTAACAACAAATAAAAACAAAATTAAAAAATGATATACAGGAGAATCGAAGTAATGGTTTTATTTAAGCAAGTATGGTGAGTGAATGAATGTTTGTATGTAGATATGCATGCTAGATCTGAAGAATAAAAAGTTGGGGAGAAAAAAATGTATACTTGTTTTAATCCGAATGAGTGTTAGATATGTGAACAAAACAGATGTATTGCTATACATTTCATTTGTGCATGTGCAAAACATAAAAATGTAGCAGAAACGGTAAAAAACGAATATTAAGAAAAACACATTATTAAAAATAGGTAAATTGGTCTTTATACGGAAAATCCCTCGTAACGAATTCCACCATACACAGATAACAAAATTTTCCTATACATGTGTGTATTTGTCCATACACACACAAACAATTTTAGTAATAAAAGGAAAGTTTGATTATAAGGTAAGTTATGGGTCTTTGGTACAAAAATAGGTAAAGCCCTTTTAATAGAACTTTTCTCACAATAAACATTTCTCTTTATCAAAAAAATTTAAATAATGTGTATAAAGTTTTACCTAATAACAATATGCATTATAAACTGTGTTATATATGTGGTGGAATCCGTTACAAAGAAAGTTTCCGATAAAAGGTAATTTGCCGATTTTTTTCTTTTTTGGTATTTATGTTTAACAATTTCTCTAATCCTAATGCACTTTTTATTGATTTTTAATTTTGAAGCTGTTAACTACTTACAATACTTAATACATAGCAAATGTTGAATATAAATAAAATAAATACAAATCGCAAAGACCGAAAAGTCAAATCCCATTTCAACTTGCATACTATATACTTTATTTGACGATAGTTAATGGAAAAGATGCGACGTGACAGCCTCTTGCTGAAACCCCAAAAGATGATAAAAACTTCAAAGTAGACGGAAAGCTATGAAAAGCTTCTTTGATTTTAACGACGACATAAACCTGTCGTAAATTATCCATTTACAGTGAGGAAAGCCGATAACGTCTTCACTATAGCTTCATTTTTATGGGTAATTAATAAACTTACTCTTTGGAGTGCCTCTACGAATATAATTAGAAAATCATTATGAAAAATCGAGAGGAAGAATTGTTAGTAGCAAAACTAAATACGTCTTTTATTGTTTCAGTAGGCTTAAACAAATATAACACCAGGAGTTTAAACTTTGGTCTATCCAAATGTTCACTTTCAATAATTATTTCCACTTAGAAATATCAACCTGGTAGTTTATTTTTATTCTTCATCCTAATTCATATAGTTCAAAATAACTTAGTGACTACAATATTTTTATTTCAAGATGCCTGTAATCATACAACTCAATAAATGGATTGGACTAACTTTCCTAAGAAGTTTTTACATTGAAACGAAAATTCAAGATCGAAAGCCCCCATATAATTTGTTTTATAGCGCTATTATTAAGAATAAACAATCAAGGTTTGATATGTACAAAACTATACGTTGTAGCTGTATATGCAGTCACAAGTTTACCTAATAACATTGCAAATTCAGTTAATATATATTTTTTATTTTTCTTTTTAAAACTAAACTAAAACTTTTTCTCTTTTATAGCTAACATTTTCTCACCAGGAAGTAAAATTTGCATCTCTATAGTATTATAAGTAAGCCCCATTGGTTTTTTTTTCTTTTTTTATTTAACAAGAATTTTCCTTAATAGGACTACATTTCGCGATAGAGCCTATTTCTATAAAATGTTTAAGAGAGTTTTTGTTTTCTTCTAATAATGATAGATTCTCCTATATTATGTTCTCCCGTTTGCGGAGTAGATCTAAGCAGATGAATAGGAGCGATTTCAGAGACTTTATTCAGAGCTCAGAGACACAGATAATTTCTAACTCAAAACAATTCTGGAACTTTACATCAAATTTAAAACAATCTTCTGTAACTATTCCTCAAAGTATTCAGACATAAGTAACCTCTTTGCTGACTTTTTCAAAAGCGTTTATGAGCAGCCCAATGATAATGTAGACGAGCCATCAACTATGGGTAACTTATTAACATATAGCTTAGTTTCTGAACAAGAAATTATAGAGTTAATCAAAGGTTTAAATACTCATAAGGGAGCTGGGCCTGACAATATTCCTCCAATATTCATAAAAAGATGTATATTTAACCTTTCCAAACCATTATGCCTTATTTTTAGTTTATCTCTACGAACGGGTCAATTTCCAGATAAGTGGAAATTAGCACGCATTATCCCGATTCACAAAAGTGCTAAAATGCTTGAAAAAATTGTATAATCAGATCATTTATTGACAGTAAAAAACTTGATTATCGAGCAACAGCACTGGCAACAACTATATGGCTTTTGTCCTCACAAATCGCTTGAGACTAATCTGCTTTGCTATTCGCAACACATTTGCGAGGCCATTGACAATCAGGAACAGGTAGACTGCATATACACTGACTTCAGCAGAGCTTTCGATAAAATAAGTCATTCCCGTTTGATTAAGAGGCTTGATCAGGTCGGTGTATGCGCGGGAATTGCGAGGTGGGTTGTTGTTAATGGGTATCACTCTAATACTTTCGAGGCTACCTCGGGAGTCCCTTAGGCCCACTATTTTTTATCATCTATATCAATAATATAATAGACTGCTTTCAAATCAGTAATTTTTTGCTTTATGCAGATGATTTAAAAATTTACTGCGTTATTAAATCGCCAGGTGACTGTCTAAAATTGCAACAAGAGCTAGACATATTATGTACATACTGCCACAATAACAGCTTGTTTCTGAACTTAAAAAAATACAGAGCTATTACTTTTTCAAGAAAGAGGATATTGGTTAAGCATGATTATTCAATCAATAATTATATTCTAGATAAAGTAGACAAAATAAAAGACCTTGGTGGCATTATGGATAGTCAATGGACTTTCCGGTGGCATTTTGATAAGGTCATTGCCGAAGCAAATAAGATGCTAGGATTTATCGCCAGAACGTGTATAGATTTTAGAAATCCAAAGGCTTTCTTAACACTATACTATTCCTATGTATTCAGCAAATTGTCTTTTGCCTCAGTTATGTGGAATCTACAATATAATATTCATGTCAAAAGATTCGAAGCAGTACAAAAAAGATTTCTTAAAATGCTCGCTTTCAAAACTAATCGCCCTATAAATCTTGTCGCCCGTGATTTTAATTTAATTCCTCATAGAAGAACAATTGCCGATTTGCTCACTATTTTCAAAATCTTTAGCAATGTCATCGATTCCAACTATCTTCTCTCCTGCTTGAACTTTAAAATCCCCGGAAGAGATCTCAAAAAATTCCGATTTGTTCAACATTCGTTTTCGTAGGACCGGTTTCGGATTTGGTTGCAAAAGCAGGGTATCTCGCTTATTTTTAAAGATAGAACCTTGCGGTTTTCACGAACCTGAGGTAATTTTTTGTGAAACTCATGAAGCCGTAAACAAAATTTTCATAGCCTTCTTCGTTTATGAGATACAGGGCGAAATAGAAAATTTTGCATTTTGAGACCCCCCTCGTATCTCGGTTATCCTTTAACTTAACGCAAAGCAAAAAATTGCTGCTTATGCAGTTTTTTACGCTGGATACAGTGGCGTAGTCATATTTTTCATTTGAGTTGCTATTTTTTAGATATGACCCAAAGTTGTGTTTTTTTAAATGGGACATCCTGTATATTTGTCCATAAATTGATTTGTCCTTTTAAAAGCTTCTCAAAAATATATAATAGTATGGGTCTATTTTAATAAACAACAACAAAAATCCTAATTTTTATAATTATCATCCCAAATATTGCATTAGGCCATGCAAAACGATACCGTTTTCTTTTGTTTGTAAAAATATATTTGTATTATTATGGAAGAAAACCAAACTTTCGAACATTATGAAAAGTACGATATGTTAGATTGTTTTATATTAAGTAATGAAAATGTTGAAGCGGCTTCTGAGATGTATTTTAACAGGTAAATAGTTAATTTTTAGGTATGTTGAAATACTATTGCTTAATTTTTATTTAGATATCCAGAAAGAAGGCAACGTAATATATCCACTTTTTATCGGATAAAAAAGAATTTACTTAATCACGGATCATTTATCAAACCTCGTACGAAAACATATAATAAAGAAATCGGGAGGCTGAGGAAATTACGGTTTTGGCTAATGCAGAAGCTTACCCTACAAACTCTTGTAGGGCCAGTGAAAAGAGCATAGGGATTCCAAAAACTAGAGTTCAAGAAATTCTAAAAAAGTACAAATACCACCCATACAAATTTAGGCTTGTGCAGCACTTACAGCCAGGGGATGCAAAGCGTCGGGTAATATTCTGCATTGGTTTCGAGAAAAATGCGATATGGTTAGAGATTTTGAAAGGAAGGTTATATGGTCAGACGAAGCATATTTCAGTAATTCTGGTATACTCAATGGGCACAATAGTAGATTCTAGTCCCAGGAAAATCAACACCAAATATTTCTCAGAAGACAGCAGGGCAGGTTTGGTCTAAATGTGTCCTGCTTCATATTAGGAACGCATATAAAATTTTATATATTTGAGGGAAATCAGGCAGCTATACCTGAATTACTTGACGATGTTCCTCTAGCGCAAATTAACGAAATTTATTTTCAACAGGACGGTGCTCCTGCACACAATTCTGGAATGACGAGATTGTTTCTGGACAATAATTTTACCAATCAATGGATCGGAACAAATGGACCTATAAGATGGCCCCCTAGGTCCCCAGATTTATCGATTTTAGATTTCTTTCTATGGGGATATCTGGAAAATAGAATTTACAAAGACCACTATGATAATGTCCAAGATTTAGAAAATGCAGTAAGAGAAAATTTTCGGTATTTACAAAATCATCCCGTTATTTTGCTTAATTTCCTAAAACGAATACGAAAATTGTGCGAAGCATGCATAGAACAAAATGGAATCAGTTTAAACAGTTCTTTTGATTTCCTTGGTCACTGTAGTTCTTATACGACAGTTGATTTTTGCTGAAAGGCTTGTTACATAATAATTTATTACTGTTTTGTTCTTGTGTTACATAAATCTAGGTAGATGGTACTTTTTTGGTGCGAAATTATCAATACATATTTTGATAAATAGATTTAATTACATATTTATTTTGATTTATTGTTAGGATGTAGATATTGTTAACGACTTTAAATAAAAGGCAGCATTGTTTTGCATGACCTACTGCAAAATTTGAGATGATAATTATAAAAATTAGGATTTTTGTTGTTGTTTATTAAAATAGACACATACTATTATATATTTTTGAGAAGCTTTTAAAAGGGCAAATCAATTTCTGGACAAATATACAGGGTGTCCCATTTAAAAAAACACAACTTTGGGTCATATCTAAAAAATAACAACTCATATGAAAAATATGACTACGCCACTGGATCCAGCGTAAAAAAACTGCATAAGCAGCAATTTTTTCCATTGCGTTAAGTTAAAGGATTACCGAGATACGAGGGGGGTCCCAAAATGTAAAATTTTCTATTTCGCCCTGTATCTCATAAACGAAGAAGGCTATGAAAATGTTGTTTACGGCTTCATGAGTTTCACAAAAAATTAGCTCAAGTTCGTGAAAACCGCAAGGTTCTATCTTTAAAAATAAGCGAGATACCCTGCTTTTGCAACCAAATCCGGATACCCTGTACACTGTTATGAATTAGATGTATTTTCTATAACTATTTTCAATTTCAAAATAATATTAAAAAATTATTTTTCTCTATTAACATTTCCAAACGTCATATAGGAACACTGTTATACTTATTATTGAATATTGTTTGTAGTGTTGTATTATTGCATAACTATTTTATTAGTTCGGTTTAGCTTATTGTCTGTATATTTATATAGTGGATGCTATTTGGAACCCCGGTTCTGCTGCATCCTGAATTTGTAAAATAAATAAATAAATAAATATGTTTTCCGAAATTCTTTCAGCAGGGCAATTTTTTTCTTCTAAGCCTGTAAAATCTTGGAAGTGTACCTGCAAGGATGGATGCCTACAATTTGTGGTGTTTTCTTAATTGTTTGTTCGTCCTTTACTACTTCTGCTAAATAGAAATCATCTATTTCTAATGTTTTTGAAACTTTTTTGTTGTCTGTATTTAATGTGTCATGATTCGGAATATTCTATAGAGAGAAATGGCAAAATGAACATTAGCTGCTCTAGAAGATGAATCATTTTTTCTATGACAGCACCCACTGCCGATAAGCCAGCCTTCATAAGTGTATCATGTTCAGTCGCCGACTTGTTTAGGCGAGGTTGGATTACTATATTTACATTAGGGGGAACTAATGCTTTACAGTTGGCTGGAATATTATAATTGTTCATAACCTCGTCATTTTGCTCCTTGGTTACACCTTTTAGCAACGAATGACTATCTCGTCATAAAGAGGTTTGTTCTCGTTATTGTCGGAATCTGGTTTTAAACCTAGGATGTTGAAGTCCTGTTTTGGTTGTTGTTGGCTAGATTCTCCCTCCACTATGGTTATTTCTGGCTCCAAGGAAGTTTGTGCAACTGTAGGAGTTTTTTGTGTTTGGTCTAAAGGAGTTTGATTGAGAGTAACAGTGTTTGGTTGATATAGTTTATCTTCAGACGAGTCTGAAAAAAAAAACAAATACCGACCCTCAGTCCAATCCACTTAGTTGTATTTATTTATTTCAATTATTTATTTACTTATTTTAATATAAATACATAAAATCGCTCGATTTTATATAATAAAGAACATTTTCGAAACATCCGTAATAAACCTCAGGGCCAAAAATCCACAAACACCACACTCTCCTGCATAACTATGAAAATTGACCTTTTTTATCCTATATTTATAGGCAACGCACGTTGTCCTATATTCATATTATAAATGAAATTGCCCGATTTCATGATATTGTCTAAAAGCAACGATCGTTACTTCTTTTTACAAGTACGAGTTTATTGTTCAATCTCGATTTTTAGATTCAGACACACGTTCTCCAGGTTCTCCTATATATAAACTAGGAAAATGCTATGTTTTGTTTAGGATCTAACGTACTTTTTTCTAAGTTAATTATAAACCCTAATTTTCGGAGCAGTTTTAAGGTGGGTTTGATGTTTATTATGCATTCAGATTTGGTTCTGCCTATTATTAGAATGTCCTCCAGATAAAAAATAGTTTTATACCCATAAGTCGAAGTTTCCTTTCTATTGGTTTAAGAAGTTTGCTAAGTATATTATACAGGGCTATGTTAAGACCGAGCGGTAAACACTTAAACTGATATAAGCAATCATTGAATTTAAATCTATAAAGATATTTTTTATATTTTTTCTTTAAAGTATGCATCTTTAAGATCTATTTTTAAATTTAGTATGTAGCGATCTGTCCCATTTGGTATAAGTAATAATATATATAAGAAAGAACTTACCTGATAAATCACTGAATTATATTTATATTATTTGTTATTGCATTTCACGCAGTTATCTTTTAAGTTTCTTAATTTTACTACTCTTGTCAACCTTTCTAGGTGAATTAGCTCTTTTTGACATCTTAACGCACTTCTTAACACAATTGTTATTGTTGTCTGCGAAGTCGATCCGATGCCGACGAGCACTTCAACGGATTGACGCAAGCGATAGGCAGTTGAGAATATCAAGCGGAAAGATGAATCATTTTGACAGTAATAATGATATCAAGGACAAGCGACGGAAAATTGATTTTTAAAATTCATTGTAAATAACATATGAAAGGGTTTTCTTAATTTTTAACTTAACTTAGACAAGTCATATTGCAAATATGAACAGTAAAGAAAAAAATGCTTGAAATTATTGAAGATTTTTTATAGGGTTCGAAACGTTGTGATGCGACTATATCAGTATTGTAGTAGGATGCAGTGAGTGCTGGCGTTTCTGAAACTGCAATAAAAAAATACTATTTAAAAAAGCCGTCCTGATAATTGTCACTATCAGACGAAACGGCGAAATTAAAATAATGAAAGTTTCCTTGTTTTCTAAATGCATAGAATTTTGATTATAAATCGCGAGGGCTCTATAAACCAACGAACAAATAACTGATTGCATTTAGGTACTTATTTGCATGTGTTGGTTTTCTTTATACAGAACCTGCTTAGTTACCATCCTAAACCTTTGGTAAAAGAATAAGAAAAAAGAAATCGGGTTAAGTTTTCTGAACCACGATTTTGGTTTTGGACTAAGACGATACTAATGCACCTTCTTTAAAAACGAACTCGTCCCTGAAGATGCCTCGTGCAATCCTATGCCAAACCTCTAATTACAAGAATCATAATTTCTCACCAAAACCGTGAAAGCTTCCGGTCTATGTTAATTAATAACACAGGGTAACAAAATGAAATCAAAAGTTTTGTGCCGGAAATCTAACATCTGATTTTAGATGTTTTTAATGTGCTGATTCCAAAAATGCCACCAGATTTTTTCTATCAGCTCTAGTCTTTGAGATACAGGTTACAGGTTAATTGATATTTTTTTCTGATAAAGGACAACAAATAAAGAGATAAATATGGACTTAATCGTCAAAATAGAAATTTCCCAGAATCTAATTAACCAAATGGATACCCGGAATTGTCTCTGACCCAATGTTCCTATACTAGGAACTACTCAATATACTGCTCTTAATTACTTTTATACCTTTAATTGCCTATGACCCGATCCTTCTATACGTGCTTGGCTGTACTCGATTTAGTATATTACTGAGTTTCCCAAGTAAAGTTGTGCTATCATTTTGTGTAAAGTTTGGTCGTTTTGTAGTATCAAGACACTAAACTGAAACAAAGGCATCCACAACATCACATCCACAAAACGATTTCTGACTTTGTGAAAAGAGCTAATTTTGCCTATTTTGGCGTTCATTTAGGAGATCAAGATAAATCTTGGACCCCACATTTCATATGTGAAACATGTGTTGAACATTTGCGACAGTGGACAACTGGGAAGAGGTGTGCCTAAAGTTTGATGTACCAATGGTTTGGAGAGAACCGCGAAACCATCATGACGACTGCTATTTTTGTCTCGTTAATATTAAAGGCATAAATAGAAACAATAGATACAAATGGACATATCCTGATCTAGATTCTGCAAGAAGGCCTAAAGCGCATTCGGAAGAAATACCCGTTCCATCATTCAGCAGTCTACCCGAACTGACAGAAGATGATACAGAAACATCAACGTCTGACGAAGTTCAAAGAATTCAATCAGAAAACAACAGCGAATTTGAAGCAGATTTAGCAACTCCGCAGTGTTTCAATCAAGAAGAACTAAACGATCTTATAAGAGACCTGAATCTCTCAAAGGAATCCGCTGAATTACTTGCATCCAGATTAAAAGAAAAAAATCTACTTTGTCCAGGTACTAATATTACATTTTATCGTAAAAGAGATAAGGATCTGCTGCCTTTTTTCGCTCAGGAAAATGACTTGGTATTCTGTAACAATATAAAAGGGCTCTTAGAAAAAATGGGTTTGCCTGAATATACTCCAGATGATTGGCGCCTTTTTATTGACAGTTCAAAACGTAGTTTAAAATGTGTTCTTTTACATAATGGTAACAAATACGGCTCAATTCTTATTGGTCATTCTCCTACCATGAAGGAAGGATATGAAACAATTGCATTATTTTTGAGAAAAATTCAGAACGAAGAACATCAGTGGGCAATTCGTGTTGATTTAAAAATGGTTAACTTCCTCCTTGGACAGCAGAGTGGTTATACAAAATATCCTTGTTTTTTGTGCCTTTGGGACAGCAGAGCTAAAAATGAGCACTGGGTTAACAAAAATTGGCCTTCAAGAGATGTCACGATTCAAAGAAAACAAAACGTGATCAACGAACCTTTGGTTTCAAGAGAAAAAATCTTACTTCCGCCCTTGCATATCAAGCTAGGCTTAATGAAGCAATTTGTGAAGGCTTTAAATCGAGATGGAAATTGTTTTGGGTATTTGTCACATAAATTTCCTCGTATTAGCACGGAAAAACTAAAAGCTGGCATATTTGATGGCCCTCAAATAAGGCAACTTGTTAAAGATCCACAATTCACCACATCAATGAACGAGACTGAATCTAACGCTTGGTGTTCATTTGTTCAAGTGGTACAAAATTTTCTTGGCAATCATAAAGCAGAGAATTACGTAGAATTAGTGGAAACTATGCTTTCAAATTTTAATATTCTCGGCTGTAACACGAGTATTAGTTCACTACCTCCACAGCCACCTAGATCGTTTTCCAGAAAACTTAGGTGATTGTAGTGAAGAACCGGGGGAAAGATTCCATCAGGATATTAAAACTACGGAAGATCGTTATCAAGGACGATAGGATAGCCACATGATGGCGGACTACTGCTGGAACCTTCAGGGAGACTGCCCTAGTAAACTCCATTCTAGAAAGTCGTATAAAAGAAAATTTTTATGTGATTAGTGACTAATGTAATTATGTAAATTAAGTTTTTGCAATAAATACTTAAATTCATGTGTCTTTGTTTTTTTAACTGGCAATATATTATAACAGTTATAACGTAAAATATATACACATATTTTTTTTTTAACTAGATCTGATAGAGAAAATCTGAGAACTTTTTTACATTCTGCATCCAAAAATTATCCAGGAACAGTTAAAAAATCGCAAGCACCAAAATGTGTGTTGGCCTGTGTAATTTCGCTTCAAATTAGAGACATATAAATATTAATTTAAATAAATACTGGGAATTCCTGTAGAAAAAATGCAGTATATAAATGTAATATAAGAGGCTATAGCATATTATACAGGTTTCTAGTTTAAAACATATGCACTACCTAAATAAATATGTACAACATTTGCCTATGTAATAAATCCTTCCGAAAACCTTAAATTATTATTAAAATCATGTTCAAAAACGTCGAAAGTATCGCTATTGTTTGCAAATTACCCTCTATGGAAATATTCGATTAAAAACGCATTTTAGTCTCGAAAACCAAAAATAATAAAAAGTTATCTGCAAAACGCCGTGAAAAGACTTTTCGATTCTAACGGTAACATAAAACTGTCCTAAATCATCCGTTTAAAGTAAAGAAAACCAAAAATGAAATCCCGAGCCTTGTTGTTTCAGCAAAATCGTTTTCCCGGGAATAATTGGTAAAGTTACTTTTGCTTCGTGCCTTGGGATTTATTGATATAATTTCGGAAATATTTTTGGGCCTGTCGACGAGATATTGCTTTTATTTTTCGTGAGTGTTAAAACTAAAATACGCTCCAAATAATGACACCTTCCTAAACGAGAGCTTACGGAAAACAGTTTATTGTATAATACGTTTTGTAAAACAGCTCTTTTCACAGGAACGTAACAGTTTGGCTGCACGAAATGCAGGCATCACATGAGTGGTTAAAGTGGTTTTCAAATGTGTTGTAATAACAACGCATTTTTTCTAACAAGTGCGGAAAGAAATACTTTTCCGCGCGAGTGCTAGGAACAATATTTTATCTACGTAGGAAATAAAACTATATTTATTGAGTAATTATTATTATAAGCAATAAAACATCCATAATACAAAAGAAAATTAGTGCTATTTATTTTTCAACTCACAAAAATAGTTAACAAAAGAAAATTATGTTCATTAGATTTTAATTTAGAACATATTATAGTTATTATTTATTATTTACAACATTTATAGCAAAATTGCATTTTGCAGTATACAAATCAAAGACCGTTAACTGACTTCTTTCGGATGAAAATTCTTCATAAATGGACTGTTGATGCAGAGAAATAAAGTATTGACAATTTGCTACAGGTAGAGTACTTCTGAGGTCTATAGAAAAAGAGAGTATTTTACTGAACTTCCTGGTTTGTTGAATTTTACAAATATTCTTCTGCAACTTCATATTTGAATGCTGTATGTTGAATATTGTACTACTACTAATATCAAAGTATCAGAAGGGCTTTCACATGGAAGTGATTTATCAACATCATTTAAAGATTTTTAAAACCAAAACTGAGTCGGAGTTTATCAGATTTGTTTAGTTCTTCTCGTTTGCACCATGTCAGTTAGAGGCATTTGTAATCAAAAATTATTTCAAGAGTAAAGCAATTGTTGTTATACTGTTGGAAAGTTGATCCATATTAAGTTGATCAGTAGTTTTATTAAAAAATGTTTGTAATAGTTTTTAAGCTTCTTCACTTGTCAACTTGAAAAATAATTTTCACTGATGATTTTTGAGCTCTATGTCTGAGCATATGAATGTCTAGATAATGAAAATTATTTGCTATTTTTTCAATACCACTTCATCTCATTATATAACCTAAGGCACATAAATGACATAATTATACGAGAACCTCCTGTTTCAAGCATGAAAACTTTTATTATATGAATATGTCCAATCGTTTTGAAAACGGGGTAAACGTGGAGGTTAAACCTAGAGTTTTATTGCCAAATTACTTCCCACCACCATGCAAATTATCTTCTGTAATTTTTAAAAAAATAATATTTTAACACCAGCATGCTTCTAGAGTAATAAAGGTTATATGCAAAGTTTTAGTGAAATTGCCTTTTAAATCCAATTTTGTCCAAGCCTTTTGTAATCGAGATCAAAAAAGGAAGTTTTGTATTCGACCCGTAGGTGCGGTTGTCGCCGATTTTCTCTACAACTAGTGAACGAATATGAATCGGATTTTCCCTATATTGTAAACCAAAATTCCAAGATAGATTTTTACCGAACCAGCTCTCTAAGGAGTATGCGCTGTAATAGAATATGTGCGGAAAAACGTGAATTTTTGAGAAACTGAATTAATTTCTCGTGAGGAAAGTGTTTTTAACTATTATAAATAATGAAGTTATGTTGATGGACACCTATATTATAATAAAAATCAGTATATAGTTCAAGAGAGTTTTTGCTCTTTGTTTAAAACTCATTTTTGGCGACCATTTAGCTGTTCCTGTTCCTGTTTTTTCTTACATTGGAATCTAACAGGTGAAATGTTACTTACTTACAACTATTACAAGAAGCCATTGGTTCACCTTATTCCATGTCGATGGATTGGAAGAAGAAGTGCCACTGAAAGGCCTCCACGATCGTCATATTTATGATTTCTAGATTTCTTTCTATGGGGTCACGTAAAAAGCAAAACTACTTCTTGGACCAAATACCACATATAACTTTGGGGAAATTGTGACATATGTAACACATTTACCCCATTGTTTCAGATACATCATGGTGCGAACTTATATCAAAAAAAGACATGTAGCTGATATTAAATATACGAAGGCAGATTTAACTTTGGCAATAAATGAAGTGAATGCTGGGCGACTCACAATATGTGGGGCTTCTAAACAGTTTAAAATACCTTATGTAACACGTTACAGTCATGATGAAGGTATCTGGGGAAACAAACACGACAATAAAGGCCGTCCAATTAATATTTCAATCGCAGAAGAACTTAAGTTAGCTAATGGCTTTAAGACCCTAGAAAAGTGGGGCTTCGGTTTATCTAGGAAAGAAGTATGTGAATTAGTAGGCAAATTTGTAAGAAAAAACAAAATTAGGACAAGACGAAGTCCCTGTCGAGGATTGGTTTCTTAACTTCAAGAAACGCCATAATCTGAGCCTCAAGATTCCCCAAAATATGGAATATCCTAGGAAAAAAGCGTTAGACCCATTCATAATTTATGAATATTTTTAATTATTGGAAAAAATTCTTGGTAAGCCTCAAAACATATGGAACTTGGATGAAAGCAGTCTAAGTATAGACCCGAGAAAATCTAAAGTAGTCGGTGCAGTTAACAAAGAATCTTTGAGAACAATAAATTCCCCTGGTAAAGAAAACACAACTATTCTCTTGTGTAATGCAGAGGGCGGTAAAGCTCCACCGCTAATAATATTTAAGGGTAAACATATGTGGGACCAGTGGTATGCTCCCCCAACGCAAATATCCTGGAACCGTTTATGCTGCCAGAAAAAAAGGCTGGATGGAAAGTGAAATCTTTACGAATTATTTTCTACTAAAGTCCTTGATTCCAGCACTTGGTCCAGAACGTCCCGTAATTTACGATGGCCATTCACTCGATATAAGTGCAAATAGTTGCAGCAGCCATTGAAAACTATATAATAATCAATCAAAATACTTCAACCTTTAGACCTTTCTGTCTTTTGGCCCTTCAAACTAAAATGGGATGAGAAGTTAATATGTTGGCAACGGCAGCATGTGGGTCAGAAAGTACTAAAAAAAATTATTTTCAAAGTTTTTCTGTGAGACCTGGACAACTCTTTCAACTGAGGTTATAAAGGATGGATTCCGGTAAGGTGGAATTTGGCCTCTTAATAAAAGTGTTATATCAGAAGAAGTTTTCCTACCAGAAGCTCTAAAAAGATGGATGATTTTTAAGAGTAATTTACACATCGAAGAAGCCGTGGTGGCAACAAAGGCTACAGGTGTTGATAGCAATTCCTGCAGTTCGTCAAGCATCTAAGCCAGAATAACAAAAAAAATCAAGAGTATGTCCTGGCGCAGAAGTATTAACTTCAGAAGAAGCCTTAGAACGACTTAGAAAAGAATAGAAAGCAAACGTTAAAAAACCAAAAGAAATAGGAAAATTTTAACCAGCTTAAGAAATAACAAAAAAAGATCAATTTATCTCAAGGAGTGAAGATATGGAAACTGATTCCGTCCCATATGTAAATGTTCCTACAATTCTGCAGAGTTTTGGGAAGAATTGTGAAGATGCTCATAAAAATCAACATGTAGAAGTTGACCAAACTGTGACCTCAACTTCTTGGGTGCTCGTTAGATACTGCACCAAGAAGGTAGTAAAGCATTTCATTGGAATGGTGTCCGAGGCAAGTGATGATGGTTGGATAGTTAAGTTCACGAAATTTTCAAAAATACATTTTTATGGCCATTAGTGGAGGATAAGGATACTGTAGAGCTAAGTGATATTGTTATGGTTTTGACAGAGACAGCTATTAATAGAGGCGGTAGTTCTATATTTTCAGTGTCATTTGAATTTTATAACATAGGTTGTTAATTAAATAAAGCCCATTTTTTCTTTTGAATATTGGATGTTTTACTTATTTTTATGTTTGTATACCTATATCCTATTTATCGTTTTGTTCTAATCGGAAAGATTTTTTTTGCTTTAGTTTAAGTTTTAGCTTGTACTAAATAAAGTTTAAAACTTTTTGCTTGATTGACCGAATTTAATTGTGTAAGCAGCAAAATAATGAAAAAACTACAAATATCATACATTAGCCCCATTTGATTTGATCTAACTTATTTATAGAGAGATAGATACCATTAATACATTTGTCCCAAACTTCGGGGCAAATGTGACATACCGACATCGTTTTAAAAAAAATTGTATAAAATTGTTCAAATAGTAGCTAATTGAATGTTATTTCTAGATTCAATTGTGTTTTTAAAGCATTGACAAATTTTTATATTTTTTTTTGTTCAGTTAAAAGTGCAAGTTTTATACTCTTTATGTGAACTATTCAAAAACTATATCACATTTACCCCACTTCACCATAGTGACCTCTATAGCCTACATAGTGCATTATACAGTATATTGGCTGTTACATGGGGAACTAAAAAGGGACCCATTTACCACCAGATCTTCCTCTTCCAACTACCTTATCCAATCGTTCTTTAAAATTTTAAAAATATTCATACAATGTGGTTTACCATAAGAACGTCATTAGAACCCGTAGAAACGGCGTCTGTCTAGACCGCTATTATTGTTATGACAAATACTTATCACGGAATTCTAAAACAATTTAATATTTTTGACACGTCTCACAGGTGCGAGATCCTTATAATGTTTACTATAGTTAAAAGCAGTGTAATCGTGCGGGTCATAAGATTTATCAACGACAAACTTTTTAAGCTTGTTTTTTTTTATTACGTGTAATCATATCCTCCGCATAAAATCCGGAAGATGAATTAGATAGACCTATAATATTGAAAAAAGAGGATAAACATATAAATACCAGCAGTTGCAAAAATCTTTAAGCGATGTCACTTCAAAGTCAGATTGACAAGTCAGTGACAAAATGAGTATCCACAAGCGAAAACAATGGTATTAAATCTAATAAAATATTACGAAAATAAAAATTCACCAGTCAATATCCAGGAGACAGTAGCAAAAGCTCTGGGAATCGGTACAAGGACTGTGCAGAAAATTGTGCATGAAAAAAAGCATAATTTACTACCGAAGAAGATTAAGAAATGTACACGAAAAAAGCCAAAGACAGAAGACCTAAGTGACAATGTGAAAATGAATGTTCGTAATGCAATTTACAATTTATACATATCAAAAACTAGTATAACCCTTTAAGTTTTAAAAGAAGCTTTAAAAATCGAGGAATATTGCAAATTAGACTAAAACCGTTATCAAAATTAATAAAAATGTTGGGTTTTTGATAAAAAAAGGACTGTAATCGAAGATTTTTATGCGAGTTGCCACATATAGCAAGTCAGCGTATCCAGTTTTTAAAAAAATACACGGAAAATGTTGATTCAAAATTTAGAAAAGTGGTATTTTTAGACGAGACTTGGATATTTTCTAATGGAAGTGGTTCGAAATCTTGGCAGGACGAGTCTGTAAAAAGTGTCAAGAGAAAAAAGGTATGTGGGACGGAAAAACGGTTCATCATTTTGCATGCAGGTTCTTCAACAGGATTTCTCCCAGGTGCAAGTTTACTGTTTTTTTCAACATCTAAAAGTATGGACTACCATGATAATATGAACTGTTTGAAAAGTGGTTAAAAGAACAACTGATTCCAAATTTAGATGCTCCATCTTTAATCATTCTGGACAATGCATCTTATCATTCAAGAATCTTAAATAAACAGCCTACTTCATCCTGGAAGAAAAGTGATATTTATGACTGGCTAATAAAACAAAAACAAACTACTTTACCCAATATGCTGAAACTAGAACTTCTTTTAATGGCAAAATCTATTAAAAAACCAACAATATATGCCGTAGATGAAATATTACGGGAAAATGGACATGAGGTTTTACGACTGCCGCCATACCATTGCCAGTTTAACGCAATAGAATAATAGGGGCTTGGGCAAAATCATATTACGAAAAACACGTGAACGATGGTCTTACATCAGATGAAGTACAAATTGTTTGGCAGGATTCATTAAATTATATTACGCCGGAGTACTCAAAAAAATCTGTGGAACATATGGAGAAATTAATATGGGATTGGTGGAATCAAGAACGAGTTCTAGATATCGAAATAGCAACAATGATCATTGCGCCATTTGAGGACGACTCAGAAGATGAGGACTTTTTAATGATGATGATGATGATATTTTTTAGTCTATAATATTAAAAATTTCTGAAGGATTATATTAGTCTTTGACGTGTATAAATCATAAATTGCATTATGAAAATTAATTTTTGCCTTGTAACTTAAGTCTTTTGTCTTTGGATTTTTTCGTGTACGTTTCTTAATCTTCTTCGGAAGTAAATTATGTTTTTTTTTATGCACAAGTTTCTGTACATTCCTTATACCGATTCTCAGAGCTTTTGATACTGGCTCCTGGATATTAGTCGTTGAATTTTAATTTAAAATTTTTTTTATTAGATTTGACATCATTTTTTTGCTTACTTTTTTAGTACATTTGTAATTTTGTTGGCAATAAATAAATAATTATAGAATACTTGTTCCAATTTTAAAGCGTGTTTAAAATAAGTTAATTTTTTTATTAATTATTATAAGACAAAATTTGATATATACAAATCGGTAAAATCGCCTTACTAGAAACTCGGGGCTAACACAGGCTAAATACAGGCTCTATATATATATATATATATATATATATATATATATATATATATATATATATATATATATTTAAATTTTTTTGTTATTACCATACAAAAAAAAATAAGTTTTCTTTGTGCAGGGGTGGCCCGCATTTAAATAAATTAATTGTATAAGTGGTTAGATTTTTAGGTCAAGCGGGTCTCATAATTTTTGGTGATTGATAAAAAAATCTCACTTTGATTAAGTGGCTGTATAGACAGAACATATTCTGATTGTTCCACTGATTCGAACCGCTTTCCGACTTTATTAAGGCGCTTGCCATTTTGTGTATTTTTGTTTTTGCCAATCAAAAAATTTTAACCAAATACATATTTAGCGAATTTTCTTATTTAGTACCTCGGCATTTAATATATAAAATAATATTAAGTGGCTACCTTAATAATATTGCGTAATATAATAAAAAGCTATTTTCTTTCTCCTTATATATTTGTAAATAGCCCATCGAGATTTAATAGCTCGATAAAAGAATCACATAACATTTTGGTATTCACTGTGTTTTCTGATTTGATTCATAATGTTGGTGACCTTTGGACCCGCACGATAAGACCGCATTCGACTATATAGACAAATTCGGAAGAAATCAATAGTCAATTTAAATCAGGTATTTTTCCACAAAACCTACTCATTCATTAAGAATGTAATAAATACAATATAGGTTTCTAGGAAGCCCGCCCGCTATTAATTAAGCAAAATTAATTCTCGGAAGTTTAATATGTAGATCTCTCTGGTTTTTTATTAAAGGGGCCTCTTTGAACAACCACACATTTCCTGGGAACTTTATCGTAACAGATTTCTCGAAAGCATAAAACCCTGACCGCCTAAAAAAAGTTATGAGAGGGATTCTTGATGGTCTTTTTATGTGATATAAAAGTTTATCTTATTAGCTCCAATTAAACTAATATTTATACCAAATAGAGTAACTTGGACATCGGCAATAAATTTGACCCAATAGTTCTGTCCCGTAAAGATAATATTAAAACGATGCAGATAAAATAATATATAGACATTGTAAATTAGGCTATTACAATCTTTGTAATAAATTTTAAAAAATAGAAAAATAAAAATATTAAATTATTATTTAGTTTATTATTTTATTTTAATAAGATGTGGTCAGATTAGAAAATTAATTATTAATTTATTACACTTGTTACGACGGCTACTCATTTAGGTTAGTCGGAGACGATTCGTAGGTTCGTAATAATTTTCAGACTTATATGGACTCCACCAACTTTAGTAATTGGACATAAAGAAGGAAAAATTACGATAATAAATCACTACACTGTTCTATAATTAAGTTCTATAAACCAAGGAAAATTGAGGCCTTAATTATAATTCCTAATTAACATAACCTGAGAAGTCAAAAGATAAAGACAAAATAAGCTAATTTTAAAAACACTCATGTTTATTATTTGAAAATCTACAATATGTAATATCAACAATGACAGAATTAGTCACAAGACAAGGTTCTAGCTATACTAATTTTAAATTTACCCAATCAAATAATGAAAGTATTCAATATATATATATATATATATATATATATATATATATATATATATATATATATATATATATATATATAACAAGAACAAATATTATAAAAAATCAATTTAATTCAATATAACAAGTTACATAGAGATTAATTATGTAACTTTCTAATAAAATACTCTAAAATTGCAATATTTATGCCAAAAGACTTAACTTAGTAACTTAATAAGTTATATTTTACATAAAAGATTAAGAAATATTTAAAATTACGCAAGAATCGACAATAATCAAAGAATAAATTGTTGCAGACGGAAAACTAATTAAGCTCTCCTAAACATATAAAAATCTACTTAGGAGTATTCTGCAACTTTGGAAGATGGATTAAAAAACATCTGCACTCTAGACTTGTTAGCCTTCTTCAGATAGAGTTCCAATTCAAGCTAATTTAAGTTAAATTGTTATGATAACTTTGATACTTTTAAACCTTTGAGTTAATACAAATATAAACTAAAAAATCTTGGAAATATTTAAATAAAATCTTGCATTATCAAAAATTAAACAAAAAATAATTCATCCAAAATTAAAAAAAAATTGGTTGTTTGGACATTAAAAGAATGTTGATTATTTCTAATTTAAATAGAAGCTGATTATTCTAAAATAAAAAAGCCTGAAACAATAAAACTCGTGTCAGCTACACATGCACAAAATAGCGTCCTGTGAAGAATCTTTTATGAGCTTATATTTCAGCTAGTTGAATTTCCAACTGCATTTCCTTCCATATACAGAAGATTAGAACTAGATTGTTATTATTAGCGAAACTAATCCGACAATGTCGCTTGCTACCTATACGGCACCAATTCACAAAAAAATGCCTATTAAACAAAATGGTGGCTTAATGAAATATTCAAAAATTCAGCCTAAAAAGTACTTGTTGGATTGATTTTAAGTTGTGTGCCATAATTATTGTGGTAGAGGGGTCAATCAGTAAAATTGTGGTACTAATTAAAGATGGACGAACAAAATGGCGGCCAAATAAAATATTTGTGTTAGTAAAAAAACACCCTTTTAGGTTTTACAGATCTTTACGTTTTAGCGTCTCTAGATGCCAAAAAAAAAAGTTTTAACAATTCCGTCAGTCCGTGTGTAGGTCTGTCTGTCAGGCATAGTTTAAAAAATACTTACCCGATTGACTTAAAATCTTGATCAATTCAAAAATTAAGGGACATATGTGGATGATATAGTAATATTTGGTAAAGATTCAGTAAGGTGAAATAAAATGGAGGCCTAGTGAAATGTTAAAAAAATATATTATTAACAAACACGTATCCAATTTATCTCAAGTTTTACATATCTCCACGTTTTAGCGTCGTTAGATGTCAAAAAACATGTTTTATCAATTCCGTCGGTCCGTCTGTCGGACGGTCTGTCTGTATGTCTGTCTGTCATACCTTCAAATTTTAGTCAAAAATTATATCATATGGGGATAACCCGCTAATATTTTGGTAAATATCCAATATTATGACAGAACAATGTTAAAAAAGCGAATTATCCAATTTACCTCAAATATTGCACAAAAATCAAGTGATACCTAGGAATGAACTGGTAATATTTTGATATGAATTCAAGATAGCAAAAGAAAATAACGGCCCAATAAAATATTTAATAAATCAGCCTGAAAATACTACTTATTAAATTTATTTCAATTTTTGGTACGAATTTAAGATGGCGAAGCAAAAGAAATCAAAATAATTACACTGGCCGACAAGATTTTTCTAACACAAGCCAGCTCATTACTTTCACAATGGAAATATCCTCCCAATAATAAAAAAACTATTCGGAAAGCCCTAATACGTACCATTTTTTAATAGCCTAATTAGAACTTTTTATATTGGCAGGTAAACAATTTTATTGTGGGGCGGCTAAAATGGGTCCATTTTACAACGGAAAAATTACCTAGACTGGGACAACATTAGACATAAAATAAACTTTAAACATCACTGTTCTGTTGAGTTTCGAATTGAGGGGTTCTCTGTGTATCGATAAGCAAGTGTATGTGAAGACGAGAATGTCGAATCAAAAGTTGCAAAATTTGTCCTGACAAATTTTGTTATATTTGTGGAGAATTTCTGGTGAAATCACAAGCCAGGCCAGTTTCCAAAAATGTAAAAAAGCCTACTTTAAATATTTTGGTGTGTTAATTGGGGCTCAAAGTAAGCGGTGGGTTCCCCATGTGTGCTGTGTTATCATTGGTGCAGTGGATGAAAGAAAAGAGAAAAAGTATGCCTTGTGAGTTCCAATAGTATGGCGAGAACCCACCAATCATTCTGACGATTGTTATTTTTGCCTGACAAAGACTGAAGGTTGTTCCAAAAAGGGAAAGCACGATATAGAATATCCAAATTTGCAATCTGCCATACGACCTGTTCCTCATAATGCGAATTTGCCAGTGCCGTTTGCGCCTTTAAATTGGCAAGCTATCGATTTGGGAGATAATGGAGATAACGCATCATCAGGGAGCTCAGAAGAACCAGCAGCTCAGTGTACCGATCCCACTTTTACCACGGGTCCCAGTTCTGGCGAGCCACATTTGCTTGATAAAAGTGAATTAAATGATTTAGTACATGATTTGGGGTTATCCAAGCAGCAGTCAGAACTTCTGGGTTTCCGTCTTAAGGAATGGAACCTATTGGCCAAAGAAATAAAAATTACGAATTTCAGAAAAAGAAATATTATGCTTTCTGAATTCTACAGTATGGAAAATTCGTTGTGCGAGTGTACTGATATAGACAGTTATACAGTTAGACAGACAAATATAGCTTAAAAGCTGTGTTATTGCATAATGGAAATTTAAAACCCTCTATACCAGTTGCCCATTCAGTTGCAATGAAAGAAAATTATGAAAATATGCGCACGATTTTGGATAAAATGAACTACAATAGGTACAAATGGCAGATATGTGGGGACTTAAAAGTTATAGCGATTTTAGTGGGACTTAAGAAGGGATTTACAAAATATTGCTGTTTTCTTTGTTTATGGAACAGTCGCGCAATAAATCATCATTATGTAACAAAAATTTGGCCAGAAAGAGGCGAATTTCGACCGGGATCTCAAATTGTTAAATTTATACCTCTTGTTGATCCCAAAAATGTCCTTTTTCCTTCTCTTTACATTAAACTTGGGGTGATGAAATACTTTGTGAAGGCTTTGAATAAAGATGGTGATGGATTTAAAACCAAAGACAAGTCTTTCCCCAGTTAAGTGATGCCAACTTAAAAGAAGGCATTTTTATTGGGGGCAACAAATCAGAAAATTGCTGGACGATGTCAATTTCACGGAAAAGCTTAACAGGCAGGAACTCAGAGCATGGAATTCATTTGTTAATGTAGTAAGAGGATTTCTAGGCAACAATATGGATGAGAATTATGAACAATTAGTTAATGTACTCTTAGATACCTATAAAGCGCTTGGTGCCAGAATGTCATTAAAAATTTACTTTCTCCATTCCCATCTGTCATATTTTCCTAAAAATTTGGGAGCTATTAGTGATGAGCAGGGGAAAAGGTTTTACCAAGATATCAGAACAATGAAAATTCGGTACCAAGGACGATGGGATCCAGACATGATGGGTGACTACTGTTGGTTTTTGAAGAGAGAAGATAGGACACCTCATAAATGGAAAGAATAAAGTTTAATTCGCGTTTTAAGTTAATATTTTTCTCGTTTGCTTTTTTCTTAGATGTATGGTATGTTTAATAGGCGAAAACTGTAAACACAGTCAATAAACAGGGTTAAGAATTTTCTGAAAACATTTTTTCTATAGATATTAAGTATCGTAACATTCGATATGGTTCTACAACTCTAAAAAAACCCTACGTGCTACAACTTTCTATTTGTCATTTTCGCATTTGGATAGGTCCATTCTATTAGATTATGCTATTCTGATTTGTGTTACAACAAAAAAAATTTTTTTGTCGGTCAGCTTTATTATTACTATTTAATTTTCTCAGAGCTTAATAACGGCCGTGTTTATTACATATTTATACGCTTATTACATTTTGATGTATTCGATACCCTTAGTGGAGAGAATTTTGGTTGGGTATGTTACAAAGTACAGATTAATATTGTCGAATGGGAGAGGTCATTTGTTACTGTTTTTTGTTGCTATTTAGGTTTATTTATTTTCACTGACCAAGATCTATCGGCATCTTTTCCTTGAATTTCAGCAGGAGCCCTATACCACAATTAGTTATGACACACAACTTGAAATTAATCCATTAAGCAGTTTTTTCAGGCTGAATATTTAAATGTTTTATTAAACCGCCAATTTTTTGTTCCGCCATCTTGAATTCACGCCAAGATGCGATTAGTTAAAATAATTCTTGATGTTTGTGCAACATTTTAGATAAATTGGGTAAGTAGTTTTTTAATAATAATTTTTTTAACGTTTCAATTGGTCGCCATTTTGTTTCGCCATATTGGAATATGAAGTAGTGTACATATTATTTTCTTTTTCTACCTTTATTTGTATGTATTGTGTAGCAGTGGCATAAAAAGTAAATGTGAACTTAAGGTGGAGGATAGTCCTCTTAGTGATCATAGGAAGTTGAAAATTGTATATAATAAAAATATTGAAACTTATAAGGAAAAGGTATGTATTCAGAAAAAATACTTAAACGTCAATGTATACAAAAATTTTTTTTCTAACCTGATAAATAATAAGGAAATTCGAACTTTTCACGACTTGATTGAAATAATTGCTATAGCTAAAAATTCCGCACAATCAATAAAAAAAATTAAATGCCATCAAAATAATTATTGGGTCACACCCGAGCTGTTACAATTAATAAATATAAGAGATAGAGCATATAAGGAACATAAAAAAAACCCTTTTGACAATGAGCTAAAATTGAAATTTAATAAATTAAAAAATACCGTGAATAATAAAATTAAATCATTAAAAAACATGTATTTTAAAAATAAATGGCATCAAGCAGGCACGGACTCTAGAAAACAATGGAATATAATAAATTCATTTATAAATAGTAAAGTAAATAAGGAAAGTGTACAACAGTTAGAAATAGATAATAAAATTGTCACAGACAAAAAGATTATTGCCGATACATTGAACGCATATTTTTCTGAAGTGGGTTCGGTGATTGTTAGGGACGTTGAGACTGAAAGAAATATAATAAATGTTAATAATATGTTTAGTGAAGTAGAGTGTGAAAAAAATATTTTCTTTAATCCTACTACTGATAGAGAAATTATGAACATAATCTTGAGTCTTAAAAAAAATGCGGCACCAGGTCATGATAATATTGGTATGCAAGATCTACTTAATGTTAAGGAGCAAATAGTTGGTATACTGCAAATGTTGGTTAATAACGTTCTTGGTTCAGGTGTATTTCCAGACGAACTAAAAATTGTCAAAATATGCCCTGTGTACAAGTCGGGATCGACCACATCGAGGGGTAATTACAGGCCAATATCTGTAATTAGCGTCTTCTCAAAAATAATTGAAAGGGTGATTAAAATAAGAATTAATAAATTTCTTGAGGAATTTATAACTCATGATGCATTCCAGTATGGTTTTTTAAACAATAGCAGCACTTTAAGTGCTACCACAGATGTGGTTAATTTTATAGCAAATAGTCTGGATCAGGGCAATTTAGTAGTGGCGGTTTTTGTAGACCTGAGGAAGGCCTTCGATGTGGTTAGTCACGATTTGCTTATTTCAAAACTTGAAAAGATGGGCTTTAGGGGTTTAGCTAAGGATTTAATTAGTTCATATTTATCTGGACGTATGCAGTATGTAAATTTGGATGAATGTAGCAGTAGCATATTAAATAACTCATGTGGAGTGCCTCAGGGCTCAGTGTTGGGCCCACTATTGTACACTTTGTTTGTCCTGAGCCTACGCTGCTCTGGTTTACGTGCACAATATTATACCTTTGCTGATGATACAGTCTTAGTATACAGAGCAAACAACATAGAGGAGTTAGCTCAAATAAGTAACTATGACTTGGATAGATATTACATGTGGCTTTTACAAAATAAACTAAAGATCAATCTAGATAAAACCAAATACATTATTTTTAAACAAAAAAATAAAAATATAAGTGAAATTCAAATAAGAATACATAATAATAATATACAAAAGACAGATAAAATTAAGTATCTGGGTCTTGTGTTAGATGAACAGTTAAATTGGGGTGCTCACTTGGATCATGTCAAAAGAAAAGTAATTTCATTAACAGGTGCTCTACATAGATGTAACGATTTTTTAAGTAATACTGCTAAATATCAAGTATATAATGCCTATTTTCTGTCAGTGATAAGATATCTCTTACCAGTCTGGGGTAATTGTAGCAAAACAAACTTTAATAAATTAAAAATTATTCAGAATAAAATTCTTAAATTGCTATTTAAACTTGATAATCAAACACACACAGATGTATTATATCAGATATTAAAGGTCCAACTAATTGCAAATATATTAAAAATAGAACAATCTAAACTTATATATAAAATAATTAATAATAAACAAAAAAGTAATACAAAAATAACATTCGTTAACCAGATACATGAACATCAATTAAGAAATATAAATGACATTAGACTGGAAAACGCCAGAACAAACAAGGCATTATTGAGCCCAATAGCCGTAGCATCAAATATATTTAATCAACTGCCTTCAGTAAATAGTTTTGCCATATTTGTAAAAAAGTTAAAAAAACATTTTGATTAAGAATTTAGGGTCTGTAAACTTCATCGGTGCTTCATTTAACTTATGCAGTGTTGTTAATATTTATTTCTCCGGTACCAGTACTCGCTAGGTACTGTTTAGGAGTTTACCTATATTTGGACAGTTATGTATTTTATATGTATATATGTATATTGTATATGGATAAATGTCTAAATAAAGGATGTTAATTATAAGAAATATCCATCGCCTCGATAGCGTAAATCTAAGAGCGCTGACTTGAATGGAAAAATGTGAGTTCGATTCAAAGCGTGATGTGCACCTCTTCAGCGCCCAGCAAGTCTGGTACTGATGATGTCTAGATGTCCCGTGAAAAAGTGAGATATGTAACGACTTTTTTTTACAATTTTTCACCAAAGTAAATAATAGTTTACGTATTCTTATCCAACAATTCAGGATTTTTGGGTGAGACTTTTTTAGATTTCAATAATGTTTGTTAATGATATATAAAAATGCATAGAATGCAACGAGAAAGTACCACATAAAACACGTTCTCTGGTATAATGGTTCAGTTAGTACGGTGTCATAAAGAAACGATATATATCTTGAGTAAAAGATAAGTTTTAAGGCACGCACTTTGCCAACGTTTAAATATGCGCTCTAAAAAGATAAATATCAAAACTCTACGAGCCGTTGCAAGTAGTTTAGCTTTCTGCATGACATTTTGTACACGCTTGTTGAGATAAAACCCAATGATGCACTCTAGAGGCTTCTATCGATGGCGTAAAAAAAGAGGGGGTGATTCATGGGCAAAATTATTGTTAACAATTGCCTTTATTAAAAAAACACTATTCTAAATGTTTTGTTTATTTTTATCAGCTTTAATAAACTTATGAAAAAAATAGCTCTATGTCGTACTATAAAATATGTTTTGGTTCTTTAATATTATGATATAGTGTTCGTTAACAATGTCTAATCATTATAGTTATTATTAAATATCTTAGAACAATGCTATTTGTTATTTCTAATAAAGATTTTAAAAATAACCAGGAAATGAATAGTAAATTAATCGATTTTTCGATCATATAAAAAAGGATTATCAATGTATCGAATATATTGAGTAGTTGATTACTCGATCATAGGTATCGCATAATTGATTAAACATTATATTCTTGTATGGATATGCAATCAAATATATCGTCTAAAATTGCAACAAAACCACTAAGACATTAATTAAATATTGACTTTTGAATCTATACAAATTTTGCTTTTACGAAAAAATGATTTATTAAACAAACTGATTGATATACGAATTATTCAATAACAGTTTCACAAAAAAATTATATTTCGATTAATCAACTAATCGGTTCACCGTCAAAAATAAATTAATCTTAAAAAGTGTTTACTCAAAAAAAATCAATTACTCGAAACAATCGATAAATCTGAAAAATAGATTATTTGCAATAACTGAAAAGCGATTATTGATTTTGATCAATGATCGCCTAGGCTACCCCTGTCTTTCAGACCCAATGCAACATTTGGTTAAAATTTGACACAGGAGTTTTTTAAATGACGTCATAGGTGAACTTAAGAAAAAAATGTCTTTTAAAAAATCGTCTTTTTTTTAAATTGTTTTTTATCCTACATAGGCTCACACGCCAATAAGTAATATCAAAGCTAAGTGTGTTAAGACAATCATATTTTTAATCCATACCACCATATCACCATAATCTGAAATGAATCAGAAAATTAATTCCGCAGTTACAGGGGTGGATTTATGAAAAGTAATCACAGTGTATAGTACGAAATTTTCAGCCTCTCTGAAAAAGTAATTTTTAATATAATAATAACAATTAGGATTAAAATAATAAAAGGAGTTCATTGATTTTAAACATAGCATATTTACTTTATAAAATTTCTATAAAACATATTTTTCAAGGAAAGCAAGACCAAGTAGTAGTAGTAGTAGTAGTAGTTGGGGGAGGTCTAAAGACCTGACTGTTAGGCCTATAAGATCTTTCAGTGTACTCCACACTCTTTTTCGACCACCATCCGCCACCAGATTGACATCCTTAAATCTACCTGACCTTCGTATATAGGTCTGAATATCTTTCCAGGATAGTTCCCTGGCTGCATCTCTATGCAAAATCGTAGTGCCAAAAATAACCCAACGTAGCCATGATCATGCTTCACACCTGCACAGAAAGTGGAGTGAAGTTTCCTCCTCCTGACACTCTGTGTAGGTAGAGTTCTCCTCAATACCTAAACTAGAGAGGTGCCTCCTTAATCGACAGTGCCCCATTACTACTCCTACGATGGAATTTAGGGTCTTCCTTTCCGGCGTGAACAGCCACTCTATTCGGCCTTTATCTGGCTTCACAATGAAAGTCTTTAGCCTGCATACCACCTTCAAAACTGGTCCCACACACGACGAAGTTCTTGTTGCGCCAATTCGTCGAGTGCAGTCCTTATCAGCTGCCTAGTAAAACCTAAAATCTATGCGCGCAAAATTATCATCGTATGAAATTTCGCGCTAAACTTGTTCGATTTTGTGTGATACGTATGAAATGTAATATATCAGAATTATGGTTAAGTGCAAATGTCAGATTCGCACACAGGGGTTTCGTATTACCGAATTTTTAAATGTAATACTAGTGAATGGTGTTTAATTTGAATACATTACCTAATAAATAAAACAAATTATGGAATATGGGATAAAGACGTATATTAGTTATTACTTGTAATTTAAAAATGATTGGCTTTAATAAACTAGTGGTGAAAAACTTATATTAAATACCAAGTGGGGTGTAAATGTAATTCAACAGTTTTTTGCTCGGTTTTTTGATAAATTTTGAATTTGACGGCAAAGTATCATTATTTATGAAAATTACTACTTACTAAAAAATACGATTTATGTTGAGAAAATATATATATTTTATACAGGGTGTCCAAAAATTTAGAAATATGGTTTTGAAAATTATTTAGAAACTTAAATAAATCAATTTTTTAAGAACACAGAACAGGAGGACATTGACAACATCCAGAAAAACGTATAATTAATAACGAGAGAAAAAACAACTTTATTTTCAATTTATAATGTACTTGTCTGAACTTTATGGTACAAAACTCACTAAAACTTTTTAAAATAAATAGCAGATTAATGTAACTTGTTTACACAAAATTAAAAATTTGTTTATGAAATTTAAGAAAAAATAACAAAAAAAATCTAAGATCCAGTCTTCAACTTCCTGAGGGACTTCAAGCAGGGTGATAACATTGCTTGAAAAACTTTGGCTTCTCGGTTCGGATTTGATCTTCCGCACACTGGTTATGAGAGGACTAAATGATACTAGCAGCATGTTTAGTATATCCTCCACATTTTCTTTTCTAGAAAACTTTCGGGCGCACGGTAGTTTCGGACGTCTGTGTTCCGAGACTCCTGGGCTCCTCGGAAAGGATGCCAATTGGCATTATACCCTCTCTCATGATTAATGCACCATGAATAAAAATTTTGTGCACGCTTTGGGGCATATAATACCAATTGTACTCCCTGACGTACAACTCAGCAGTGTCTGCTGTAAACTGTTCAAACGCTGGAATATTTATGGCGAAGCCTGAGCATATGGTCCTTAGTATGGTGCCGAATCTTTCTATCAGTTCTTCATTTACTTTTGTTATTTGGGATGCCTTTTTCGGATTTTGGAAGAATGCTCTCGCTACATTATCCATATTGCTGCTTCCATATCCTTGCATAGGTAAGTCCACGAGTATATGCATTTCTGTCCTTAGCTGCTCTTGGATTTCCTTCTTTTTTTATCTACGGACGCTTTATGTTTTTGCTGAATAGCCCACTTTTCTATATCTAGCCTGTATGCAATATGCAAGTGTTAGAAATACTAAAATACGGCGTACAAGCCGTGTATCAGTGAAGCCTGTGGTGCCGATATTTCAGGAACGCAGACCCATAAATTAGGTCTTAAGTGTGTTAACGTAAACACGGATATCGATATGGACGTATATAAAAAATCTGTCAAGGCAGTATTAGTTTTCGTAAAAGAGTTAGTCTTTTAAAGAACGCTCAATTGTAAAGGCATATTATTATTCCTAATAATATAGTTTTAATTAATCGTATGTAGGCTTTTATTTGGTTATCCTGATAAAGTCAGAAGTAGGAAAAAAAAAACATTTCTAAATTACGTCGCGCATATACGAAAAATTGTGATTTTGGGCGTAGCGACCTACAGGGTGTCACAGACATTTGGATTAATATATTTAGTTTAGTGCGTACCAGGCTTACTGGGTGTGGCTGTGGCCTATTATAATTTGTGTGGTTTGTGTTTTTGTTGCTGCACAACATGTCTGAAAGGAGCTATACCCCACCACTTTTGGGCGAGAGGCATTCTACTGCTTCAGAGAAAGCTGTGAGCGTAGAGGAGCAGGTGAAATTTTTAATATCAGAAATTAAGGAAATAAAAAATTTGCAGTTCAAGGTAAGCCAGCCAAATAATTCTTATTCTTGGGAGACAATACCAGACTTTGATCCGTCGTTAAAAAACATTTCGGCAAATAAGTGGATTCAGTTATTTGAACAAAAAGCATATTTTTTACGATGGGACGAAGTGACTGTAATGAGAAATGCGGTGGATAAATTGGCGGGACGGGCACGCGAGTGGTTTTTAACTTCAGGTTTCTCGGGACTTGGATGGAATGATTTCAAAAAACGGTTTCGGGAGATTTATGACATTGATCCGCAAGCTATTGGTACACTTTTTAAGAGTGCTTCATTATTTTCGAGTTCGCAAGAAAAAACTTTTGTGAACTATTACTATAAAAAATTAACCCTTCTTCATAAACTGTCCTGGGATATTCCCGAAAGTGACAAAATCAATATCGTTATTTCTGGTATTGTTGAGCCAAGTATCCGCCAAATGGCTTTTAGCAATTGTTGCCATACTTTAGATGATTTGTTGACATTTTTGCGTAGTAGCGATTATTCAAAAACTGAGCAAATAGCAGTTAAAAACTTTACAAAATCTAGTAACTTTAAGTCTATGTGCTATAATTGTAACGAACCCGGACATAAAAAAGTCAATTGTCCTATATTGCGTTTTCAACAATATAGCCACAACAAAAACAAAAGTGTAAATAGGTTTAAGCAGAATAGTGCTTCTGCTAGTTCTAGTAATACATGCAACTTTTGCAAGAAACGCGGGCACGTCGAAAAAGACTGTTGGTCTAAAAAACATGTCAATTTTGTTGAAAAACATTCTAATAATTTATTTTATAAACAAATGTTTCTTTTTAATTATAAACTATGTGGTTTGATCGATACCGGAAGTGAATGCTCTTTAATTAAAGACTCTGTAGTTAAAAAATACGGACTTGTGGTTCGCGATGGTAAAGAGCATCATATAAAAACTCTTTCTGGGCAGGTGATATGTATAAATAAAAGTGTAAAGGGTAGATTATTGTTTGACGAAATTGATGAAGAGGAAGAGCTACTAATAGTACCTGACACATATTGTCCAGCCGATGTTTTAATTGGAAATACGCTCATATGCAGAAAAAATGTTGGTTTTACTAAACTTGGATGTGACATAAAGTTTTATTCAACAACCACCGAATTACGAATTAATAATGCAGGCCAGTGTAATGAAATCGCAAATGAGATAGTGCATTGCAATGGATATAAAGAACCCCTTCTTATGCTTTTGCAACAATTTAGGGATTGCATAGCCCTAAATCTTTCCGAAATAGGCAAGACCAACTGCACGGAAATGCATATTAAGTTAAAGACCGATGAGCCGGTAGTATATAATCCTTACAGATTGTCGGAAGATAGAAAGCAAAAGCTAAAAATTTTGTTAACGGAATTGTTAGATAACAATATTATAAGAGAATCGAATTCCCCGTATGCAAGTCCGGTAGTGTTAGTGCCAAAACCTGATGGCTCACTGCGCATGTGCGTAGACTACCGCAAAATTAATAGCCTCAGTTTAAAAACTACCTGGCCTTTACCGTTGATTGATGACCAAATTGATAAGCTACAAGGTTCCCTGGTATTTACCTCATTGGACCTATTTTCAGGATACTATCAAATACCGATGGCTGAAGATTCAATAGAAAAAACAGCTTTTATTACCCCAGATGGGAAGTATGAATTTTTAAGAATGAGTTTTGGTTTGTGTAATGCGCCGTACGTATTCCAGCAAATGATAAATAAAGTTTTAAGTGAACTTCCTCAGGGTACAGCATTTGCATATTTAGATGACGTCATAATTCCAGCTTTGTCCCTAGAAGATAGCTTGCAAAAACTCATGAGTGTTCTGTCCATATTTAGAAAATATAATTTAACCTTACAGTTAAAGAAGTGCAAATTCTTTATGGAAAAAATTAATTATTTAGGCAGAGAAATTTCTAAAGAAGGTGTTCGCCCTGATCCAGTTAAAATCGAAGCTCTAAAGAATTTATGTCAGCCGCAAAATAGAAAGGAATTACAACGATTCCTTGGATTAGCCGGATATTTTCGGAAATTTGTTAAGGACTATGCCAAATTAGCAAGTCCCTTAACGAAATTATTACGGAAAAATGCAAAGTGGTCGTGGGGTGTAGCTCAAACTAACGCAGTAACCCAGATAAAAACAATATTATCTACTAGGCCTGTATTAAAAATATATGACCCGAAATTAGAAATACAAGTTCATACAGATGCCAGCAATATAGCCCTAGCAGGTATTTTATTGCAAATTCATGCAGACGGCCCGCACCCAATTGCCTATTTTAGCAAGCAGTGTACCTACGAGCAATCGAAGTACCATTCATATGAATTAGAGACAATGGCTGTTGTATTTACCCTTAGACATTTTCGGGTGTACTTATTGGGTAAGGAATTTCAAGTTTTTACGGATTGCTCTGCGATAAGAGCTTGTTCAACGAAACGAGATCTCGTCCCTCGCATCGCCAGATGGTGGCTTGAACTTCAAGAGTATAATTTTCAAGTGAATTATCGCCCTGGTTATAAAATGAAACATGTGGATTGTTTAAGCAGGGATATCGGCGAAGAAAATTATAATGTAAATTGTGTCATTAATTTGACGGAAGCAGAATGGGTTAGAGCAGTTCAAAGCCAGGATGATGAAATAAATAAAATAATTGAAATTCTGCATTCCAATAAAATCCCGGAAAACAAAAATTATTTCGAAAATTATGCTTTAAAAAACGAAGTTTTATATAGAAAAATAAATGATGACCTTAAGTGGGTAGTCCCCAGAGCATCACGATGGCTAATATGCAGGTTAAATCACGATGACTGCGGACATTTGGGTTTTGAAAAAACACTTGAACGAATTAAAAGAAATTACTGGTTTGCTTGTATGAATCGTTTTGTTAAAAAATACATACAAAGCTGTTTAAATTGTATTTATATGAAAGGCTCTAAAGGTCGACAAGCTGGTTACCTGCATCCAATACCAAAAAATAATATTCCCTTTGATGCCCTTCATATCGATCATTTGGGACCCTTTGTTAAAACTAAAAAAGGGAACACGTATCTTTTAGTCATTGTGGATGGCTTCTCCAAGTTTGTATTTTTGGAGGCTGTAAAGTCAACAAAAGTAAAATATGTGGTAAAAGCGGTGGAAAATTTTATATATGTATTTGGGACGCCGAGGAGGATCATTTCAGACAGAGGAGCCTGTTTTACATCAAAAACAATGCACAATTTTTGTCGTGAAATGGGCATTAAACATGTAATGAATGCCGTAGCTACACCTAGAGCAAATGGGCAGTGTGAACGATTTAATAGCACTATTTTAGATGCGTTAAAATGTTTAAGGGTAAATGACACTAATGAGAGCTCTTGGGACCAACATGTAAAAACCATACAAATAGGTTTAAATACATCTATAAATAAAACCACCGGTGAAACACCGTATCAGCTGATTATGGGTTTTACGCCAAAACAGCCGTCCGATGCAAAGATTCTCAACGAAATAAGTCAAGGACTAGAGCGAGCAGATTTGAAAAAATTGCGAAAAAAAGCGGAAGAGAGAATAGGCGAGGCTCAGAGAAAAGAGAAACAGCGTTTTGACGCTAAGAGGGCTGCTCCCAAGACTTATAGAGCTGGAGATTTGGTGATGGTTAAAATAACTAGTGAACCAGCCACTGGTGCAAGTCGCAAATTAAATCCGAAATTTAAAGGGTCTTTTAAAATTAAGGCAGTGTTGCCGAACGACCGATATGTAGTTGAGGACTTAAGAGAAAAGAGTTATAAGAGAATTTTAATTATAGCTGTCGATAAAGTAAAGCCTTGGGTGATCCTCAATGAAGTTGAGGATTTGCCGTTTGATTTAGATACTGAGTAAATTTTATATTATTTATATATGGCCACATAAAATGTTTGTTAGCACGTAACAGTAAGAAGTGGCATACGTTATATGATAAAAAAAAAATTAGGTGGTTATTTCATGATTATATGAAATATACAGTATTTTTATTTACTTTTTGTATGTTTTGGCCTTGGCCAGAGAGAAAAAAAAAATCAAATAAATGTTGTATTGAAACCTATATAGAGTGGTTATTGTGTGGCATGCATGCGTTGACGTCATTAAGAAAATTGGTACACAGAAATTGATATCAATAATATAAAAGATAATAAGCAAGCAGGTTTTTTTTGGTGGTTATTATGAAATATAAGTGTGTTGATGTTATTGATAATAATATACATTTGATGTACATAAATGTAAAAATGTATGTTTCCTCGCAAAATAATTTAAAGATAATGTTTGACCATTTTAGGTATTGAGTGGACTGACAGTATAAGATGATTTTATTATGTTTGTTTAAAGTAAAAGGTCAGTCGAACAAGTAAATTGTCCTAGGGGGTACTTTAGGTACCGAGAGGACAAGGAAACTTTTTAGTTTCGATACGAATTACTTATATTGTTAGGGTACTTTGGGTACCAAGTAAAAAATGGTGGTTCCCAGGGGAACAATTTGGTAATGGATATAGATATCATTAGATATGGCATGTTGATTGGCATGCAGGCAGGACACTGTAGGTGTCAAAGGTGCACTAATGGCTATATGAATGTGAAAAGTATTACTGTATTCTGTTCATATCTGAGACATTGTAGGTGTCTAATTTTGAAGTTTTTTTTTGTAATAGTACATGGTAGCCACAGTTAAAATTTTTTTTTTTTTTTTTTTTTTTTTTTTTTATTTATTATTCGGTTTTGGTGATCTAAATGATGGACGGTTAGGTCCATGTAGGACGTTTAGGTCCATGTAGACATGATTGTATTTTGTTTATGCACAAAAAGGGACACTATTTGTGTCACAGTTAAAAACATGGCTTTATTCTGCTCATGTGAATGTTAAGGGCACGGTTCGTGTCAAGAAAATTAGCAGTACTGTTTGTGCCAAGAAGGTAAAGGACACTGTTCGTGTCAAAGGCAGGCAGTGATCCTGTAGTTGCAAGATACTATAGATGTGAAATTTTGAACATGACTGTATTCTGATCATGGTTCATGGCTTAGTTGAGACTAAGTAAAGTGCTATTGTTGTATTGAATTCTGACTGCCTAATAAATTAAAATAAAATTATCAAGTGTACATTCTTATTAAAAATAAGAATGCCAAAAGGTGGGGGGGGGGGGTCTAGTGACTCCAAATTTTTATTTTATTGTGGTTTTTCACAGGTAACCAAACTCACAGATGTTAGGTTAATGGTCTGCTTAGGGGTCTACTGTCCTGACAACGTAGGATGTTTCGGGGGCGAAACAATAGCAGGATGGCCGAGTGTTAGAAATACTAAAATACGGCGTACAAGCCGTGTATCAGTGAAGCCTGTGGTGCCGATATTTCAGGAACGCAGACCCATAAATTAGGTCTTAAGTGTGTTAACTTAAACACGGATATCGATATGGACGTATATAAAAAATCTGTCAAGGCAGTATTAGTTTTCGTAAAAGAGTTAGTCTTTTAAAGAACGCTCAATTGCAAAGGCATATTATTATTCCTAATAATATAGTTTTAATTAATCGTATGTAGGCTTTTATTTGGTTATCCTGATACAAGATGCACTCCAGACACTTTATCCAGGCATGCAGGCTTGACATACCGCGCATCCTTGGAGTGGATTTACATACGTGACAGTTTCGACTGGCGGTGTCTGTTAATGTGCTGTACGTTTTGCCGTCAATCATAGTGAGGGTCAGTATAGAAGTAAAGATATATTGCAGCTTGTTTAAGATTACTTCTGTAGACACTAACTTCTCAATCTGACGCCTAACATTTTCTACTTCTTTTTTGACAAATTCCGTATTGTGGAATATAATTTTAGTTGGTCTGCAAGACCTCGTGGGGTGCTGGATTTTGCCAAAGACCTCTTTCACCAGCGATAATTCTAAGTGGTGATAGCATTATTAAAAATAAAAACGAATCGTCATGACCTGCATCCTCAAAAGCTTGATGGTATCGACTATGCCCCGCGCCATCACATCCCCACTTGAATACGACTTTCATATTACTGTGGTCATATTTCTCTGCTTGGGACTCCAATACATCTTTTAGTGTAATAGTTAGTCTAACTATTGTGTGATCTACTAGAGACTGAAGAGACACTGTTCCAGATATTTTAGTGATTTCCATGTCAGCAGGACAACACTCTTTCTTGGCTTCCAAAAGTTTATTGTAGTGCGGATATATGTTTCTATTGTGAGCTTTAGAGGTATGTTGAATATCTATATACTGATCTTTAGTAAACTTATTGTCTATGTAAAAAGCCTTTTCTTTTGTCATCTTGATTGGTAGATTATTATCTGGCGAAGAAAGGCGTTTTTTTGCTTTAGTGGCTCTTAGGGGCGCTGATGACACATGTTTTAAGATTTTAGTAGCGTCTCTTTTACTATCTGCCCACAGACGCACTTAAGTAGCAAACGAGAGTTCCTGGCTCGTGGACTCCTGTAGAAGATTTTGTATCTTTCTCCTTTTCGCCGAATAGCTCCATTCCGCAAACTGTTTTCTTGGGCGTCCGGAACTTCTAGTTACATCGTTTAAGCTACCAGCCTTATTAAGTCCTACTTCTGCAGTTATGTAACCATCTAACCATTTTTTGTTTTGTTGCAGAAATGTTTTTTACACCGGTTACTTTTCTTCCATTTGTTTAGCAACTCAGCACAAAAATTGATAGTTTTTTTACGTGCTGTTTCCCCTAATGCTTCGTCTAAGTCTTTAGGATCAGTTATATTAATAAAATATTTAAGTACAGCATTACATTTTTGAGCAGAAACACCTTCATTTCTCCAGACATCGAACAGCTCCCTACGCTTAACGCCTTCCGCCAGGTCTAAAACAATAATTAAAAAAGTTACGGCAAAAAGCGGCAGCTAAAATGTTTTTAATCTAAAGCTGTATAACCAATATTACACGATAATAATAATAATTTTAAGACCAATAACCACCAATCATATGAGTTCTAGTCCAGTAAACACAAAATAATAACTAATTTTTGTAACTACATAAGCAAGTGTTTCTGAGGTATATTTTAAAATACTTTCACAACTGTTGACAATTCACAAATAAACAAAAAATGTAGGGCCGCCTTAAACCAATTTGTTTGAATGACTAATATCGCCGGATGAGCTTGCGCCCGCGTAGGTTACAGCTTGTTCGCTTGTTTACGCGAGAAACATGCAGAGGCTACTTGATTATAGTGTGTTTTTTATCTCATGGATATATACTTATTTAGTATAAATAGTAATTTTTCAAATCAAACACATAAAGTTTAAGTCATTTTGCGGTCATAGATTACCAAAAGGGACGTACGTGAGGCGGATCCGAGTCTAGCAAGCTCATCTGCCTTCTCGTTATCCTCAAACCCACAATGTCCAGGCAGCCAAATCAATCTCACCCTCTTACTCCTTGCCAACTAATCCAGACCTTCAGCACATTCCTGAATCAATGCTGATCCCAAAATGGTTAAGTCCAGCGCCTTAGGCGCTACTTGACTATCTGAGCAATTAACAATCTCCTACTCTATGCCTTCTGTGACTTTCCTCATCAATGGCGTATACCTCAGTCTGAAACAAACTTTCCCAAAGCGAAGCTGGACACGGTTTGTCCGGCCTTTATATATACACGTGCTCTAGAGGATTTCAATGATGTGTATACATGATACCATCTGTATAATAAACAAGTGATTCCCTCGAGAATTCCACCTTGTTTCCCTCCCAATCCTCTTTTTCCGGGATTGAGATAGTATAACCTTTATTCCACCTCAGTCTGCCTGAGGGTCGTGCTGCTCTATAGATGGACATCGGGATCTCTCTTTCCAAAGTAAGACCAAAATATTTATAGTAAAAATATTTTACTTATTAGGGAGTATCTTAGCCAGTAGGTTTGTTTAGTTATATTAACCTAATCAATACATTTTTGTGCTCTTATAAAGATTAATTAGCCTTGTACAAAGCTATAAATGCAGTACTTAATTATAATTAAATTTCTACTCTTATTTGCATTTTATAAACTCCAACTACCCAGTAAGGAGTTTTTGTCTTTATAATATAAATTAGTTTCCTCTTGATTTAAATTCCGTATTTAAAATATTTACAAAATTTCATGAATTTACGTGCATATAAAGATAAACGTTGCACTAGATGCCTTAAAGGCATTTAAGTCTTTTTACTTTTATGTAAATGTTAGATATATAATTTAAAACAGGAATATTTCTAATACTTGAGCTGCTTTAATTCAATATTAAAATTAAATGATACATACATCCAGATAACAATTTTAGTAGCTTTTAATTTGAAAAGCAGTGTTTTTAAAAGTAGGTACGTAGGAGGCAATTAAGCATTTTAGTTTTTACACCTGGTTGTTACGTTTAGAGTCCGTTCAAGATAAGAACACGCATAATTCTCTTCGGAATAATTGAAGAGTGGAAGTAACAAAGGTGCTAAGTGCCAAAAATAAAGTTTCTAGATATTCAAAAAAAGTAATAAAATGGTCAATATTTTTCTTTTAAGAAATCATGGTTCTTGGGATTAGATCAATCTGCTGTAATTGAACAATTTGTTTCTTTTTAATACATCGTTCATGTTCCTTAAGTCTAGTTGATATTGAGCGTCCTGTTTCTCCCACATACACTTCTCTACAGGAGCAATGAATTTTATATACTCCTTCTGTTTGGAAAGATACAAGATCTTTCGGGGATCGCAAGCATTGTCCAATCTTTTTATGTGTATTGAAGATTGTACGTATGTTGGACCGCCGAAGTAATCGTCCTATTTTGTCTGTAGTGCCATGTATTCCCTCTGAGAGCTTTGGTCAGTTTCGGTGTTTTCGATGTTAAAGAATCTTGATCAGAAATCGAAATAGCTCTGAATACTAGTGAGTTAATAACCGATTTCTTTTGTGCTGGATGGTGATGAGAATTTGCGTTTAAGTATCTATTTGTATGCGTCGGTTTTCTATACACAGAATGTCCTAATGTACCATTTTCCTTCCTTTGAACACATACATCTAGAAAGGGAATTGTTCCATTAGATTCAATTTCCATCGTGAATTTGATATTATGATGTTGCTGACTAAGGTGGTCCAGAAATATGAGGAGGCCAAACAACAAAAGTATCATCTACATATCTAAACCAGTGCTTCGGTTTCAGTGGAGCGGAGGTGATAGAGGAGATCCCATAGCTGCCCCTGAAGTTTGTTCATAAAAAGTTCCTTGAAAAATGAAATAAGTAGATGTAAGACAAGCTTCCAGGTCTATTAAGTTCTTGTCAAGATTATTGTTATTTAGTATGTCTGATAAAATGGAAATTGAGTCGTTGACAGGAACATTTGTGTAAAGTGATTCTACATCGAAACTGACCAAAATATCTTCGGGATCCAACTGGATTGTTTTGAGTTTTTCTACGAAATGTGCAGAGTTTTTAATAAAGGAATCTGTTTTTCCAGTAAATGGATTAAGAAAATTTGAAAGATATTTAACTAGTTTGTATGTGGGCGAGTCTATTGCACTGACGATCGGTCGAAGTGGTACGTTGTCCTTGTGTATCTTCGGAAGACCGTAGAACCTGGGAGTCTTGGAGCTGCTTGGTTTTAGTGATTTTTTCTCCGCTGGTGGTAGACTGGATGTGTTGATCAAATAGGTAATGCGTCTTTCTAGTCTACTTGTGGGGTCTGCCTGCATAACCTTATAGGTGTTATTGTCCAAAAGTTGAGTAACCTTTTCCACATATTCTGTTCTGTATATGACGACTGTGGCGTTGCCTTTATCTCCTGGAAGTACCAGAATGTTTGCGTCTTCGTTTAAGGTCTTCACATATTTGACTTCATCGGCTTGTTCCACTGGTAATCTTCTGATTGCTGCTCCAACAGAAAATACTATGTGTTCTACGGGAATGGTGCTCGGTGCTATTGCGAAGTTTTGGCCCTTGGAAAGGACGAAAAGTTCTGCATCGGTTAACGGCTTCGAGGACAGGTTGATAACTGTGTTCTGCAGAAGTTTCACTGGATTTTTTCCGTTCAGGAGGGCTTTAAACTTCTTTTGTTGCTTAAGTGTAACTTCTTGATGGATTTTTTCTGCCTGTTCGTTGGTAATGTTGTCCAAAGTTGTAAATGTAGTTCTTTCTAGTCTAGAAGCTAATTTCAGATGAATTTCTAATAGGGGGTATAAAAGCCCGCCTGAATCTCTTCGAGCTCATTCAGTGTTCAGATCTCGTAGAGTAAAGATCCCTGAAGATGCTTCGTGCAATCGAAGGCGAAACGTCGGTTAGTAATTCCAATTTGACACGGTCTAATCCCAAGAACCATGATTTCTTAATTGACCAAAGCCGTGAAAGCTTCCGTTCAATATTTTTCTTTGTTTATTAGCATTAAAAATAATGTTCAAAGTTAACGGAAAATCAATTCTAACATTCACTGATATAAGTTATGGATTAAAGCTAAGAATACAAAAGGATCGGAGAGTACTGTTGATGTATTTTAGGGTTTCTTAACAATAAAAATTAAGCTGAAGACTAAAGTGAAACTAATACTATTCTAAATAATACAGCGTCTGCTGATCACTGGATCTTCATAAGTGCCCTGTCTATGTTTTTTAAATATCCTAGATGGATAAGATTCATTAGATAGGAACCCTGGCCTTTTGAGTTTTCATTAAAAAAATTTTCAAACAAGATTTTACGCCATGGGTATTGGAGATCCGTGCAAGAAAATTTGTATTTGCAGATGACCTACAAATGTAATACAATACGTAAATAATAATATATTTTAAAGTAAACCACACAATAGCAAACCTGTTCAGTCTGCAACATTCATAAATTTTCGTGTTTTATAAGGTTTGCCAGCCTCTTTCTGACGGTTTTTCTCACAGCCAAAACGACCACTTCCACTTTTTCTACGGTTATTTTTTCCGTTTATAAGGAGTCCTAACTTCTCTCTTCAAAAACCAACAGTAGCCACCCATCATGGCTGAATCCCATCGTCCTTGGTACCGAATTTCCATTGTTCTGATATCTTGGTGAAACCTTTCACCCTGCTCGTCACTAACAGCTCCCAAATTTTTAATACAAAATGACAGATGGGAATGGAAGAACTGAATTTTTAATGACATTCTGGCACCAAGCGGTTTATAGGCATCTAAGAGTTCATTAACTAATTGTTCATAATTTTCATCTATATTGTTGCCTAAAAATCCTCTTACTACATTAACAAATGAATTCCATGGTCTGAGTTCCTTTTCCGTAAAATTGACATCGTCCAGCAATTTTCTGATTTGTGGCCCAATAAAAATGCCTTCTTTTAATTTGGCATCAGTTAACTGTGGAAAGACTTGTCTTAGGTATTTAAACCGATCACCATCTTTATTCAAAGCTTTCGCAAAGTTTTTCATCAGCCCAAGTTTAATGTGAAGGGGCAAAAGGACATTTTTGGGATCAACAGGAGGTATAAATTTAACCTTTTGAGATCCCGGTTGAAATTCGCTTCTTTCTGGCGAAATTTTTGTTACATAGTGCTGATTTGCTGATTTATTGCACGACTGTCCCATAAACAAAGAAAACAGCAATATTTTGTAAATCCCCCCTGAAGTCCCACTAAAATCGCTATAACTTCCCCACATATCTGCCGTTTATACCTATTGTAGTTTATTTTATCCAAAATCGTGCACATATTTTCAAAATTTTCTTTCATTGCAACTGAATGGACAACTGGTATAGAGGGTTTTAAATTTCCATTATGCAATAACACAGCTTTTAAGTGATATTTAGATGAGTCTATGAATAAGCGTTACTCACGGGGAGAATGTTCAATATCAAGTTCCTGCATTAAACTGTCTATATTAGTACACGCCCACAACGAATTTTCCTTACTGTAGAATTCAGAAAACATAGCATTTCTTTTTCTGAAATTCGTAATTTTTGTTTCTTCCATTCCTTAAGACGGGAATCCAGAAGTTCTGACTGTTGCTTGGATAACCCCAAATCACCTACTAAATCATTTAATTCACTTTGAACAATTAAATGGAGTTCGCCGGAACTGGGACCTGTGGTAAAAGTGGGATCGGTGCACTGTTCTTCTGAGCTGCCTGATGATGCGTTATCTCCATTATCCTCCAAATCCATAGCTTGCCCATTTTAAAGGCGCAATCGGCACTGGCAAATTTGCATTATGAGGAACAGGTCGTATGGCAGATTGCAAATTTGGATATTCTGTGCTTTTCCTTTTTGGAATATCCTTCAGTCTTTGTCAGGCAAAAATAACAATAGTCAGAATGATTGGTGGGTTCTCGCCATACTATTGGAACTGCAAAAGGCATACTCCCCATGTGTGCTGTGTTAGTTGTAGTGTATCATTGGTGCAGTGGATGAAGGGAAAGAGAAAAAGTATGCCTTTTGCAGTTCCAATGATATGGCGAGAACCCACCAATTATTCTGACGATTGTTATTTTTGCCTGACAAAAACTGAAGGTTATTCCGAAAATGGAAAGCACAATATAGAATACCCAAATTTGCAATCTGCCATACGATCTGTTCCTCATAATGCAAATTTGCCAGTGCCGATTGCGTCTTTAAATTGGCAAGCTATTGATTTGGGAGATAATAGAGATAACGCATCATCAGGCAGCTCAGAAGAACAGTGCACCGATCGCACTTTTACCACAGGTCCCAGTTTCGGCGAGCCATGTTTGATTATTCAAAGTGAATTAAATGATTTAGTACGTGATTATCGGCGGTTATCCAAGCAACAGTCAGAACTTATGGGTTCCCGTCTTAAGGAATGGAACCTATTGGCCAAAGAAACAAAAATTACGTATTCAGAAAAAGAAATGCTATGTTTTCTGAATTCTACAGTATGGAAAATTCGTTGTGCGCGTGTACTGATCTAGACAGTTTAATCCAGGAACTTGAGAATGAACATTCTTCCCGTGAGTGGCGCTTATTCTTAGACTCATCTAAATATAGCTTAAAAGCTGTGTTATTGCATAATGGAAATTTAAAACCCTCTATACCAGTTACCCATTTAGTTGCAATGAAAGAAAATTATGAAAATATGAGCACGATTTTGGATAAAATAAACTGCAATAGGTATAAATGGCAGATATGTGGGAACTTAAAAGTTATAGCGATTTTAGTGGGAGTTCAGAGGGGATTTACAAAATATTGCTGTTTTCTTTGTTTATGGGACAGTCGTGCAAAAAATCAGCATTATTTAACAAACATTTGGTCAGAAAGACGCGAATTTCGACCGGGATCTCAAAATGTTAAATTTATACCTCTTGTTGATCCCAAAAATGTCCTTTTGCCTCCTCTTCACATTAAACTTGGGCTGATGAAAAATTTTGTGAAGGCTTTGGATAAAGATCGTGATGGATTTAAATGCCAAAGACAAGTCTTTTCACAGTTAAGTGATGGCAAATTAAAAGAAGGCATTTTTATTGAGCCACAAATCAGAAAATTGCTGGACGATGTCAATTTTACGGAAAAGGAACTCAGAGCATGGAATTCATTTGATAATGTAGTAAGAAGATTTTTAGGCAACAATATGGATGAAAATTATGAACAATTAGTTAATGAACTCTTAGATGCCTATAAAGCGCTTGGTGCCAGAATGCCATTAAAAATTCACTTTCTCCATTCCCATCTGTCATTTTTTCCTAAAAATTTGGGAGCTGTTAGTGATAAGCAGGGTGAAAGGCTTCACCATTCACCAATGTATCAGAACAATGGAAATTCGGTACCAAGGACGATGGGGTCCAGCCATGATGGGTGACTACTGTTGGTTTTTGAAGAGAGAAGATAGGACACCTCATACACGGAAAAAATTAAGTTTAATTGGTGTTTTATGTTAATATTTTTCTCGTTCGCTTTTCTCTTAGATGTATGGTCTGTTTAATAGGCGAAAACTTTAACATAGTCAATAAACAGGGTCCAAAACTTTTCTGAAATCATTTTTTCTATAGGTATTAAGTATCGTAACATTCGAGATGGTTCTACAACTCTAACAAGAAAACACTACGTGCTACAATTTTCTATTTATCATTTTCGTATTTGGATAGGTCCATTCTATTAGATTATGTTATTTTGATTTGTGTTACAACAAAAAATTTTTTTTTGTCGGCCAGTGTAATTAATTCTATTACAGAGGTACTGGGGAGAAGTGTTTTTTTCTCCTAATCGTGGCTTTTAATTCATGCCAGATATGTTCGATCGTATTAAAAATGCAATATTACGGAGGAGAACGCAAAACTGAATGGACAGAGGCACTAGCAAGATTGTCACAAATATATTCTTTTTTAATATTATGTGCTTTTAAAAGATATAGTAAGTTACCTTTCGCACCAGTGCTTGAAAAAGAATTTTTTTTTCAGCTGTATTAAAAGTATTAGATATTATTTTTCTTCAAAAATTATTAAAAAACCCACTAAAAAGAAAGAAGCAATTTCTCATCTAGATTTGTAATTCTTCAATATCATAAAAAATTCAGTCATCTTATTATTTATATTATAATTTTAACTTACGTCGTATTATAATCTCATATCATTCCAGTTAGCTTGTAACCTTAGTTACAATAATTGTTTGAACAATAGTGTTAACAGACAAGTCTCGGTTGCGATGACACCAAAAAGCAATAACGACAATTTAAGCGTCTAGGCGGGATCAAGTTTGCGTAGTTATTTGTAATTTTATGCTTTTAAAAGACGGTTTCACCACTCAACATGCAAGACATAGACTGGAAGAAACTGCAGCAGTCAACAAAAATACAAAATGTTTACACTATGATGCGAGAAGAAACAGGTAAAATCTCTTAAAGAAGTATTTCAAGCCAATTTTGGCGAAAAATTTGAAACCTGCAAATCTTCTAGGCTATAGTCAATTTTTTCTATGCTCAAATTGATCATCAAAACAAATATATATCATTTTTCAACATATTGTTCTGAAGTTCTCTTTTCATATTGTTTGAATTTGACAATTATTGGCGGCTGTGGTACACAATAACACTACTATCTTCAAATAATTTTGCATCTGTATTTTCATGATAATCCAAAAATGAACTGGCTTTGTTCTTCGAAGGTGGTAACAAAGAATTTGGAATAAAATCATTTTCTGAACCGGCATGCAAAATCGTAATCCTCTGTCCGTTATTTGAGGGAGCTTTGGTTTGGCACTTACTTATCCTTTTTTGGGAGTGTCATGGGTATCAAACCATGTTTCGTCAAAATATTTGATTATATTTTCTGCCTTATATTACTGTATGGAATTTAAATAATCCTGACGCCATACTTGTAATCAATCAATCAACACTTGTCTTTTATTTATGGTCCAACATTTAAAACCCAATTATTATTAACAATTCTCCAAAGGCTTTTTCTGCTACATGAAAATTTAATTTCGTCTACTATAAATACACTTTATAAAGAATCTATTCTAGGAATCATTTGTTTATTATACATGTTATAATTTTTTCTTTCGAATTAACTTTCAGCCTCTTTAATAGATCTAAATTTGACGATGTCGCACAGTGTTGCGTGGTATAGGTGTTATTGGACATAATCCATTCTGAACGAACTTTTTAAATATACGCTTATCTAATTTTTTATTATCAAAGAACAACAAAAACGCGATATAAAAAATATTTGCAATATTTTTGGACATGATATTTTCTATATTTTCCTTCAGAATATAAAAGAAGGAAACAAAGGATTTTATTTACGATTTCTCAACAACGGAAAGGGTTTAATATACAGTTTAGCGTGTTGTATTTTGTCTAAAAGTCACTAAAATAACCCTATTTTACTATAATATCAAAAAGTGAAATGAAAATAATTTTTGTATAGGTACAAATTAACAAATATCACATAAATTTATATTTCTATACTCTTTAGATATGTATATACATGATATCTATTTTTATAATTCGATTTTTAAGAATAAGAATGAAATTATTATTAATATTATACATAAGACCAGCCTTAACTCAGTCAGGCCTACTTTTAAAAATTAAATAAATAAAAAATTAAATTATTTTTCGTTGCCAAAAAAACTGAAAATGTTATAGAAATGTTAAACTCAAAACTAGAATTGTTATAAAACTAATATCCACTCAAAATTTAGTCAGACAGTTCAGACTCATCACTGTCGATGTCGTTATTTAAGGCCTTTGAGTAAATTTGAGTTCGGCGATTCTTCAATAATTAAATATTCCTTAAGTTTGTCATCACACAAAACGTTTTTATTTTTATTTGAAGATTGTCTGTATGAAGATAATTCTAAATCTGAAGTCAGTAAAAGACTTCTAGCTATGTCAATATTAGCATCCGTTCTTGAAGTCTTGCGACTGTTACATAATCGGATTTTTCTGAACTCCTTGTGCCTAACTTCTAGAGCGTCCTCTGAGAGCTGGCCAATAGGTAATTCAAAAAAATCGATTATATCACATGCATGCACCAAAATCTTGTGAACAAAACTGGGACATAGTACCAATAATAAAGGCTCAAGTATAAAAGACGGGTTTCGTTTGCCAATATTCTTAAGATCTCGGATGCCAATATTCTTAAGATTAAATGAAAATTTTCAATTAACCCTTTATCGATTTCCGTTATTTCAGCGCTTAACTCGGGATTTCGGAAAAACCTCCTAGCAGTATTGCCGTCATTTGTGGAGCCATATCCCGGTTTAGGTTTACCCATTTTGCTTTTAAAACTTGCCTGAATTACCTTTTTCGTGTTTTCTACAATTTTTTGTTTTCGTAACCTGTAACTTGCCAGACACGAATTGGCAAACGATATACAATATGTAACAAACATTCAAAAAATCGTATCCAACAGTGCAGGGTTGATATACCAAAACCATAATTTTGTAATACGAGAGGTTTATCTAACACTTTATCGCCATTCATCTCCTTAGGGGTGGCTCCACAAATGATGCATTTTGCAGCAGTAGAGTTTGTTTCTGACAAAATATTGTTATTTTATTGTTAGTTTCATTTCACACTAAATAATAATTGTTTTACCCTGGACAAGGGTCGTATATTCTTTAAGCTGTTTTACTAACTTGTTTATTTTCTCATATTCTTTAAGAACAAGCTCCCGATTTTCTTTTGCAAATATAAATTTAATCGGTAGGCAGTAAAATGTAGAGGAGGATCTTGGATTATTACAAATACATACATCGAGTAATTGTAGTGGAACCATTGCTGTCAAAAACATGTATTCGTCTGTATCTTTTGCAGAAGTAAATTTTTGTTTATATAGACTATGCCACGAGCTGCCATCGAAACCCCATTTACAAACAAGTTTAAAATGGGAGTCTTGAACACTACTAAAATTTCAAATTTTTAAAATGCTATCAGTGGTTTTTTGTAATAGTTCTTGAATCGGAAAATAATCTGGATAAAGCGCGTTAACAACAGAACGTAAAATATTGTATTTTTGGACAGACAAGCCTATATCGTAGAAAAGTGCCAACGCTTGTGAGGGTGTTAAGCACCTTTTACTGACTAAATTTTGACTGAAACATTGACTATCTGATGATATTGTAGTAAATCATCCATTATTCACGAAGAGACCTGTTTCTAAATTAAACAATAAACAGACGCTAAGTCTCGGTCTCAGTCAAAGTTTATAATAAAATAAAACTGGTTACACGTGTTTCGCCCGGTCGGGCATCATCAGACCTATCAGAATCGAGATGACCAAGAGTTGTCCGATTTTCTGAACTTCATCAACACCCCCCATAATAAAATTACCTTTACCCTAGTGAAAGAAAGTCTTGGTAAGCTGCCTTTCCTAGATCTTTTGCTTATAAGAAATGGTAGCCGAAAACAGACAACATTATACAGTTTCATTCTAATTCCCCACATACACATAAATTTGCAACTTTTAATTGTTTCTTTTATAGACTTTTTAAAATACCTCTATCTAAGGACGCTTTTAAAAAAGAACTAAATACTATTAAGCAAATAGCATTTAACAACGGCTTCTCGCAAAATTCTATCAACAAATTATACTTTAAGTTCTTTAACAAATATAAAATGTCCTTTAACGTTAAACATGCTGCCTCAATAATGACAAAACTTTTAAAACTATTTCTTATTTTGGAAATATTTCAACCCAGTTGGCTAAATTCTTCTATGAAAGATAAACCTGAATTTCTGTCAAAGTCGGGTTTTTATGCTTTGAGGTGTGGAGAGTGTCCTGCCACGTACATAGGACAGTCAGGACGTGACCAGGGTCCAAGAACACGTTCATTTGGTCAACAAACATAAAAATACAGATATCACAGAGACAAAATCAGCTTTCGCTAACCATCTTCTATCTACAGGCCACCGATTTTCTACATCGAATAGCAGTAAAACTATTATTCTTGCCTCTCACCCAGAAGATACGGGTTCAAATCTCACCACTGATATACCTTTTTTTTAATTTTTCATTATTGTATTACTATCTTATTTATTTATAATTTGAGCATAAGGAGATTTTATACATACATTTGACTACATTTCGTTTCAACCTCTTTCAGTATCCGTCGAACTATGTAATGTGATTGTTTACTGTTTTAACGTTGTATATGTGACGTGTTGTTTTATTTTAAAGGTACTATTTATTTATTTAGTTTAAAGGCTTTTAATTAGTAATTAGGATTTATTTTTTCTGATAGGTCTGATGATGCCCGACCAGGTGAAACACGTGTAACCAGTTTTATTTTATTATAAACTTTAACTGAGACCGAGACCTAGCGTCTGTTTATTGTTTAATATCTGATGATAGTTGCATTGATCTATCGGCCGCAAAACACAATTCTTCCATAGCATAGTTTTTAAGTAGAGGCTCTACCCATCTTACTTTGCTCTTTTTTTCACCATTTTATGTCCTCCTGAACTGCTAGCTTCTGATGTTAAAGTGGCAACTTCTTTTTTAAGGGTTACAGTCATGAATCCATCAAGCCCTTTCTCGTGATTTTTTTCTACCCTACTTCGAGATCAACTGTTCTTTCTTTTTTGCTTTAAACAGTTTTCATTTTCTTCTAAAATGTCGCCTTTTATATTTAAAAATGTTTTCATTTTTAAAAAGACACCGCTTTCTTTATTACTTTATTTATTACTCGAACTGTTTAGTAGCCATTTTTGGTATCTCATAAGAGGCATCTAAAAAATATAATAACTAAGAAGGGGGCAGATTGGGGCATGACAAACAAGTTAAATATTAAAACACAGTAATAGGGGTAGTATATTCCAAAAAATCTTTGAGGACATATGAGGACATTTTTTAAAAAGTTTGATTAAAGATGCCATACTTTTAACAAAAATTTTAATTCAATAAAAGAAAAACAAGTAAATGCCTAATTCTTAATATTATCAATTATGTATTACCAGTGGAATATAGTACATACCTGTAGAATTGAAATCCATATTTGGACACTGTCGCAAAACACTTTATAACTGCAGAAAAATTAAAGTGAAACTGCTACAAGTAAACAAATATTTATATATTCGTGGACACAGAAATATTTTCCTTATTAGTTCTAAACCATACAGTTTTTTATAGATGGAATTTGAAATATTTGTCATATTTTAGGTCGTTAGGCTACTTTTAATAAAAATTGGTGTATTTTGTTTGTTAAAAGTAGGTTTTAATTTTTTAATTTTGTCCATTGAGCGCAACACTATGTGTCGGGCCGTTGTTTCCTAGGTGTAATGGTTTTGGTCACTATATCTTTTACCTTCGATAAAGAAACTAGTTAAAAAGCACATTTAGCCCATACTTTCATTTTTATTATACCTTTTCTCTAAAAGAAATAAATAAACGTTTTTTTTTTTGCAATTTCCTTGGCATCAAAGATTTTTTTTTTTTGAAATACCACTTCCGGATGCACTGTTACCATCATTTGTTTATGGACCTTATATTATCCTTTTAAACTTGACCACATAATAGGAGAGCTCTAACTTTGAAACAATAACAGATCAGATATTTTAGTAAATGCACAGTTTAATAAACACAGAAATACTAATATAAGAAAGATTTTATATGAAAACCTGTATTCAGGTAGCCACTATCTCTAGGGTTTTACGGCGAAAGGTAACGGGTAAATTTTATTGCAGTCTAGAAATCAAAGAAAATGTCTGAAACGGACTTTAATGGCCAATTCGTTTAGCCATATAAGATGTGTTTACGGGCATCAGCCACTATTCTTAAATATAATCACATCAATATTACCCTTGAAACATATTTTGCATGAATATAGTTGTATCAATGAGAAGACATAATAGATATTTATGACATAAATGTTAAAAGTATATTTTTATGGCACGCATGTGAAGCGAATTCTGGAATTGACGAGAGTACCTTAAAAATCCTTTTAGGACAAATATCATACAATATTTTTTTCAACAAACGGGAAAAAGAAGAAATAACACAGTTACAAACTGAATTTTTAGGATGTTTAATAAATTGAAAGCAGATAATTTTAAATAGCATCGTGTATATATTAGATTAAATACTCCGGAAGATACACAACTTCTATATCAAATGCATTGAGTATAATCCAAAAAATGCTGTAGGAGACTATTTACAAATTGCTGTTTACAAACATATATAAAAATATTTTAGTATTCCAGATCTTAAAGGTCAGATTGTTACTTCGGTTTTTTGGTGTGATAACAGATAAAAAGTACAACTGTATCAATTAAACATACAGGGTGCATATTTTACAAGAAGTCTATACACAGACATACCCCTTAAAAATTGATGAATGAATTTTGATAGCAAAATGTAAAACCATTAAAAACCGTTCAAACTCACAAATTCTCTTTACCGTTTGGCATTTTTAACTGGGAGGGGCTGGCGTTTGGCCTAAAACTTATTTTATCATAAATTAAGATAAAATATGTACTCTACATAATATTACTGACATATTTTGGAAGTTCGAAACGTAGGTGAGACCAGGTAACAATGAGACACTTTTCTTGAAAAATGTTTTTAAAAATTAATTTAACGAAAAACCCCCATTTATTTATTTTTGTATAACACACATAAAGTATGAATCTTGAAAACATGGTTTAATTTCGAATTTTATTACGCAGGACTAATAAATTGAACACATTTTTTTCGCATTGTAAAATGTTTCATTATTTCCCAGTATGGGGGACAATGAGACATTCCATGTGTAACAAAGACACGGACTTATATTTTTTAACTGTATTAAATGAAATGGAACCAAAATCCACTAAACCACTGAAAATAATATATTGTGACTAACAGACATATATTTTTTAACTGTATTTAATCCACTAAATTACTGAAAATATATATATTGTGATTAAGGATTAAAAAGTTATATAGTTTAAATAAAAATTATCGTATGTTGTACGTGTGTCTATGTGTCAGATCAATTTCAAAACAAACTGCAGATTTTTGTCGTTTTGTTACACCAACTGGTATGAGTTTTGGTACACCAACTGGTATGAGTTTTGGTAATACCATTACGATTTGATCGATGTTAACCACGCAGATGTCAATTTCCTGGGGCACACCTCTTCATTTTTTTCTCTTTCGTAAAAAAATATCTCTACTTGATTTTCGTCATTCTATTTGGTGAGAATTTGACCAACATAAAAAAACGCCTTTAATAAATTGAACCACCACATAATCTCCTTTTTTCAGGATCCTTGTTAATATGAACAGCTTCATTTCCGGAGTGTCAGTGGGTATGAAGCTGCTACCTTTTTTCCTACCCTCTTTGTTTCTCTTACGTTTGCCAACTTTCCTTTGAATAATTTTTTTTATTATTTATTATTTATTTTGGCGAAACAAAATTTTTCACTTCTAGGTTTTGATTTGATTCGTGTTTTGATGTAATCGGTGACTGTAATTCTATTTGACTATCAATTGATAATGCAGGATCAGGGTGATCATTGACCTTGCTGGGCAAAAAGTCAATTTCTATAAAAACAAATCTGTCATAGATAAATTCCCGTTTTTATGAATGCTGCCTGAATATTTCATGGCGTTATCGCTTTTCTGTGCGCGATTCCCACGCATTCTGCATATTATAGATAGGAAATGTTTTCCCCGGGTTCCTCGTCATCCAAGAAACATGGGCAGCACGATAATAAGTTTGAAATGGGTTAAACACTTCCACATTAAGTGGCTGTAATTTATTGCTTCAGTGGGGCGGTAACGTTAACAATTCAACACCAGCACTTTTAGCTAGCTTGATTACTTCCAGGGATAGATGACCCTCATGATTGTCGAAGATTAATAAGGAAGGATTATCTGGAGAGCTACTAGTGTGCTGAATAAAATGTTTCATGACCTCGACGAAAGAGGAGCGGTCATCCAGCTTGTAGATTGAGCCAATCCTAAAGTGTCAGGTGTAGGACCACAAGCATGTTCTACTAAGGAAAAGTATAGTTTTAAAAAAATAAGAATTCGCTGAAATAAAGTGGATTTGTTTTTGTAAAAGTTTTTTAAAATAAGAAGTTATTGTAAAATATACTTTTTTGATTTTTGACGAAATTTTAAATTTGTTTTGCATTTGTTTATCAACTGTATAATATATTTTTAAGGGTCACCAATAGTTAAAAAAGCTCGTATATCTTGAAGCTACCAAAAACCAGGGTATTTAAAATAATTATACAAAAAAATGAACTAAAAAAAGTATTCCAATTTCACAAATTACACCTACCAGACGTAGCTGCGGCGGAAGAGCCGTGAAATGTATTAATGATTTTAAGAATTTTTATTTTTTAAACATACAAGAAAATGTTTTAAATAAAAAAGTTTAATTTCATTGAGTTGTTTAACTTTAGTAATTATTAAAAAGTGCGAAATCCTAACCAAATCTAACGAAAAACCTAAAGCTAACCTTGACTCAGCCCGCTACGCCAAAATTGTAATAATATTAAATATATTTAAAAAAATTAAATATAAAAGTTTTGTTTCATCGAGTTATTTAATTTTAGTTATTAGAAGAAAAACAATGTGAAAAATAAATAGTAATCCAAAAAACTGCAAAAAAATGGAAATAACTGTTCGATCTAACTAAAAAATAAAAAAAGGTTAATCTCGCTCGTCATTGGGGTTAATAACACCCATGTCTCGTAAAATAGAAATTATGAGCTTTTAAAAAAATGGTCAGGGTCTACTACAAATTAATCAAGGTCAATTTTTTTTAGATGACATTTTTTGCTTATGTTTTCTATAATTAGTGTCCAAAAATACGTCCGATACAATTTGTTTCCAAAATTCGAGATTTTTCATGCGCCAACATTGTTCCCCTATTTTTCACATTCTATCGACCAATGTTTACGATAAAACAAGAAGTGGGGATGCCCAAGCCGTGGCCATTTGTTGACGAATGCCAGTGACGGCGTGAGTTTTCACTTCCCGCATAAGGAAATATCATTAATCGTGAAAAAATTATCGTTCCGGGTTTTTACAGATCCTCATGTCTTTCCATTACTGTCGGTCGGTCTGTTCCGGCATAGCTAAAAAATCCACTTACTCGATTAACTTTAATTTGATTTAATTTTCCACAAAAATTGCGTCTGATATGAAAAAAACTGGTAAAATATTGGTATGAATTCAATATGGCGAAACAAAATGACGACCTGTTAAAATATTTGATGTACGAAAATGAAGAAATGGGCCATCCTTCATTATCGTCGACAAAAAGAAGGAGTCTTACCTATTAAGTATTTTTACAAACTTCAAAGAAATAATCGTTCTCTACTTCACTATCTAAAATTAAACCATTAACTTAGGTAAGTTTAAAAGGAAATTAGTTATTTATATATTACTAAACTTTAGTTTTTAGTTATGTTTGCCTTATGTCACTATCATTTTGTAATTGTGACATTTAGAAAAATTATTTGTTCAGTTGTTGAAAATGTCATCTTAAACCTATAACTGTCAAGTTAGACATTGTCTAAAGTTAAACCTCTTTAGCGGATACGGGTGTTAGAGTTTTCAACTAAAATCAATGCTTTTAACGCGCTTTTATTGGCTTCCTATTCGTCTGATTGTATGTTTGTATGTCTGGTTCAAATCTTGTAATGGATTTTTCAGCACTTCCATAACCGATTATTTTCAAATTTAACATGCATACACTTTCGGACATAAAAAATCCGAATTTTTTTAGTCAACGTTTAGAAATCCAAAATGGCGGCGCCAATACGGCCGACGAATTTTGTTACTTGTGTGGCCAAATCTGAAAATCAGTGCCTAGGAAAATTTAAAAGTAGTAGCATTTAAAAATTCAAAATAGCGTTGTCAAAATGACGATATCAACAGGTCGGACGGATGATTTTAACATTTGTGGGGAGTATTTAACAAGACACAACAAAAATCAAAATGGTGGCGCCAATATAGGGAACGAATTTTGTCATTTGTACAGATTCGGCTGAAATATCAGTAGCTAGAAGTATTTAAGAATAAAAGTTATGAAATGTTAGTCAATATTTGAGAATTAAAAATGGCGGCACCACCATAGCAGACTAATTTTAAAATTCTTCCAGATTTGATTAAAATTCGGCATTTAGGGGTATCTAAGACTGCACATCATGAATTTTTTGCATTTTAAAAATGCATGCTTGTAATGCCAACATGGCGGCGGAATTTTAACATTTGTGTAGATTTGGCTGAAACAAAGTAGGAATCTGGGGGTATTTGAAAATACTTGAGAGTAGGAATGCCTAGAATGCGAGCGAATTTTAATATGTATACAGATTTGATTGATATTAAGTGAGCAATTCATACATTTTTAGTAATAAATATTTAAAATGGGGATTTCATCAATCAATCAATTAATCCGATAAGTACTTTTTTCAGATATTTTTAAACATTTAATTAGGCCACCGTTTTGTTCCCCCATTTTGAAATTTTCTAATAATATTTGATTTTTGAACAAAATTTGAACATAATCGATGTAGTAATTTTCTGCATTGACACACAATAATTTATTAGGCTGCCATTTTGGATTTGTAGTAAAACTTATCAGTTGATGGTCATGTCAAACCTAATTTCTCTGCAAAATTTGGATAAAATGGATAAGCAGTGTCTTAGTAATATTTTTTAACATTTCAATAAACCAGCCATATTGGATTTTTACTAAACTGTTACCACGTCATCAGCATATGACCTTTAATTGCGAGGAAAGTAAAAAAAGCGAGGTCTATTAGATACGAATAGAATAGCCAATTGTCATATTGTTTTTCCATGTTAATAGCTAAAATTTAAAAAATAAAAGATTTTTTTTAAGTTTCAATATCTTAAGTCTTAAATTCTAACCAGTTTAGAACATGTTTACGAACACATTTTTACTCTTAATACCCAATGAATCACCATTTAAATTCCTTTACCTGACAACACTTATATAAAAAATTAGCCCAACTCAAACGAAACTTTATTATTTCTCTAGATTTCATCCAAAATCTAGTGATTTTCGAAATATAGGAAAAACTATTATAATCGGCAAAAAAATCACCTCAGAGTCTTCTTCATTTTGCTTCTGAATATTGTCACATGACCCCCGACGAAATAAACGTTCTATTATACTGAACCGGATTGGTCAATACGTCATGTAACCCAAAATAAGTGAATAAGGTACCTTAGACATGTCTCCTGGAAAAGGAAATCTTGCTGTTTACTTAGTGATTAAAAAAAATTTTTTTACAAACTCACATGTCCGCACTATAGTTAGGTCAACGAAAGCTCCTAGTTTCGCAATGTCCAAGATAAAGTAAACAAAACTTATTTATTAAATATTTAAAAAATGAATGTTCTTCTTATATCAGCTCACCTTTAGAACGCTGCTTCTTGAAGTAAGGCAACATATAATTAGAAGATTTGAGCCATATCGACAAAAACACAATAATACATTAAAACACATGCAGTAGTGACGCTAAGAAAAGCTTGGTATCTAATAAAATATTTTCTAGCAAATTAATTTCTTTAATGCTAAAATTTATTGTAGTTCCACGACCAGCTATTTGTTTTTAAACCACGCCGGTCACGTGACCCTGTAACAATCTTTACTGTAGACTATTATACTTTTTTACTATAAGGATCCCTTGTCAATGAAAATGGGATGGTCTAATACCACAGTGGGATGGTCTAATACGTCGGGTTTGCCATAGCTAACTGAAACTCTTATTACTGGTGAAATCTGATCTGAGAATTTGGGTATTTTAGTTTGTATTTTACTATTTTGCAATAAAAGTAATTTCTTTATACTGCTTAGAAACTAATACTGGAAATACATTACTATTCTTGGTATGAAAATTTTATTGCATCATGTTTAAACATATTCACCGTAATATAAATTGGTATAAACATTGGTGTTCCTGGCTATATACTGTGAGGTAATCTTGGCAGTGGCTAAATATGTAAATAATGAACTCTATTTTTATTCTTCCTGTAAGGTATTGACCACCCGCTGAAATTGAATCAGCAATCCGTTTTCTTCTACATCTCTCCGTTGAGGATCATTTTCGGTAATTTTTTTGTTTTTCGATAAATCCAACCATTTGTTAATGCACGAGGTTTTTGATTACGTAATAAATCATGGAGTCAGTTTTGCAGAAAATTGTTATATTAATATATATGACTATATTTTTACTAGGAACAGCAGTTTCCGAGAAAAAAAAACGAAAATCAGAAGAAAGCGACTTGTTTCAGGTCCCTGCCGCTAGAGCTTACCTCGGATTTATCAGAACGTTCATATAATTTATCCCTAGATACTGAATAAGTGTGCCAAATTGCAGGACTATTGAAAGAATTTTTCGGTAAAAAGCTATATTGATTGGGCTAAAAACTATAGACTAAGGTATATAGCATTCTTTCTTTCGCAGATCACAAAACTGACACCTCTCTTCCTAGTTCTAATATGTTGCCTTTCTGCAAACTACTTGTAACTCTTGTAAGTTACCTTTTAGCTTTTTAATAGTATTGTGTTATTATTGTTCTCACATACGAATAAGGTTATTAGCATTTGAGAAAAGTCTCTTTCCAAAGGTTTACTTACATCTCCCCTACACTATTCCCTTTATCTCAGTACACACTAGTCAAGGCGTAAGAAATATCCAATAATTAAGTTGCTGAAGATGCGGTAAAAAGGAATAAGGTGATAGCCCGATATATTTCTAGTTTTATTTTATGTGCCCGAAATATATTTTTTTTTCTTAAGCTTAGGCCATAAACCCGTAACTTTTAATCTTGGTTTCTACAAAGGAGATGATTAAGTACCACGCTCGCTACTTTAATGTCTCTCTTAAAGACCTTAAAAATAGAATAAAACAATTTTATAGGCATATTTTTTTCGGTGTTTTCGACCTTGCAACTTGGAGAATAAAAGTTTCCTTTTATTTATGGTATCGTTCTAGACTATTACGAGCGTTACGAGAAATTTATTAAACGCCTACTAAAGTGGCGTAAAAATCATCATTAAATTTTTAGTAGAAAAATCGTTTTTTTCTACTAGGCGCAGATGGGTAAGTTGTTCGTATCAATAAATATGATTAATATTTACAAAACTAAAGTGAACTCTTAATTTTACTAGAAATTGTATTATAATATTGTCAATTAATCCCCAATCTAATGTTTTATGGCATAGATTTTGTCCATATTATTGAGTTAATTAATTGCTTAAACATAATACAAACTCATTCATTAACCTTGGCCTTGGCTGAAACTGTTAACAGTAAGCATTTTTTCTGTTATAAATAGTGATGCATTTTCCAGTTGCTTCAGACTTGACTTGACTCTCACCCCTAACTATCTAAGGGAGTATGTACCTGATTGGAAGAAAACCTGGGAGTTAGTACCTATTCTCATATATCTTGCCCTAAGTCTATTACCAAAAATAAATACTCAAGTCACTAAACTCCATAAGTGTTTGTTATTCTCAAAGCTCCATAAGCATTTATTATTCTTAAGGCTTTATAAGTATTAGTTATTCTCAAAAGCCCCAGCAAGTTATTATTTATCTAACGAAGCCAACGAAGCCTACATTTCTATAGCCAAGTATAAATAAATGTTTTACTGCAAGTTTTATTCTACAAGTATCATTGGCGCTACCTTCAAAATCACGACAGAAGAAAGGTCACCGTTGTGATAATACTTTTTCTTTTACTTCAAAACATACAATTTTTAGACTCAAGTATTTCAAAAGATGTGTCTTGTGTTGTGTGATAAGAATCCAGAATATTGTTTCTTCTGAGAGTGGAAGCGGTTGTTGAGATTTATGTAAATTCAACTTTAGGTCACTTGCTTTCTTTCTTTAATCCTACACATGAAGTGCCTCATGTGGAACCAAAAACCTCGATGGAAATTCTTGCGAGAATGTTGATGCCAATATCTCAAAAACAATTGAAGCTAGAAACTTCATTTTACCTGCATAATGTTCCTCTAATAAAAGTGCCCTAATAATGTATAAACCATAAAACCATAATACGAGTCGTTTAGAAGCTACGGGCAAAAGTTGAAAATGCACCATTTTGATTTTTCCCAATTATCTTGAAAACCACAAAAGATATCCTAAATTTCAAAACGTCATCAAATTTGTAATAAAATTCTCTAAAACTTTTCTAATTTAACCCACCCTGTAGCTATAGCGGTTTACGAGATAGCAATGCATGTAAGCCAAATTTGGGACACATTGTATATATATATATATATATATATATATATATATATATATAAATCATCACTTATTTGTTATATTAACATTAGGTCTTAATATATTTTTTCATTCCTAGGGAGATTTTATGTCGATGCTAAATAAATCGGCCCGATCTTCAAAATTACAATATTGATAATCTTGTTAAAATATTCTTATACAATAGTATGTGGTTTAACAAATGAGGAAAATAACATTTGCAAGCGAGAGAACAGTCTACTAGCTCACGCATAGCACGCATAGCGAAGTTGGTAGTGTTCTCGAGCTTTAGAAAATAATTTTTGATAAGTAAAACACAATTTTAATTTTTTCATTTTTTATTTCATTTAAGACACAAGCAAGTACAGCTACCTCAAATATATCCACTTATTAATTAGAATGACATATTGAGTTTACCTTACCTACGTTTTAATATAAATATTTGTTAATTTACAGTCTACCATAATAAAACCTAATAAAAGTACATAAAACTGATAGAAGGACTTAAAATAATAAGTAACAAGTCAATATTTTATCAATAAGAGTTAAATAAAGGGCTTAGTCTAAAATAGGAGAATTTCTGCCTAGGTTAGTATGTGTCTGAAATAAATGAAGACAGTACTGATTTCTGGTGGTTGCAAGGGAGCATGCAAAGAAATCAATGAGAGAAGTTCAGGTGCGTTATATATGTAATTGAATAACTTAAAAACAAAAATAAGCTGAGATTTAATTCGTCGGTTTTCTAGAGTTGATAGTTACCCAGCTATGGTAACACTAGGCACATTGTAGATACCATTCACTCTCCAATTCAAAAAACGTTTAGTTTACGAACCCCAGCATTCGAGAGCACTTACTAACTACATAATCTATACGAAAGGCAAATGAAAGCTTGCTGTTAAAGAAGACTCCCAAGTCCTTAATCTGAGTAGCTCGAATTAGAGGTTTATCGTTGATTGAATAATTAATCAAAGGTATGTCTATTTTTAGTAAACGAAATACAAGAGCATTTTTTATATTTAAAAACAGTTTGTACTCTTCACAGGAAACCGAAAATCTATCGAGGTCTTCCTGCAGTCGCAAGCAATCATCCACAGAGCGAATCTCAGAGAAGACCTTTAGATCATCATCGTAAAGAAGAAATCTCGAAAATAGTTATAAATATTATTTATATACAGTCAGAACAGAGGGAGCCTTTGGGCACACCAGAAGTGACGAAAATGGATCTGGAAATCTTAAAAATGAAAATTTTTTGTTTACGACCAAAAAGATATAATGAGAACCAGCGCAAAAGATTACCCTGTACACCGAGATCAGACAAAACAGCAATAAGAATATTGGGGTTTAGTTTGTCAAAAGCTTTGCTAAAAACATGAACAGTATCTATGCTTTAACTTGATATCTCGACAATAATATTAATTTCCCAATAATTATGGTTTGCTTTTGTAATACCAATTAAAGTGAAGAATAAATTGTAAAGATTAGTCTCATATTTTTCGTGAATAATAAAATTCAGCATTATTATAATGAAAAGCAAGTGATACCTGAAACCGGTGAAACGTAGAACTTTCGTCCCTAGAGAATATTTCGTCTCTAGAGTAGAATTTCACGTTTTCGACAAAGTATGCTGTATAATTTTATGTATTCATAGAGAAAAGGATTTACATTCTAATGCAATAAAACGTACGTAAAGCCAACGCATTCAAATCTGCCCATATACATGGTGAGAACATATGTGTAATCTACAAAATCTATTTGACCATTTGTTGGGTTACTGTAATAGAGACTACAAATTAAGGCCTGTTTCACTTTATGATAACTATGAAATAGACCAAAATAAGTTATTAGCGATGAAGAGAACAAACATGCTTTTCAAAGGACCGGAAATCTTTTTAGGAAAGATGAGGTTCCCATTCAGGATGACAAACAGCCACTGGACTACACATTAAAAAAAAATCGGTAAATTTCCTTTACCCGGAACTTCCCTCTTATCAATCTATCCTATTATTAGTAATAGTGGAGTGTTAAATACCCAATTTAATTCAGTACATATTCATTTCGTAACACTTATATACTATATTCTCAAATATTTTTATTGGGCGCCATTTTGTTCCTACCAGTTTTAACCTATGCCTGGTTCGATTTTTATGCATAATTTAAAATTAATTCTATAAGTAATTTTTACACTGATACACACCTCCATTTTGTTACGTCACGTTGAATTCATACCATTTTATCCCTATATCACATTAAATTGTTCTGCAAAATTTGAAGTTTGTACTTGTAAACTTTACTAGTTTATCTCATCATCAATTATCATCACACTTAATGCTTACACAAAAATTGAAATTAATCTTATCAGTAGTATTTTTCAGGCCAATTTTTTTTAATAATTTATTAGGCTGCCATTTTGTTTTGCTATCTTATATCCATACATAAATGTTACCAGTTCGTTCCTGTGTAAATCTTAATTTTCAAAATTTGAACAAATTGGATAATTCGTTTTTTAGTTACAATGTTTTAATGTTTCACTAGGCCACAATCTTGGTCCGACATATTGGATTTTTACCAAAATATTACCAGGTAATTCCCATATGACCTTTAATCTTTGACCAAAAAAATTTTATGTCATTCTGATGAGTAGTTTTTAAATTATGCGGGGAACTGGCAAAGCGACAGAATTGATAAAAATGTTTTTTGAATATTTGTCTAAGACCTTAAAATATGTAAAACCAAAGAGGGTGATTTTTTTCACGATTACAAGCATTTTATTGGGCTACCATTTTGTTTTTAACATTTTACTGAGCCGCCATTTTGTTTTGCCATATTGGATTTTTATCAAAATGATATCAAGTCATCCCCATATGACTCTTAATTTTTGACCAAAGTTTGAAGTCAATTGGGTAAGTATTTTTTAGCTATGCTGAGAAAACATGTTTTTCGGCATCGTAAAGATTCCTCTGAGACTTTTTCACGATTACAACGCTTCTCTTGTAGAAGGGAAGTAAAAATAAAAATGTAGATATTTATTGATTAACTATTTAGGTAAAATATAGTTGACTTTAGGTGCAAAGGATAAAAAAATAGGTTTCCTAGTATTTCACCAATAAAAACAAATAAAGAAAATTCAGTAGTTTTGTTTTTTAGATTTATTTGTAAAAAAAACGTGGCTTGTATCCTTTTACATGAAAGAAATAATGGTATTCTGAAGTAGCACAGACATATAAAATAACAACTTAGTAATCATTTAACGCATAATTTTCATCCATATCTTCTACTTCTATCGCTGATTTCTCTCGTTTTCCACGGGTCAAATTTTTTGCACCAATTTCCAAGTTAAATTGGTGATTAACTTCGAGTATATATGGCAGCAAAAGCGATAAATTACTGATTTTTTTTGGACTCAGCTTTATAGTTTTCTGATACCCCTTTTGCCAATGTTGACATTTTTGAAATTCTCATTGAAGTAGTGTTTTATTTTCATTATATTGAGGTTTTCATTATCGAATTTGAAAACACAAACTTTGTTGAAAGCAACATTCTCTTTATCGTCCGTGAGCTTCTTTTTCACTTGATTCTCCTCCAAAGCTTTAAATGAGAAAACATCTTCTCTTTTAGGTACTGGTACTTCAAAAGGATTAGTTCTTTTACACTTCTTAACTGCATCATACCAATCTGCTGGTTCATAAACTGCCTTCATTTTTTTTATATTTCTCTATCATAGCGAAATCTCTGTCTGACGGGAGATGGGTATGTCCCACTACTAGGAATCTATGCTCTATAGAATCAAATACACGCTCTGCCACCAACTGCTTCCACAAGCTTACTAATACCCAGTTTTTATGTTGGCCTCCGCAGTTGTCTGTATAGACAATAAGGTTTTTAGGAACACTTTTTCGCTCTCTAAAATGTTTGTAGAGAACACTGGTACTTTCATCGCTGCCTCTTTTACCAGCATTCTCAGGCCACATATACATGTAGCCCTTGTCATTACGCAATCGTATATTCCAAGGTTGTACACCCAAGCCTTCCGCAAGTAAACTCATCGCATATTTTACAAGCAGCTTAAATCCAATATTAAACTCCAAACTAAATATTCTCCTATATTTATCTTGACTTACGGGTATTATATTTTTTTCAGTACACCAGGGCTTATGATAATCGGTATATAACGAAGATATATTTAGGTCATGATCAATGTATATTTTGTTAGGATTTTTTTCTCGGCTGTAGTGGCTTGTGTATTTAGGGATGCTGTTAATATGATCTCGAGCTGACTGACAAGCCTCTTCAGATATTTTATTTATGGCACAAAAATTTTCACTTACCGGATACTTATTTAATGATTAATAAAGTATACTGAATTTCGAATTCATCAAGGCGTTGGAGACCCTAAGAGTTGGAACAAGCTGGGGAGAATAATAGTAGAGGCCGACAGCAACAGTGGAGAAGGGCTGGGTTAAGATGTAAATATTTTGCGCCACGTAATTAATTATTACTCTACTTTATCAAATAAATTAATGAAGTACTAGGCCGATAATAATTACGAATTATCGCCCAGTGTTGCACAACTCTAGCGATTCCAAGCAACGAAAAACCAAAATATTATCTTATACCAATGAGCTTACCTTCACAGAATACCAAATAATTAATTAAGATATGAGGGTCTCACTTGTAGGTAGGTAGCAGCAGTAAAACGCAAAATTTTGTTTGAAATCATATACTAATATCAAATAAGTTGTTCTTTTTGTTTTTTTTTTTCAAAAGTTATTTCAAGTATAATAATAGTATATGTAGGTATGGTCCAAACGCGGGCCAACAGCGATACAGCTATAATATGTACTAAGCTTCTAATCTTAATTATTAAAATTACCTGCAGCTTAAGAGAAATCGATATTGTACACAAGAAAATGAATAATAAAAAAAATATAAATATGACAATGGTCAACAGTATGCAGGAATATATAAAAATATAGTACCACGGTCGATATTATGACGCCATAAATCGTGAGTGCAAAATCAAATACAAGTCAGTGAAATACATCAAAAATTATAAATAGAATCAAAACAAGTTATTAAAGGCCACTCGATAAGCCAGTCAGCTCAATAATAAGGTAAAAAGTTTAGTTTAAAATTAATAAATAGATTTTGATTTTTAGTGAGAAAAATTAATTTAAATTTGAATTTGTAAATATGAAGAACAAATTAATAAATTGGCTAATTGACTGTATCGAGGAATTTAGCTTGCAAAAGATATAATAGTTGAAATTTTAATTATTTGCTACGGTTACTTATCTGGACGTCCTCCAATAGCTGTGGCCGTTAGCTGTTCAGACCTTCAGGCGAAGAAATGTCACCTGGACTCAGGCGTATACAGGTGGGAGCAGCACCAGCTCCGATGCTGAAAGTGAATCTCTTGCCTGGTCAGGCAAGTTGGCAATCCCAATAACTGATCCAAAGAAAAATCCAAATTCCAGGACTTGATCGTCGTCGTGACGGAAATCCCTTGGAATAATATCCAAACCAAAAAAAAAAAAACCCTAAAGAGAAAACATCCCTTAGCAAACATTAAACCATATCCAAATATAGCCCAAAATGTAAACAAAAATTAAATAAAATATGCAAATAAAATAATATTACCTCCTTCTGAGGGTTTTCTAACCAAAATGGAGTCTGGGTCTAGCAGTTGCCTAATGCTAAAAACGGAATCAACGAGTGGTTGTCGATGGTCTGGACAAGTGCAGTGGGCTTCTTACGAAGTCTTGACTCGGAATCTGCTATTCCAGGTGCCAATATGGCAAGTCAGCAGGAGGATATCCTCTAAAGATGGTGGAACGAGGATTTTAGAGTGTGGCGGCGATTTTCACAATTCTCCCTCGTGGGTGCGAACTTCCTCTGTCCAAAAAAAACCCCAAAGTGCCCGAATAACAACTTTAGAACTTTCAAATCCAAACAGGAACTATTTCGCAAAAGATGCTCATCAATAAATCTCGTAAATACGATCAAGCCAGGCTCTACTTGAAAATTATGATGAAGGCATCAGAAAATGGACCGCGCACCACACTGCTGACTTGAGACTCACCAAGCAGGAACAAATTTTTGGAGCAACAGGTCCAAAATGTCTCGCCATGTTGCCACGATTCCACTCATAAAATCCTAGTTAAGACTTCAATTCTTTATCAATAAGCAACCAGTCATACTTAACACCAAAGGCACAGCAAATATCCGTCAATTAAATATCCAAAGGTCAAATCCGAGAAATAGAAACAATATATAAAATTCATTGTTTCAGAGCCACAGTCAGGTAAAATGTCACATCCGATATAAAAATTCTGCAGTCACGGATCGGAAACTTATTCATGATCCGGCAACTACGGTCACAGATTGCTGTTGTAACCACAGGAACCGGTCGATAAAACTAGAAATGACTAGAAATACGTCGGCATCACGGAGGGCAATATTACCGGAAAACTTCTCATAAAAAATCACTCACAAAACTATACTTGGGCATTCCAAAAGAACCCCAAATTACACCATTGTAAGCCCTCGAAAATAATAACAAAATCTAGACCTGCCATAATGCATCCGACTCATCTGAATAATTCTTTCCCAAAATTGACAATGTAGCGCCCTCTTTTGTAGGAACCTACGATACGACCAAATGCGCCTGATAGAATACTGCGATGTGTGCAGGAGACCGAGGAAACTGCCCCGACCGTCCACTTCCACCGCGGTACCTTTCCAAAATTAACGACAGAAGAATCGATAATCGAACCGTAAGCCAGGCTATTGATAAACGAGACCTGGAGATGTCGTGACACATCGATCAGTTGCGCGGACCTATACAGTGTAATTCTAATATACTTGTTTTATTTCAGTTCGCACTAACTGAATCCAAAATTCTGTTCTCTAAAAATCGAAACGGCAGAATCGCACAAGAATAATCATTAACATATTAAATCCATAGTGCATTAAAAGAAGTTTTCGTAGTTTTAAAAGACAAACGTGATAGGAAAGCAAAATTGTAAATTCAAAAATGATTAATATTTAGTAGTATTATTATCTAAAAATTTGTTTATTATATAATTATTTAAATAGTTTAATATTATTATTAGCATGCTATAAGTCCGAAATTATCACGTTACATATTACGACGCTTTATATATTTTTCTCGTTGATCCGATTTCGGTGTTGTTGAACCTTCAGACATTTGTTTTTGAAGCAGCTGTAATCTCTTCTGAGACGTAAGACCATGAATGGAAATGAATTCTTTTTTGCATATTTTTACATCGTTTCCATTCACCTTTACAAAATAGTTGAAACTGGAATTCCGAGAAGAAATATTTCTCTTAGTTTTCTTTGGAGATGCGCGTTTTTTGGAAGACGTTTTATATTATGGAATAAATACGCATTTTGTTTATTGTAGTCGCTTAAATTCCAAAATTCATCAAAAATATTGTTCTTGGTTCCCTGGGGCAATATTCTGCAGTTTCTGTTACATCCACAAGGTGGGCCTAAAAATCTTACTTCAACTCTTTTACCATGTTTATTTGTAAAGGTTGACCCCAAATTTCGACGTGTTTTTCTTAATGAATATTTATCCATGTTTTTCTGCCGCCACCTGCATTTGTTTTTTTTTCTCAGGGGTTGGACGATCAGCACAACATTTTTTTTCAGGTTCCTATAAATAAAAACATTGCTCTTGATATTATTAGAACCATAATGTAAAATTGACCGAAAAGTCCGTCAGGCATTATCATTCCCAACTGACATTTATATAAGATATTATGAAAAATAATGACCATAGTATGCCACAATTGCAAATTAAGTATTCACTAAAACTCTAGAAAAAGGATACATTCCACAAAATAAGCCGCATGACTCTCAAAATTATATGGTCAACATTTTCGGTAAAAGGGTATATGCCACATAACCTCAAATACATACCTGTTGCTCCTCAAAGGATAATGAACTGTCCTCACTTTCACTAATAATATAATCTTTATCATTTAAACTATCATCTGAGTCCCACTCACTACATTTTTTTTCGTCTTCATCACTTGAAATCTCATAAAAATCACGCGAACAACCAGCACGTGGTTCACCCATAATGGTGGCTTGTAACCTTGTTACGAAAAATTGTGCCGCGCAACAGAAATAGTGAAAACGTCATTTCACCGCTCCAGGGGCATTTGTTAAAATAATCGTAAATGTAAGTCATATGTGGCTAGTACCTTTGAGGGAAAAGAAATATTGGTTCTTAACTTTTTGTGGCTACACCCTTTTCACGCCAAGGTCTTCAATCGATATTTTTTTATATATATACTTGAAATAGGACCCCTGCGCTTCTCTAATAGTAGTGATTCATCATGCATTGTTTTTAACAGACTTGAAAAAAGGAGGAGGTTATAAATTTGATACCATGTATTTTTTTGTTTATGGACATCGATTATTCGGCGATGGTTTTACCAATTTCGATGACATTTTCAGGGAGTATTCAGGATACTACCAGGGTGGTCCTCTAATAACCATACTTAAAAAATGTAAAAGGCGGAATGACACCATTTTCAATTATTTAGGACAGCGCCATATATTGCGGTCACCATATCATCAGTAAAAAATTTGAACGTTAATATCGTGTTTCATAAGGTTTTCGGGGTTTTTAATGGCATGGAAGTTGAGTTTTACCCATTTTTAAAATTTTTACAATTTTGATTTTAATGCGGTGATTCTGGCAAAACTTTATATGCAATGGACCCAGTAGTTACTTATTAATGTTATTAGGGACCTCCAAAATTTTACCCTACGTTTAGGCCTTATAACTTAAAAATGTATATAAACAGAACTAAAAACGATGAAATAAAGGTTTTATGAAAAAATACAACCTACTTCAGAAAAAAAATAAAAAATAATATTTTATTCCACACTGAAAATTTAATTTTATGAAGTTGGCGTCAAACTAGTAAAGACCGCGTTTATTTGCTGTGGTATATATGTAGACACTAATTACACAAATATCTGTTTGTGATTAACTAATTAAGAATAACTTTGTTGTTTGTTAGTGTTTCTTTTTGAAGTCGGTTCTATTTTTTATAAAAATAAGTATTTCATAATAGTTCATTAGCTTTTGATTTTGATAGTAGTAAGATTTTTAGTTTTTTTCGTAACTCATTTGACTGTAACAAATATTAAACAAAACGACGGTTTTCATGAATGAAAAAATATATTTGAAAAACTCTTACTCTTACAATCATTTTCTTTGTTAATTAAATAAAAATAAAAAAACGTACCCTGCAACTTTGAAAAATTGTTGCATAGCTTTGGAGATATAGTACAAAAACAGAAAAATCGTTATTTTCTGGCTTATCTCAGAGTCTTACTTTTTGAGCTCATCAGTACATTGTGAGATTCTTTCATTGTACCTTTGAATGAACCCATTGATTTATAAACTTCTATATTTCTAGTTGTGTAATGTTTCATATCTTAGAAAACTTCCCTAAAAGGTAGCGTAGTTATAATAAAAGTAACCACACAAAAATTAGACATAGCCAAATGCTTTTGACTGCTCACATGAAGTAGGAGACATATCAGCTCACTTATGCCGCGGCCACACATACTGATCTGTTATGTTCGCTACGCAAATTGGATTTGCTACGTTTGCTATGTTTTTCTGTTTGCCACGGCATCTGGCTATGCTTAGAGCTACAATAACTTCAGTTTTTGTTATCGAGTAGATTGCTGAATGATAATAGCGATAACAAAGCCATATCCATAGCCAAAAATAAGAAACATAAAAAAGCGGGTACTTGAGGTGAGCATAATCAGGAATGATTTGGTGAGTTTCATCATTTAAGGGCACAACTAAGAAAGGACAAACCTAAATTTAAAGAATACCTTCAAATGAGCTTCGACCAGTTTTACCAAATAAGGTAAAATACCCAATGGTTGACACACTAAGACCAGATTGACACTTTTTTGAAATTATTTGCTCTAGTCAGTATCCTTAAGTAAGCATCTATATATTTAAAACACTAAGCTAGATTTTTCAGCAAGTTGGTTAGAGAGTTGTATTGCAACAATTGATGACTGAATGATTTTTTTTAAATAGCCGTCTCGTTACCGAGAGCTTTCAACACTATTTTTTGTATTGTTTTATTGCATATTTTTTCTATAAAACCAATATGTTTTTCTTCAATAACATTTCTGGACGATGTGGTGAATGCGCTATATATTCCTATAATTCCACTGGAAACTCATCGCGCCATCTAACGGAAACGGCAGAGCAAGGTATGTCGGGCCAGTATATGTAAACGCTGATAGAGCTACAAATAGATTCTAAAATCGACCCTCTGAAAAAATTAAAGTTGCTTTTTTTCTGGCAAATATAAATACAGTATTAAGCTGTGGTTTTAACACCAAGAGTTGACATGCAAAAATCATAAAATTTTAAAGGTCGACAACTATTTGGATCAAAAGTCGACAAATAATTTATTTCAACTTGTTTTTTTAAATAATATTGTTTATTATTACCAATTTTAAGCGCTAACTTATGATCATTCCAAATATGTCATCTGAATTACGAAATGGTTGATATACTTTCTCAAATGTTCAGAAGTTTTCAAACATTTTTTATCCATTTGTTGACAATTGTTGACATTGAATGAAACATTAATAAAAACGGTTTAAATTACAAGAAAAACACGTATATTGAAAGAAGTGCTGAAATAGTTTGGTAAATTTAAGCTACTACTTACAAAAGTATTGGAAAAAAAATTGAAACCGTCTTTAATAAACCCGAATAGTACTTTACTGGTTGATATAAACCAATGACGTATAAAATGGATAGACTCAGCATTCCCCTCAGGAACCGCTCAAAAAACAGATCAGTCATTGTTTGACACATTTTGCATAAGTGGAAGAAAGATGGACTGATCTCATAAACAAAGTATAGAGTAAATGACAACAAGCAGCATCACGACCTGACTCACCAGTGGCGTAGTTATTTTACAGCAAATTCAGTTTTAAGAAGTTTTCTGTTTTATCATCAGAGTTTAAGGCGGTCTTTTTAAATCAAATTGGATTTTCCTCTTTTTTATGAAGTCAACATCTAAAGTTCTCACGCTGTTTTTTTAGAGTTTGAATGCTAGCAATCATGTCGCTCTATTAGTTTGCGGGAATGACATATATCAGTTTTTTGTATTAGCAGTGAAAAAGAATCTATTATTGAACTTAATGAGATTTTCGTGCCCGATTATACATTTACATTACATTTTACTCGTCGTTTTGTGAGAACTTTATATGGTTTGAAGTTGCGAATGTCAATAATCTTAATTAAGTCTGTTCGCTTAACAGAATATTGTATACTTAATATTCTACACCAGAAAAGCAAATAAGGATTACCTGCCCTTTTTATTCTCATAAAATAATAAGTCTATTTCAACTAATCTAGGAACTGAAACAGATTGAAAAGAAAAACAAGGAATTCAAACAATATATTTTATTACCTATCCAATGGGATAATATACGCTGAAGAAATTAATATACACAATTAATTAATATACGATATAAAACCTTTATTAAATATTAAGTACATGCATGCAAAAAAATATCAACATGATAAGCCGAGAGAGCTTGTAAATAAAAGTGTCCTAAAGATAAGAATATATCCCTTGTACAAAAATCGTGTTACTACAGTAAGCCCCGCTTATAGTCAGATATATTTCAATAATAAGTTGGTATAGACATTTGAACTATGACTACATCCATACGATTTTGGTCCTTCTCGGTGCCATTTAGTCGCATAGCTGTTTCTGACCACCCCTACAGAAATTTTACAGTTTATTTTCAAATAGTGGTTGCTAATCCGTAGTCGTTTCATTTTAAAGCAAGGGTTCTTCCGAAATGTGAAATTAAAGATATTTTTAATGTAAAGGGAACCTGTAAGCTAACACCATACTTAGTCCTGATACAAGTGGCATAATTGGTCTCAGCTATCTCTAATTTTCTGATGTACTGTAAGGAAGCTGATTTTAACTCAGAATTGCCCCCGATTTCTGTTATGAAAGGACTCTGCGTAAAAGATACCTGGCATACTACATACAACCCTTTTAAATGCCCTTTTTGTGCCCACTTACACTCCCAAACGTTACAGTACAGAGTGAAATAAACATTAAACTAACCTTGTACACGATTTCTGACATGTAGATACCAAACTAGCTAATTGTATGTATAATAATTTTCTAGAGCTCACCCACAAAAAAACAAGACTATGAGGAATAAGGCTTGATACATACATAATACTGATTAATCACAGAAAATATAGAATTTCTTTTAATATAGACAGCCTTTCAGATAATAATAAATAAATATGGGCCTTAAAAACATTGGGAGGAAATATATAATTACCTAAAAAAACTAAGCAAAACCCTATAGAGCTTATTTAAAATCATATCATTATAAATTTAATAAGTAAATTTATTCATTTCGGGAAACGCTATAATGCTACACAATTTCAGTCTTCAGAAAAGGGTTATATAAAAACTGGATAAAATTCTTCCATTTATGATTGTACTATAGGGTAAAGTGGGGATATTGACGAATACCTATAAATACATTTTAAAAACCAACAGGTTGAAAGATTAAGTGTTGCATAAAAAGTTTTTGATCAATTTACATATCTCATCATGTTTTTTTCATTAAACATGATTTAAAAACTTACTATGACTTAGACAGGTATTAAGCAAAGAAATAATTTAAAAAATACTTTACATACATCGACAAAAAATGAAACCGACAAAAAATTTAAATTGTTTTATATAATAAAGTTTTGCTTGATGAAATAAAACTACTTCTCAAGTTTTGGCGTTCGAAACTACTGGCTACTACTTGTAATCGTTATTACAAGAAGCAATAAATCCATATTTGCCTATGGTTAGCAAAAATTTTAGTCCTTTACACTGTACCACTCAGCGTGATCATTTTAACTTTTCCAAATTACGATCTGCTCTAACTTATTAGAGATATTAATTTAACTTGCATTTTTTAATAAGGCACCCTGAAAATTTTACTTTCAATAGGTAGGACTCCTTCTCCTGATTCTAAACATACAGAATTTGATACCTTTATTTTTAAAAATACAATGGAAAAGGAAAAAATGGCTGGGCTATAAAACCAATATGTATGACAAAGTTTTTCTCCATTTTTGAAGGATAAAGGTATCAAGAACAAGGGGGAAGAGACCTATCTACTGAGCAATTCAGAAAGTGTCTCATTTAAAAAAAATGCCAGTTATATTTATATCTTTGAAAATTTACAGACAAAATGACCATACTATACATTATTAATTTAGAAAAATATATTAAAATGCCGTGTCGTGCCCCTAATATTATATCTTGTATGTAGTATAACAAATATTTCTCTTGGTTTTCCATTCTATGACAATTTATATTAGCTATCGAGTTACTATGAATATCAGTGTGGGTTTAAATTTTAAATCAACTTACCAAAACAATTTTCTCTAAATTATCCCAGTATCACATTTTGAGGTAGCCTTATTAGGTCATAACCATTAGAATGGAGGAGAAATACCTATTAATTTGTAGCTGTGGCAGCATTTGATCTAATCAGTCCTCAGCCATCAAGTTTATTCATATGACTGGACACAAAATAATCCTTGCATTATTTAGTTCTTTTGGGAAAATGTTGATCAATCTTCAAAATTGCAACCTATTATTTGTCATTTTCATGGTAATCTAAAACAAAATATTAATTTTGAGCCTTGTAAAGTACTTAAAGTTTAAGTCTTTAGCATAGTCCATGCGACAAGCATGTTATAGTATTAACTAAAAAAAAATCGCCTGTGTCGAGATTCGAACCCACCACCTATACGAAGCGGGCCGAGAACCCCACCACCTTATGAAAGAAAATAAATAAATAGCTTATATTAGTTAGCTGAACGCTAATAAAATCACATCTAATTTTACGTGAACCAAAATTTAGAAATTTCGTTCACGTTAGCGTAGAAGGGATAGAGCCTTAAACGCAATCTATATGTAGTTCTCTCTCTTCTGACTGTACTTAAAAATTACTAAGTCGGACCAAACTGAAGTTATTTTTAACAATAATTGCAAAGGCAGATGCAGAAAAAAATGCACTATAAACAACCTACATAACTTTGCCTCTTATAAAAAATCTGTAACCCAGAGTTAAAAATCTTTGTCATGTAATGGCCCCAAACACAAAATTAAATGCTAGCAATAAGAAAAAAAGCAATAGCTGTATAATAGATTGCATAATAAAGTGCATGGTGTTATATGGGTATAAATGAACCACTTGAAATTCATTATATGTTTATCCCTCTACTTCACTACTCTCTATGAGCATTAAAAAGTTTTAAAAACAGAATTTTGAAATTTTATCTGGAGTTTAATCAGAAATTTTGTAAGAGCATGTAATTTTTCCTTACGCCTCCATCGAATCTACTTCACTGGGCAAGACACATTTGACATAAAGATAAGGTTAAAGGTTACTTACCAGTGTAAACAGGCTTTCAGGTTGAAATTATCCTTTTTTCTTACATATTCTCCTAGACACTATTATATTTAACTGTAATTCATAACCCACAGTAAATTTAAATACTAAAAACCATGAAAATCCAGGACAAACACAACAAAAATATCTAACAGACGCTGTCAAAACAAGAAAACAATGCAAGGTCTAAATGAGTCAGGACCCACTCCACAGATGGCGCATTCGTTTGATAAAATGAATTTCATATTAAATTAATGGCTGACATGACCGATGAGCGTGGTGTCTTTGTTTAGATAACGTGTTTAGATAACAACAGCTTGTAACCAGTGTCTACTCCGATTAATTTCGATTTGACAGCTTAGCGTTTATTGCTTAAATGTCTACTCTATTTTAGCAGGCAAGGACAGAAAGAGATAAATACACACTTGGTGCACATTCATCCTACCTACGGAGCAGTCTGAAGTAAAGGTGGGAAATGACTCGGGTAAATGCAACAGTGTCAAATATTATTTCTTTAAACAAAACAAAATTAATAAAAACGAAATGATAAAAAAAAGCTTTTCCGGTTTATTTGTTATTAGCTTATTTAAAGTTATTTTAGAAATAAAATGCAATACTTTCCTACAAGCAATATTTTTGCCAATATCTTCGTGAATTAAACACAGTAATCCCAAAATTTACGAGAGTAGCAAATCTGTCAAACGCGCTTTCTATAGTTTAATGACTGATCGCTTTTAAATGTAAACAATGGAGTCTATTCTATTTATTTATATGTCGTTGATATAAACTTATCACAAACATATATCAGTTGATATTGAGGTAACTTTGGTAACATTATAATTACAACTTTATAATATAAAACAAAAATATATAAACTAACGAAAATTTAAAAATTAGGTATTTGTTAAACAAAGGGTTCTCCTCACCCATTTGGATACAAGAACATTATATACTAATTAAATTAATATTGAACATTACTCTAGTTTTCGCACGCTCTCCAATAGCTGATCTTTTCCCACCCGTTATACATACCTCCTTCTTCCTTGACGAGGTAAGATTTTACTTACAACAAGGTGCTTCTAGGCACTTTGTGTATTCTAGCCGAGGTTGCAACAGGAACACCCGTGTCAGAGTCTTCTAAAGTAGCCGGGACTTTTTAATAACTGTCGTTTTGGTTTAACCATAGTAGAGTATATCAATCTGAAAAGAATCAAAAGTTGACACCTATATGATCCAAAGATTGACATAGGTGTTATCTTCTGGTTCCACATCAGTTAAAAATATAAAACTTCTGTATTTCTGTATACAAAAATCAAATGAAAAATAACCACAAAAAAATAAACCGACGCCGTAGATCTAAAAGCTGACATCTTTGTGAATCTTCGGGTAACTACAGTTTTTTGGAACCAATGATTGATACCTCTGATTAAAAATCGTAAAACCAGAAATAGTAAAATAATATATATGTAAAAATATATAATGTCATTCAGATAAACTAACTTAACCTTAAGTAAAAAATTATAACTTCCTTACGATGGTTAACAAAAATTTCAAGAAACAGCATAAATTTAAAAACATGTGTACACAGCTGCAAATAACTTTCAGCCATAATTGATTCTCTCTTTCTTTCAACCTCCATTTTAGGGACCAAATCATAGATGGCGCGAGAAATCATTTTTTTAATAGAAACAGCTAATAAATTTATTATATTTTTAATTTCGATGAATTTTGTGGGAAGTGTCAATCTTTGGTGCACTGTCAATCTTTGGGTCTTTTACCTTAGGTATATTTACAACAATGGTGACGGTTTTTAGCGTGCATAACGAGTGTGCGAACAAAGCAAACATAGCTGCGGCTTTAAGGGGATACAGTGCAAAACGACCGAGAAAACACCTAATTTTGTAGACTCATTTGTATATTTATTAGATTTCTATGGGTTGAGCTTTTTCATTTCTATATTACTCCTTAATTATTAGTTTTAAGTTAGATGTTTATCGTACGTATCGTACTATTACTTAAACTCTTGATAACTGTAACTAATGGAATTATTTCAATGATTTTTTCAACTTAATAAATCCGTCTAATAGAACTTACCTAACAAACAGAAACGAGAATTTTAATTTTATTAATTTGTTGCATTTACAACGCATTAATAATGCGAGAGCGAAAATTCTTATGCGACGACTGTAGATACAGATAATATATTTGTCACTTCATCAATAATTTTATTATGTGCATTGTTAATTCATTATGAAGTAATTTATCATTAAAGTGTATCATAAACTTCAGCAACAGCGCAGTGGGTGTCACTTCTATCTGAATTAAAAATCTAGGTCGTGATTGGTTTATCGTGCGATCAGGGAACGTATATAGAAGGAAATGGCAGAAACTGCGTCGTAGATTTGTTTCAGAAGAAGAAAAATATATTGCTAATACATTATTTAAAACATTAAGCTTGTTTCATTAAATATACAACTTGTTTTTTGTTAAATATTAATTGGTTTAACTATTATTAGACGTGATATGATAGCTTATTATAGTTATGAGCCATAAGAGACTATCACTTTCAAGTAAAACTTATTATATAAATTACTGACTTTTTTAAGAATCATGTACTTTTGTAATAGATAATACAGGGGATTTGTTTTATTTGAGAAGAAAACTATTTTTGGGTTTTTCGCCATAAACATAATACAAAATTAAAGTATTAAAAAAATGTATCTATTTACCTCAAAATTTTAAAATGTAGTCTTTAGTTCTGGGTGCACTATGAAGGTACTCGAGGAACGACTCTGAAAAATATCTACTTTTTTGGACGTTTCGGGGGTAAGTCTACCCCCGTCTTCAGCAGAACTAAAAATAAGAAACTAAAAGCAGTATATTACTTACCCAGAACTTAACATTACATATTAAAATTTTAGGGTAAACAGATACATTTTTTTAAAACTTTAATTTTGTATTATAATTGTGGCGACAAACCCTAAAATGAAAACTATTCTTAAATCAAAAAGGGGTCGTAAAATCGTGCATCGATTCTTAACCATTTCTATGAAAAAAAAAGCAAATAATGATTATTTTCTTAAATTATTTAAGTATTTAAGTAATTTAAGCACACTACTAAATATTTTATTCATTTTATTATCTGAAACTCTATTTTCAGAACAAATAATCGGGTAACACATAATAATGTCACCTGCACCTGCGTCAGTCCAAATTATTATGTCAAATTCATTTCCCTCGGCCAGTTTTACTTCCCCTCGTAAAAGGGTATTGTAATCATGAAAAAATTAGCCTCAGATCTTTACGTTTCAGGGTCTACTTACCCGGTTGACTTCAAATTTTGGTCAAAAATTAAGGATCATATGGGGATGACCCGGTAATATTTTGGTAAAAATCCAATATGGTGAAACAAAATGGCGACTTAGTGAAATGTTAAAAAAAGTATGACTAAAAGAGTGCTCATCCAATTTATCTCAAATTTTGCAAGATAGCAGAACAAAATGGCGGCCAAATATAATGTTTATAAAATTAATATAAAAAAAATCTTCTTATTCAAATATGATAAAGGATAAACTGGTACGACTTCAACATGACGTAACAAAATCGCGATGGAAATATTCATAATAAGGGAATTTCCGGGTAAAGGAAATTTACCGATATTCTTATATGCGAAGGCGAAGAACGTAAGTCACGAGCCGTCATATTGGCAGTGGCGAAATATCTTATGAATTGCCTTGTAGTTTTAGTGAATAAAATTATGGATTATTTTCCGCTGAATGAAGGCAATCAACAATGATTTAGGTACGTAAAAGAAATTTCATTGCAGATATATATTTTTTTGAAAACCAACTTCATCTATAATAATATGTTTAACAAGGAGTGGCGGTGGATTGGAGGATTCGTCTTTATCGCTTTCCAGCGTAGACTACGGACGATTAGAGCAAATATTATGTTATTTTATTAAGTACAATTGATTGCTGAAGAAATATCATATGCATTTTCAAAGGAAAAACGTGCCAAGGCTTTAATTTTTATAGCTTAAAGTTCAAGAATTATATTTTTTTGCTTCCAAGAAACAGAACTGTTTTTACAAACTATATTTGATTAAAATTACATGTTTCGCTAGACCTTAGCTTCTTCAGATGTTACATCTCGAATGAAGTCCGAAGAAGCAAATGTGTAGCGAAACATGTTACTTGTCAAACTAACAGAGTGGAACTGTTTCTAAAAAATAGTTGTGTTTTTACATTATACATATAATTATCATGTATTTCCAACGACGAACTACACAATCGCACTATTACAATAATAGTGTTGCTCTCTAAATTGTTATGTTTTTTTGGATATTCCATTGCTATATTTCGGATTGTAACTGAAACATTTCAACGTATTTATTGTTGTTTTGCCAACATGAAGAGTTTTTGAATCAATTTCGTAGAACGTTTTTCAAGATAACAAAACCAAATTCAAGAAATGTATAGTTACTGTATAATGTGTAATATATATTTTTTCAACCCACTAGTATACACTACTAATCAGTAATTTCTAAAAAAGATGCTTTCAAGCCAGGGTCAGTGAAAAGGAGCAAGCAAAGAACTACAAGAAAATGAAATACCTCAGGGATCCAAGCTAAGTGTAACCTTATTTTTAATAGTAATAAATTATATATTTAAAGATATTTAGGCTTCAGTTGAAGGTAGGATCTATGATACTATATGTTAAAGAGAAATATATTAAGCGCATTAGAAGTCGTATGCTGCAGTGAAAATAGCAAACTGGACTAAAGATCGCGGTTTGACTTTCTCACTTGAGAAAACAAAAAGTATATTCTTGTCCTAAAAAAATAAAATACAGACTCTCTACGATGGAGAAATACTCGTCGATACAGTCAACTTTTCGGTTTACATCATGTTGAACCAAAGTGTTTCAAAATAGGTTTAAATATAAAGAGTGAAAAGTTGCATTTCTTTTTCTAAAAAGTAATTTCCCCCGTGATTATTTAAAACAGTGTTGAACATAAATTTAACTTTATAATTTTAAAATAAGGTATGCTGCTATGAGTACTTTGGTATGGGCAATATTTTCGAGGAGTAAATAAAGAGGTAAACTACAAGCCTTACGGAGAAATAATACATTTTTATAAATCAAGCTTAAGCTTCAAAGAACATTTGAGAGGAGCCTAATGTGAACATGGTTTGCAAAATTAGCAGATCATTAATAACATGAACAAAAAAGTCTTAATTTATGTCTATTTATTTATTTGTACTTGATTGGCAAATGCGCTCAACAATTAAGTGTATCAATAATGCATAAAGAATCAAATGGTAATTTACGCTCATTTTTTTATATCATTAGTTGGTCGGCCCCGTCTAAGTTTTATACCGTTCGTTATTCTGAAATGAAATTTGAAATAATAATATATGAGCCATTAAAAAAAATTACAGCTTTAAATGTCGCGTAGACAGCTGGGCGCAGTTTCGAAACTTTTTTTTATGAAAGAGGTGTCGAGTGAAACATCGTTTTAAAGATTCCCCAATTTTGAAAACATTTGATTCAGCAGTACACAATAACAGTGTTTCGTAATGGAATCATTGTACTTTTCGAATATTTTTATTGAGTTTACCAATATCAATACTCCATACTAAGTGAAGGTAATTTTTTTTTATTAAAACAGTATAACAATAAAAAAATTGATTACTCAAATTTTCATTTTAAAAGATTTTGTAAATGTCCGCCTTGTACCTCTTGACAAATGGACATCCTGTTAGTAAATTCATCCCTCACATTATGAAGGGTTTCAGGGCTTACTCCTGTACACACGTCGATGATACGTTTACGTAGTTCGTTCAGAGAATAATGACGGCTCGTGGTGAATTATATTGGGAGGTCAATAACAAATTTAAAAATGGGCATACTTAAAAATAAATATCTTATCTTTAAATTCTCTTGAAGTTCAGGTCTACTCTTCGTTCTTTAGAATTGGAAAAATGCTAAATGACACGTTCGTTAAAATTGCACGCACATTCCTTTTATAAACAATTTCCTAATACTTAACATTGCTAAAGGGAATAGTCTATCTTGGCCCAACTCCTCAACAAAATTTATAAGCCCTCGAAAAACCCCTGGATTTTCAGACAAAGCCGTTTCATCATAGCCACGTAGTGCCAGCTCGAATGCCCCGCAAAATTTTACATAATCTATAATTTTGTTTCAAATATAACGGTTTTTGGATACATTTTCATTAAAATCTCTAAGGGATTTCCTATAAGCTCTGTCAAGCTGAGTGCGAATATCAACACATCCGACCGTAGCATAGTTCACCGAACATTTCATGTGATCTGCAGAAGACGCATGTTTTTTATTTTTTCTTTTAAGTGTTTTAAGTCTTTAACAACGGTTTTGCACCATAATGAGTCCGACGAGTCCTTAGAAAACAACAAACAAACACATAGCCAGTTAGCTAAATCGTACATACTTTTGCTAAAGTTTCGATGAACCACTTTATTTTTGTCTTTACTAGTTTGTGGTATACTAAGTTCTGGCAAATTGCGAACACTTACCTTGAATTCGGTTATTTTTTTAAAATTGAGTTCGTTAGCACTTTTTATTTTATTTTATTTCATCTACATTCAGAACTCAAACATAGACCACATTGAAATTCAATTTTCATCGATTGAACAATTGAACTTCTGCATGCCGACGTGATGCCGCGACCAATCGACTGAGTTATGAGAAGAGACCGGCTGATGACTCAAATCGCGATTTCATATCACATTTCATATTCACGTTCGGCTGCCGCTCGGTAACTGTGAAATCTTTAGGTTCTTTTGTCAAGCTTTAAGGTAATCAGGGTAATTCGGATTGCCCAGCCTAGCTTAATATAGCGTGTTTTATTATGCCTAAGGAACGCAACGAGACCATTCGAACCGCCGCACGTGGCTAATAGTGTATCGTATTTAACTTTTCCCAAGGTTCGCGTTTTATTACAACTATTAGGACGGACAGTTAAACGAATAATTTATTTTCTGAAATATTTTTGGGGTGTCATTGACCGAATGATCCTATGGAAGAGCCGCCACTGCCAGAGAAGCCGGAGCCGCTTTGAAAACTTGAGATTTCACATAGCCCTATAGAAAATGATCAAGAAGACTGAAATCTGTTCTTCGCAAGACACATGGGGGTTTCCATCACTCCAATACCTACCATTTTGAGTATTATGGCCTTCCCATTCAGAAAAAAAGGTGTTCTTATCACTAAAACAAATATGGCGCAGGTAATTGGGATTTGCTGTGATCTTTTCTGCCATAATCTCGCAAAACTCTAGTAGCTTGTCAGGGTCACCTTCGGTTAATTTGTGGACAATTCTCATTTAATAAAGATGAGATTTTAAAACGTTCTTAACAGACAAATGCGAAATATTGCATGCCTCAACTACTTGCTAAGTACATTGTCTAGGATTTACGATCATTTCAGCTACGACCTACACTTCGCTAATTTTGGGCCTACCAGATCTTAAGACATCTTTTACCATCCCTATTAGTTGAAATTTTGACAATAAATTCTGAAAGTATTTCCTGCACATTGGTTGTCCCGGAAAAGGTTCATTGAAGATGCGATGTGCAGCATGATAATTTCAGTTAGCCTCGCCAGAAGAATCTATCTTAGCTTCTTCGATTTTGTCTTCTAACGAACAAACCGTTTCAATTAAATGATATTTCGGAAACTTTTAGAAAACTAGAAAAGCACATATCAAAATGTCAAATATTAGAAAACCGAGGCAACGACAATTATTTGTTGCACTTGGTGGAAAAAGTGCAGCACGAAATCACGTATTAGAAAATCAAACTTAAAACTTTTATTGGTTATCATTGGAGAACTGCTGAATCAAATGTTTTCAAAAAATTGAATTAAGAATAGAAAGACCTTTAAGACGAAGTATCACTCGACCGCCTCTCCATAAAAAAATTTGAGACTGCGCCTACCTGTCTTCTTGGCATTTATAGCTGTAATTTTTTCCAAAAAAATGAAGAATTTGCTCATATATTATACGTTCCAAATTTCGTTGCAATATACCGAATGGTTCAAAAATTAGACGGACTTTATGTCCTTACTGTATAGGCATAAAATGTCCCTTTGTACGTGTCTATTTATATGGACCTTTAATAAACATTGACATCTTTGCTCAAAACGCAGATGCCGATGGCAATAGATAACCACTCAATTAATGTTATTGTAATGTGTAGCTCAGTCTTTGTTTTTCTATACTGACAATTCTAATTAAAGAGGAAGCAAAGTACTCAGAAATCTATCTTTACGAATTGAAAGAAACTGGAGATCCTTTTCTCGTTTAGGTAGTCCTTACTATTGAAAAGAATTATTAGTCGCCCCGTTAAACTGAAACTCTAAAAATCGGACTTAACATCACTGCATCTTAGCACCCAAGGCAAAAAAACTTATTATATGCTCTTTTTATGAATAAATCAGCTCTGTCTACATCCTATAGAGACCTGTCTAGTAAAATAATACAAAGTTATAAACAAGAAAAACGCTTAGGGATGTAAATAAATCATAATTTCGAGACCGTAAAAACATGTCACATGTTTGTTCACCCTATATAGCTCTAATTCACATTAAATTACTCTAGAAATGACAAAGATATACGTTCGAGTTGTGTTAATACATAATTCAACTGTTTATTGCAATGTCGATTTAAATCATTTAGTGGTAGATGCTAACAAATGTAATAATTTTACAGTTGAATTGGAACAGAGGATTTGTCATCTGTACATACATTGTAAACAAAAAGAGTTGCGAGCTCCCAGCAAGTATCTTCTTTCTGGTTTTAACATTTTGTTCTCTAGTATATACACTATGTTGGTATAAAATAAATGTTTAGTATTAAAAGAATTTTAGCTGTGAATAGTTTTTGAAATTGGATTATTTTTTTATTTAAGGATAATGTTTAGAATATTTCTATGTAGTTTGTGTTATTAAGACAGTATTATTATAACGAGCTGGTGGAAGATCATGGATTGATCTATGTGGAGTTTATATATATATATTATGCAATTATACCTGCAAATATATATTTTGAACCTACAGAAATAAACAATATGTATGTCAAAAAAATAATAGATTTTTTGTCATTTTTTAAGGTGAAAAATTATAAAAGACTATATAATTTTTTACAAAAGAATTATAAAAAATCTATTATGGAACCAAAAAAGAGCAAGCATATAGTAATTACATTACAGAATCAGAAACCAATTCAAAGAGGGCATGGAAGATCGTAAAAAACCTTATCAAATACAATCCTGGTAAAACACAATTAAAGGCAACTGATTTTAACAATTATTTTCTTTTTTAGCATCTGAAATTATTCAAAAACTAATATTTAGCAAATCTTCACAAGAACAGATTTTATTTTATATACCTTTACTATAAAAATCGTTTGCGTTTCTCCCAATTTCTTAAGTTAAAGTACTCAGGGTGATTCTTTATCTTTAAATATCAGCCTCTTATGATAGTTATGACATCAATGCTCTTATTCTACAGCACCTGGCCAATGATATTATCAAGCCACTAACGCTTGCATTTAATTTATACATAAGGAAACTCTCCCGGACACCCATAAAACTTCCAGAGTTATCCATGTCTTTAAAAAGTATGATGTTAATGACGCTAGTCACTATAGACCTATATCTATTATTCCAATTTTTGGAAATTAATTATTAAGAAATTATCGTTAAAAATAATATAACTAACTTTTTTGAGTCAAGTCAAGCTTTAGAGAGAGTCATTCAACGGTTCAATTGGTTATTAGGATAAAGCACAACATGGACAAAGGCCTTAAAAAGGGAGAGCATCTAGATCTCATCTTATGTGATCTAAGCAAGGCCTTCGAGTGTGTTTTGCATAAACTACTCATTAAAAAATTGCATCGGTATGGCATTAGAGGGAGACCCCTAAAATTTTTGGAATCTTACCTTTCATCAAGGAGGCAGTGTATTTGTCTCGAAGAAGATATATCATATTTTGGTATTTTGGAGAGTGCCACAGGGATCCACCATCGGACCTCTTCTCTTTATCATATATATGAATAACTGTTTCCATACATATCCCCGTACAAATGTGTTTGTTATGCGAATTATACTTCCTTACTTTGTACCAACAAAAACGTACAATATTTTAAAAAATTACAGCAAACAATTGAGTCTTAAGACTGATTATTGGTTTTCTTAAAACTGTCTAATGTTAGATAAAAGTAAAATACAGGAGAAATAGAGGCATCGTAAAACATAGAAGCGCTAAGGTTTTGGGTTTAACAGTCAATTATACTCTTAGTTAGAGTCCCCATATAGAATCTCTATGCAGCAAATTATCTTCTGCAATCTTCGTGATAAGAAAATTAAAACCAACACCAGACCGAGAAGCAGTTCTTAATATCTATTACGCATTGTAATTCTATGGGGAAGTGCGAGTGGTTTTAATCTAATCTAATTCTAACTTTACCAGCGTTATATATAATGCATCAATTGATAGAAATTCACAAGAATGTAAATACATTTCTACGTAATTTAGATATACATAATTATAGCACAAGATCGGCAAGTTTAAGTAGACCGATTCAGATTAAGTAAGTTTATAAAAAATCTTTAAATTTTGATTTATATAACGTCATAACATTAAATTTCAGAGAGCTTTTAAACCATAAATTTAAAATTGCAATTAAAAAATATCTCACGTTGCATGCTTTTTACAATATTTCGGAATATCTTGAAATCACAAAAAGTCCATTGACTAATTTTATTTAAAATTTAATACTTTGTTACTTATGTCATATATGTATTCTAAGAATGTGCTATTTATATTTATTTATATTTTAACTTACATGTTGTACATAGATTGCTACAATTGTAATTTACAAAAAGTAGTCAAATAAAGATATGTCTATATTTATGTCTAATAATAAAAGATTGGGGGGAGGGGAGGTGGAAATCAATATCGGATGCAAAGAGATATTTAGAAAAAATTCACAGAATTAAGAAGTCCAACCAAATATTAAACTATCAAAAAGCAGCTGGCGCCTCGACAAACAAACATTTACCTATGACCGTTGAAATAGAAAATAAAGAGGCATAATTTCCAGCGGCTTCCAACACTACAAGCAATCTGTTATAAGCCATTAATTTGCACAATGCAATTAAATTTACTTTTGATATAAAGATTTTAAATATTAAGCAATAGAAACAATTAATTTTACATGCTTTTATTTGATAATAAAATTGCTGAAAAGCTGACTTTATATTAAACATACTTAATATTTCATTGTATTTTAATGTTTTAAGCAATAAACAATATCTTTGTTTAAATAAACATTAATTAAACTTAATTTTTGTTTTTTTTTCGGCGATTTCGAAAAAGTAGTGTTCCTAACTCTTGCGGAAAAGTGTCTTTTCCGCACTTGTTAGGAATTATACTATTTTACACAATAATATTTAATATAATGTTAAATTGGAAAGTGACACTATAAGAAATATCATAAGAAATTAAAAAAACTAAAACTAAACTAAAAACTAACTAAAAAACTAGAGGCATTTTCCTTTTTATTACCAATTATATATTTCTTAAATAAATTGTATGTATCTAGCACACCCTGTATAACATGAACGCATATGAATATATATTTGAGATCGTCTTGTGAATTGGATATCCTTCATAATAGAATTCGAAGAAAAATATTTTTTTCATTCTGCACAAAATGATCAATCAGTTCTTCTATATTAGATTTGTGCCAGTTTTTAAAGTCATCAATGCTGAATTTAAAAACTCGACCTTTTTGTTAAATCTATATATGTAGTTCTCGATTCTTGCAAGGATAGTATGAATCTTTTGATTCATTACTTATTAAAATCGAATTAGCTGTTAGTTTACTATGACGTTTTTTTTTATGATACATATCACTGTTAATATAGATGTTTATACATGATATGAAAAAATAGTTGGGGGTAATATCCCTAGAGCAACTAATTTTTCCGAAAAAGTTCGGAAAAACGAGATTCTAAGTGATTTCTTTAATAAATAGTATGAGCGTTAGTTGGCCGCGAATGCTATTTCTTAGAAACGAGTTTTCCAATTTTTCCCTAGGAAAAATTAGGTACCCGAGGGATATTTGGTGAGATTATTTTCCGAATTTAATAAATGATATTTACTATTACAATATTGTTATTTAAAACAACAGTAAGAAAAATTGAAGTTTAATGATATTTTTCCAATTTTCTTTTTCGGTAAAAACTGTTGACAGTGTTATGTCAGGTAATTTTTTAACTTAAGTATTTCCTTTGTGCATTTTGCAATAGAACATTTCTACGTTTGCCGTTCATTTTTAAATGACAAAAAGCAAAAGCCTAGCTAGAAGTATTTTTGCGAAAAATACACTTGTGCAGTTTTCATTTCTCTCAATGTAATAAAAACCAATAAAGCTGTATTTAAAAAAATCATGGTTCTTGGCTTTAGACCGTGTTAAATTGGAATTACTTTACGATATTTCGTCTGCGATTGCACGAGGCATCTTCAGGGACCCTAACCGCATAAGATCAAAACACTGAATGAGCTACGATGAACAGAGTTCAGACCTGTGTTCATCGGCGCGTGAGTAACTGTGATGATTGGTTGCATGATTGAAATTTTCAGAGTGCTTAATAATTTCGATAGATTCTCTTATTTTTCGTTTATAATAACCCGAGACTGATGCAATTGATCATGTGTGCTGTCGCGTGCTGATGTTCAGCGGCAGCGGATTTGTTTCCTATTTATACATTTTTCATGTTTCTTAAGTCTCGTAGACACAGATCGTCCAGTTTCACCTATATACACTTTACCGCGGGAACAGAGAATTTTATAAACTCCTGATTGCAAAGGAATTACATCCTTTGGTAAGCATTGTCCAATCGTTTTGAGTGTATTAAAGATTGTGCGAATGTTGAATATCCGCAGAATTCTTGCAATGTTATCAGTGGTGCCCTGAATAAAAGGTAAAACTGCGCTACTTAATGGTTGAGTATCCAATACTGATTTAGATCTGGGATTATTATAATATTCGCCTAATATCTTCAGTGCAATAGCCGTTTGATTTTAAAGCTTCAATCAGTTTTTCTGTTTCGTCCGGAATTGAATTTGTATCACATATTGACAAAGCCTTGAAGACCAATGAATTGATGACAGATTTGTTTTTGAGATCGATGATGGTGAGAACTAAAATTTAAATATCTATTTGTATATGTCGGTTTCCTGTAAACAGTATGATCTAGGGTTGTACTAACAGATCAAGGAAGAGAATGCCACCATCTGACTCAATTTCTATAGTAAATTTTATAATAGCAGAGCTCAAAACAATTTCCGCGAAAGCCTCCATAAAGATGTTCGCTACCACGGGAGATCCTATAGCGGCATCCGAGATTTGCTCATTAAATGTCCCTTTAAATATGAAATATGTAAACGTTAAACATTTTCTTATCAATTCAATTAAGATTGGACTAAGGTTCTTATGATGAAATATATTCAAGATCAAAACTGACTAAAATATCACCGGGATCTAAAGTAAAATCTTCACGCTTTTCTACGAAATGTTTAGAGTTTTTGATATAAGAGTTAGATCATCCTATGAAATGGTTTAAGGTATTGGCGAAATATTTACCTATTTCGTAAGATGACCATCTATTGCAGTGACGATGGGAGGTAACAGTACATTAGATTTATGTATTTTTGTCCGTAAAGTTGGGGAATCTTCGAACCGCTTTCCTTCAATTTCTTCTTCTTTAGGTCTGGCAAATCCAAGATATTAATGAGGCTGCAAATTTTTCTTTCAATTTTCTTAGTTTGATCCGGTCGTATTGCCCTATAGCTGTCATTCTGAAGTAATGTCTCTATTTTCTCTATGTAGTTGATCTTCTCCATGATCGCCGTTGCATTACCTTTATCTGCAGGTAGAATTATAATATCTTCTTTGTCATTAAGGCTCTTTAAGGCTGTTCTTTCTGCGTCTGCTAATTTGGATTTTGGTGGTTTATAGCTGAAAAGCATTTCTACTGTTTGTATCGAACTGAATCTATCTGATCTTGTGGAAGTTTTCGGATGCTGACCTATACACTTACTATTATGTCCTCTATTGGAATGGTTCTTGGAGCAATTGCGAAATTATGTCCTTTAGAGAGAACCAATTCCTCTGCTATTGTTATTGAAATAGATGATAAATTGATTACCGTATTCTGTAGTGGCTGGTGTTCGTTGCAGGGAGCTTCGAACTTCCTCTGTTGTTTTGCTGTCAGTTGCTGGTAAATTCGTTCTGCTTGCTGGAATGTGATTTTGTCCAATGTTGTAAATGATTTCATTTCAATCGTCGAAGCTAATTTTAGGTGCACCTGTAAAAGTTTACGGGAGTTTGTATCCAAGCGTGACTTTAAATATGAAACTGTAACGACTGTAGAACTATATAAATTTATTATAAACGAAAAATTAGAGAATCTATTGAAATTATCAAGCACCCTGAAAATTGTAATAGAGACGTGGGCTACGTACTAGTGCAGGTCGGTTTTAAATACCTGAACGTTGCTCATCGAAGCTAATTCAGTGTTTTGATCTTGTGCAGTGAAGATCCCTGAAGATGCGTCATGCAATCGCAGGCGAAACGTCAAAAAGTAATTCTAATTTGACAAACTCTAAACCCAAGAACCATGATTTCTTAATTGACTCCAGCCGTGAAAACTTTTGTACTATGTAAAGCTGTATTTACATTCACAGAAGCAATCAGCTTAACTTTGAATGACACATTTAGAATTTTTCATGTTACCCATTTATACTATTAATACTATTAATTGCCCTTAAACCTAGCACGGCTAGCTTTAAAAATGTAAATGTAGCTTTGCAATGGCAATTTTGAACGATGCACGTCATTCTAAGCGTTAGCAATAGCAAACAGCGGAAATTAATTTAACTAGTTTAATTGTGAATACATTAGCTAAACTAAAATTTAGTTTCCAGTTTTGTTTACAGTATTTACTCGGGAAATACTTTAACAAAATATAACGCAAACGCGCAAAAGAATGGTTTTCGGAAAAACTCTAGAAATTGTTCCGCATGTATTTTCTTTAAATAAAAGCATTCGTGCACATGGTCAATGATTCGAAAAAATCCTTCAACCTTCGGATTCGGAATTTTTTCTGCTCAACATTTTTTAGATTTTTTACCAAATTTTTTTTGCCCGTTTTATATTGCTATTGAAAAAAAACGTGAGGTATAAATTCATGTCAGTGATTGGTCAGAATTGATAGGAAGGAAATAATTTAAGAAGATGTATGCCTCAACATGAAGGCAAGTCGGCCCACAATAGTTTTAAACGCAAAACATCAACACACATATTTTTAGGCATAGAAAATAGTTAACGTTATGATCTACAGACCTCAGCAAAGCGCCTAAGGTTTGAATTTTTTTTTGTTAAATGCCACAACATACCCGGTGTATATGATATTAATTTGCTAAATCATTTTGAATGTACCTGAACAAAAACGTGACCAATTTAATTATTAAACGTAAATTTTTCCTTATGTATTTCACACGTAAAACCATCTTCATTAGAAAGTGTTTTCGCGTTTCTTGTGGGTCGTTATAAGTAGTTACCTGACATTTAAATTGTATTTTTTACCACGTTCTTATGTTGGATTGGCATATGCATTATTATTATTAATATATTCCGTTCTCTCATTTTTCCACTTATTTTCAAAATTAATGAATAGGTCAGTTCTCAGAGCTATAACACAATTAGAATTAGGGAGATTTACAGTTAAATGGGTATATCAAGTTGTAAATTGAGAGAATCTAAAAAATGCACGAACCAATTGAGAGATAAACACTGTTAAGTAACCTAATTTTATAAATTATGCAAAAATTCACCAAAGTTTAACAACACTAACCCCCGATTCCACAAAACTTAATTGCTGTTTAGAATATTTAACCGAGCTTTTGGATTTGACAAGCTGGTTACAAAAATCTAGGAACCCGCTGTCAAATTTGACATTCCGTTAAACATTTTAAAATTTATTTGAACTTTCTGCAACTGGCCTTTATCTTTTCTTTATTTAATAACAATGAAAATGGCTGTTTGTAGAATTCGATACAATAAATAGTTTTGGAGATATGGCGGTACAAAAATACTTGGAAATATGAAAAAAACGCTTAATAAAAATGTGTATAAGAAAATAAAGCTGACTTATTAAAATGCACTAACAAGTGAAAAATAATTTTTTGTTTCATCTGTAAAGTCGAAGCTAAACTTATTGTTAATTACTTAATCATAGAAATATATTTATCTATGGAGTGTGATGAAGTCGGTTTTATTTCGATTATAAAATTTCTTATTTTTTCTTTTTAGTTCTATTTATACGGGTTTTCATACTTTTTCCTGATAATATGGTGATCGCGTATATTGCTTAAGGTCTCGTTAAGTAAATCATTAGAAATGGCGCCATTCCGTCATTTTTAATATTTTTTGACTATACTTGCTGTGAAATCACTTCGGCAACATCCTAAATATTCTCTGAAAATTACATCCAAATTGGTCAAACCATCGGGGAGTAATCGATGTGCATACATAAAAAATAAACCAGGGTCGAACTGATAACCTCCTCTTTTTTGAAGTCGGTTAAAAATTGTTGTTTATACGTTGCTTGTTGAATCGTTCTCGGTGCCTCGAGCGAGATAATTACTATTTACATATCAAGAGAGCGTTTTTCCTCCCGCTGATAAAATGTATATAATTATTGTACTAACTTTTGAAATAACTTGGTATTTTTCCTCTACCCTTCTAGTCTAGTCTAGTCTCTAGTCAAATTAATAGACAGGTTGTCTGATCTTGCTTAGCGTTACCCAGGTGTTGTTGTTATTTACAACATGGTAAGTGATATTAATTGAGACATTTTAAACTTTTTTATATATTACCATAAAAATTACCAAAAAAATATGGACCCCGTAACTCAGGACAATATTCCACGAGCTATTTTAGAATCTGTTAAGCTGGTATTGTTAAATATTTTGCTAATTAAATCTCGTGAAAAATACGAGAAAGAGGACGATATTTTAAAAAAAATGGATGCAAGAAAATTACTGAAGACGCCACTCTGGTATTCTTCTCTAGCTTAGCTTGTAAATTGCAGTTTACTTTAAATGCAATATATCCTTTTTTTTCAGTATAATAGCAGTTAGTTATTACACTTATTTTTAGCATTTAAATAGTATGCGTATTCTTCGCTTCAAAGTTGACAATAAACAGCAATTTCATATAATTCTAATTTTTGTGCATTGGAAAATTACATAATACCTTATTAAGTATAAAAATTATTGTAATTTTGATTTTAATAATTAATTAATCTTCACGGACAAATAAAACAATCAAAATCTTCAAATAGCCATCACCCAAAACTCTTATAGTTAATATTCTTGACTTTTTGATATTTTTACAACCTTTGTCGTAACAATCGAGACAAGGAATTAAACGTCAAAAGTCCGCTGTACTTCCTGTTTTGCACTTACACGAAATATAATTATTTCCATTAGTCCTACCAGACAAGTTGTTGTGATAAACACCAATCCATTTAAAGTCAATTTTCAACTCCATATTATTGGATCTAGTTGATTGTTATACCAACACTGGAGTTAATTATGATTATTCTTGCTTAAAATATTTTCTTATGTTGTATATCGGAAGCTATCGTGTTCTGATTAATTCATACATGTTTCTGGGTCGAGGTACCGGAAACGATTGCACTAACAATATGTGGAAAATAACGATTTTTCCATATTTTTGACCAATTTTGATTCGCCATATCTCTGAAACCACTTTGTTCCAAAATTATGGAATATTAAAAAACATCGGTAAAGCTCAAGCTTCGAAATTTTTCTTATTACCCATTAGAAAGAATAAAAAAATTTTTAGGGAAAGTCAAATTGACTACATTTAACCGAATGTGCGAAAAAGAGAGAAGTTGAAATCTGGTTTCTCTCTGTATTTTAGTTACCTGTTAATAAGTTTCGGTAAACATTCAAAAGGAAAGAATGCGAGATTACGACATTACTCTAAATTTAATTACACAATAACAAAATAAAAATGGTAAGTATAGAACAACAACAAATTGCAACAAACGCGTATTTCCCCTTTTGCATTTATAACTGATTGACAGCGGTATGGCATACTCATTATAAGATTTCTTATACTGTCCTAGTCCATTTCCACCATATCATCTAGAGCGATATCCTCAATTCGGTCAGAGTTCGAGACGGTCAATTTAGAGCTCTAACTTTTCTGTCCGTCTGATTCCACATGTGCTCTATGGGGTTAAGGTCTGGGCTTCGAACTGGCCAGTCCATCACTAAAATCTCCACCTCTTCTAAGTATTCCTACACGACTCTTGCAAATTGTTGCCTTTCATTGTCATACATGAATAGAAAGTCATTGCCTATGAAAGGTGCAAATGATATAGCATGTGGTTGGAGGATATCAGTGATGTATTGATCACCTGTCAACCGTTCTATAAAGATAAGTTCCGTTTTTGCCTCTAAATTAATTCCACCCCACACCATCACGGATCCACCACCGTAACTGACAGACGTCTTAAAATTACATTGAGTGTATCGCTCACCAGGCCTGCGATTCATCGCTAAAAAAACGTTACATTCATTAACCTGCACCCAATGGCAAATACTTTCTAGCAAACTCCAGCCTTTGACGTCTATGTTGCGGTAGAAGCTTGGAACAGATAGCGGCTTCATATGGCTTCAAGCGGTCTTCTGCTAGCCTCCTTAATACTGTTTGTTTACTTAAACGAATCTCGTGAACAGCAGCAAAATCCGACTGAGGTTTGACAGTGACGTAAATATACTTCTAAGAGATTGCACTCTTAGAAATCTATCCTATGCCGAACTAGTAATTCTTTTTCTTTCTTGTCCCGCTCTTCTCCTATTCGCCCCAGTTTCCCTGTATCTGGCCAGAATTTTTGAAATGGCACTTTCCTAAAGTGTGCCAATATCGACCTGTGGTCTTTCTTGCTCATGCAAGCCCCTAGCATAAGCATAGTCCTCAGGAGTAATAAATCTATTCATTTTATTTTATCAAACTTTGAAGCTTTCCGCTTTCGAAGAGTTTATAAAAATCAAGTTTTTCCTCGCAACACAACTAAACTTTGCAAAAATCGGATTTTTCATAAAGCGCAGAGTTGTACCAAAGTGATTACACTTATTAATAGGTTATGTAGTAACTAAAACCGAGAGAGAAACCGCATTCAACTTCTCTACTTTTCCACAGGTTCGGCTAAAAAGTAGTCAATTATTCCAATATCGCCTATTATTAACCAAAAAATGATCTTACAAACAGCGAAATAAAAAGTTAAATGGATCTATTAATAAGAAAATTATCGAAGCTTAAACTTGACCTATGTTTTTTAATATTCCATAATTTTGGAACGAAGTTTATTTATTTCAAGGAGTTCTGAGACAAGCCATTGTATTTACTATTAAATAAAAAAACAAAACTACAACTTAGTGGATTTTTACATAACTTTGGAGCTTTTTTAACAGTTTTTCCTGCCAATTCGGCCCTGCAATTTGAGATTAATTTAGTTTACCCTTAAATCTCTCTAATTTTAATTGTGTAATGTTTCATATATCTTAGAAGTAGCCTAAAATTATTTGGGAAAGTTAAGTAAGATTTGCTGAGAAAATGGTAATAAAAATGTAACATTGGTCAAGATTGAAGATAGCTTCCTTTTGCTAAACAGAAACATTACTATTGTAACGCAGCTGCAAATTCTAAATTATAATTCAATATAACGTAACTTGAACCATTTTAAATTATAAAAACAAAACCAAAAAAATTAATTAGGTATTCCTCTGGTTTCGGGCTACCGAATATAAAGAGTCATCAATCATACAATTAAAGTTAATTTGAATAAATTAGTTTAAATAATATTTCGGTCACCATTAAGACTTCCAAGATGAATATAATATACGTTTGATGCTAAATCTCAGATAGGAAGGCTGCAGGTAATGCTGGAAGCAAAATTCAAATTAGAAATTAACGTTTATTAATTTACATAATTTATTAACAATTTATTCATTAACTGCATGAACCAAAACTTTTTTACATTTTGTATCACAGTCATTGATGCCTAAATGCCAGGCAGCTTATCTATAATAATTTGTTAATATTGATGATGTATAGTGTTCAGAGCAACTTTTTTTTCTTGTGTGATTCTTCACAAAGTGCAGTGTAAACCAAAAATCAGAAAACAAATTTTATTAAGACGAAGTAAAGTGCTGGAAATTTAAACGCATAGTGGAAATTTTTGGGATATAATATCTCGAAAAATTTTAAAAATACTATAGGAGCGATTTTCGCTAAATGAGGCCATTTTACGATATATAAGTGCTTTTTATTGGATTTCAATTTAGTGATCCTTATTCATAGATACGTAGTGGTAAACAATACCGTGCAATTTTTTTCAAATTTCATGTCTACAAATAAATAATAAAATCCGTTTCGGTGTTTTAATTAGAAGTTTCAAAAACTTCCGTTGTATTTTAGAAAATATCGCGGAGTTCTTCCTTAAGCTATTCTAAATTAACGATATGTGCTAAGGTGTCAAGTTTAAAAAAAAATGATCTGGAACAGCAGAAACCCCATATTTTTTGTTACATCCTATTAAATTGTGTTATATACATTATATATTATAATTTATATTCATATAATATATAATATATTAATGTTCTGGTAATAACCAGTTTCTAGAGCCATTTTGAAAAAGTGTTATTCAGATAAAGGGTACTGATATCCAAAATATGATTGCATTTGTCGACTTTTAACGAAATATTAATTTTTTTATACTACGATGATTATTCAAAAACCCTTGAAATTAGTTTTTTGTTCTGCCCTACTATTGACTTAAATATCTTTTTAAATTGTCTAGTTATTTAAGTTTACTAGTAGCCCAAAAATGTCCATTATGCGTTTCAAAGTTCCAGCACTGTATAAGCAGAACCTCTCTTTCTGAACACGTTTTAAAATTGCGGTTTAGGACAACAAATAAAAGCTCCTCGTTAGTAGAAGAATTCAGCAGATTAAATATCTCGTACGATAACTTTGAGGTTACTAACTCGTTAGAATTCTTAGATAAAATTAAGAATGTTCACTTAAGAGAAGGTGAAATTTTAATATCTTTTGATGTAAGCTCATTGTTTCCTAGTGTACCCATACCACTAGCTTTAGAGTACCTAAAGGAACTACTTGAAATCAATAATTTGAAGAAAGAAATTATTGATGAATATTTACTTCTTACGAAATTATGTATGAATCAAAATTTGTTCAGTTCAACAATAAATATTATAAACAACTTGAGGGAACTGCGATGGGCAATTGCTTATCTCCGTTCCTTGCAAATTTGTTTATGGGTAGATTTGAAACCCAGTTCAAAAAGGAACTCAAGTATTTCCCCAGGGTGTGGTATAGATACGTAGACGATATATTTGCTATTTTTGACACTAAAACAGAAAATTTGGACACTTTCTTAGAAACCTTAAACAATAAATATCTTTCTATTAATTTTACGCACGACAAAGAGAACAATGGGCAATTACCTTTTCTCGACACGTTAGTTATTAGAAATAACGATAAATTAGAATTTGATATTTATAGGAAATTTACTAATACTGATACGTATATAACATCCGACTCATTTCATTGCCGTCAACACAAAATGGCAGCATTTCATTTCTTAACTCACAGATTAGTCAATTTTCCATTAAGTAAAGAACGTTTTAACATTGAAATGAATCGGATTAAAAATATAGCTAAAAGTAATGGATATAATGGTAATTTTGTACATAAATTAGTAAATAGACATAAGCACAAGAAAATGTTAAAAGATGCCACTACTCTTCAAGCACCTGAGGCTCCCAATAAGTTCATAGTAGTCCCATATGATCCCAGATATACGAGAGGTCTCGAAAAAGTATTTAAAAACCTAGGTTTTAGAGTAGCCTACAAAACGGAGAACAGTTTGAAAAATCTCCTTGGAAACCCTAAAGACAAAGTCGACTTGAAGTAGAGCAGTGGCATCTATGAAATTAGCTATAATGACTGCGATCTAAAATATGTTGGGCAAACTAAACGCTCTATAAACATTCGTTTTAAAGGACACATGGCACATTTAAGATACGGAAGAACAGAAAAGTTAAGCGTTGCTCAACATGCTTTAGAAAACAATCACCAAATAGGAATAAATAATCTTTAGTTGATTAAAAAAGTATCTAATAATAGATTATTGAATGCACTTGAGAGTATAGAAATAGTTAAATGTGGTAAGAAAGCACTAAATAAAGACAGAGGGCCTATTCCCTATAGTCCCCTCTATTGTTTACTTGACAATGGTGCAGTCGGACGCAACCAAGTGTGACCACATTTACCTATAAATAGTCTCGGTTAGGATAAGTTACTTTAGTTTATATCATCTGCTGGTGATGCTAACTTGGTTAGTAAAACGCGCGTCCAGAACGTAACAAGTTGTGGTGTAGTGTGGTTAGACTCTATATTTTGTCTTTGTCAAGGCTATTTCAAACGACAAGGAACCTTGTGTCGAAAACTAAAACTAAAATCGTGCTCCAATATGTTACTGGTATGTTGTCACTTGTATGTGTATGTGTAAATTGATGTCAATATTGTTTTAAGTATTTCAAGGGAAAAGATTGTACTCAAATTTTATTATGTGTCATATATTAGAGCACCATTTTAGTTTAGTTTTGACAGATTTGGTTTCTTGTTGTTTAAAATAGCCTTGAAAAAGACCAAATATGGGGTCGAAACGTTGGCAAATTCATAGTTAAAGGAGCTTTTACTTATTGTCCTAAACCCGAAAACCCCAATTTTAAACAACTTGATATTATGATGTTGTTGATTGAGGTGATCCAGAACTATGAGAAGATTATCCTGTCCATGAGGCCATACTACAAAAGTATCATCTACATATCTGAACCAGTTTTTTCGTTTTAGTGGAACGGATGTTAGAGCAATATCTTCAAAGGCTTCCATAAAGATATTCGCTACCACAGGTGATAGAGGAAAACCCATAGCTTCTCTAGCTCTCTCTTAACACAGGGTCACGCTTCGGCGAGCACAAGTCGGGTATAAAAGCCCGCCTGAATCTCTCCGAGCTCATTCAGTGTTCAAATCTCGTGAAGGAAAGATCCCTGAAGATGCCTCGTGCAATCGAAAGGCGAAACGTCGGATAGTAATTCCAATTTGATACGGTCTAATCCCAAGAACCAAGATTTCTTAATTGACCAAAGCCGTGAAAGCTTCCGTTCTATGATAGTATATTGGTTAATTCAGCCTAGGTCTGATTGACATTTGTTGGTAAATACAAATGAATGTATCAACAGAAAATAAACTACTTTAAGTTTTATCAAAGCCATTTTTATCTAATATTTTTTAACTAATTGAAATAAATTAGAATGCTAATAATCAATTACAATTACATCTTCAATCATACAAAATAATCAATTTTGTTTCCTCAATTAATCTTCGATTAAAAATAATTAACATCGAGGATTTCTTACCAAGTTTGCTACGAAAACTAACTAAAGTACTAGCGCTCTTAATTATTACGAATACCAACTCACACTCCGGGACTCTTTCATCTTTTAATTAATGATAATATTAATTGAGGAAAAATATCTCGATTGTTTAGTTTTTTTATCTAAAGTTTGTTAGATTATTTAGCATTTTTTGTTCCTAATTAGTTTTTATATGTCCAGTGGTAATTAGGCGTTTAAACGTATGCTTTATCTCTACAAGAAAAATAATAAAAAATTGCCTTGACAGGAATTGATCTCGTTTAAAATAAATATTAATTTGTATAATCTTATAACCTAATTAAATATTTACATTGCTATTCATATGTAATCAGATCACTTTATTTGAAAAATGTGTAAATAAATACTAATTTTATAAATCGATTTAAGCTTAAAAAATTACTCGGTTCAACCAAAAATTAATAATGATTTTTCCATGAAGGGGTCGTTTGCTTAAAATCTATTATTATTGTTCAAATATCACCTATTTACATATCTTTTTCCTTGCCGATAACGGCACTATAATTCCGCTGACTAGGATGGGTTGCGGGATTCTATTCTTCCCTCCGTGGGAACGATGTTTGTTTCTCTACCAACGATCCTTCCAAAATCTGTTCACAAATCTTGGATGTAATCCAATTAGGTATAGAAACCTTCATATCACATTCTATTAAGACTTAAGAATCTCACAAAAATAACTTGATTTTCAAAATCCAAAATAATACCAGTCTGGAGAAAATCCGTACTCATACCAATTTTCTCAAGAACCCTACTTCAAAAAATGTACAGGCCAAAAACGAGGCACGCAATCATCGCATAACTCTCGAAGCCAAAAATGCCTTCAATAAGGCATAAAAGGCAAAGTTCTTTCTTGTCAAAATTGAAGCCAATCCTTTTGATCGCTTGCCAACAATATTAATTAATACTTCTGCAAAAGGCTCCTTTGTACCCATAACTCCTGGTGCTGAGTTTTTTCCAAAACAATTCACCACAAATTCTACTTTAATCCCTCCTTTTCACTTTTCCCTTCCATCACTACCAGCTTTGCCATACAATATTCACTAAATTACCTTCAAAGTTAAAAAGATACTACGTATTCTCAAAACACTTAATACCAAAAAGTCCTCTGGCCTTTATAGTATTCCGGCCACAGTCCTAAAAAAGTGCGTTTTTGAATTGGTTCCTATCCTCACCAGGTTATTCCAAATATCCTATGACAAGGGCCTTTTCCTAAAAGCTAAAAATCTGCTCGTGTACAGCCTGTTCCCAAAAAGGGATATAAAACTCTTCTCTCTAAATACAGACCCATATTTCTCCTTTCAATTATGAGTAAGAAGAGAAAAATATCAATAATGATCTTTTAAATTACCTTAAAGAAAGGTATAAACTTACACGATAGGCAATACGGCTTTCGCCATCAAAGATCCACGGCAGCTCTTATTACATTCGTAAGCCACACCTGGGATAAGTCTATCGAATTCCACGGAGAAGCCCTCGATATATCCAAATTATTTGTTAAAGTCTGGCATGACGGCTTCTTAACAAACTTCCCGCCTATGGTCCTCCTCTAAAACTTTGCCAGAAGTATTTCTTTAGTGGTTGACGGCCATTCGTCAAACTTTCAGCAAATTAACGCCGGCGTTCCACAGGGATCAGTATTGGTACCTACCCTATTCCCCCTGCACATCAATGGCCTGCAATCCTATTCACAGTTATGCTGACGATAGCACACTCCACTCCATTATACAATTTAGCAAACCTGTCTCCAGGATTGAAATTGATGTTGCGTTGAGTATTAATTTTATCCCTAACCGAAGACCTCATTGAAATCATAGAATGGGGAGCAAAAAACCTTGCCCAGTTTACTGCTATTAAGACACAATCTTGTTTACTACCTCAAAAATCATCTCCCGATACCCACAACATTCAAATCAATAATCAAGTGCTTAAAGCCAAAGATTCCTTTAGCCTAGTCGGTATCACTTTTCAGAAAGGCCTTCGCTGGCATGATCGCATCACCTCAATTGGCAAAGCAGCGGCGAAGAAATTGGGTTTTCTTTTCCTAGCTCGAAAATATTTTTATTCTGCCAACCTGTTTACGCAAATCAGACCCTGCCTTGAGTATTGCTCGCATATATGGGGAGCAGCCTCTCTTTTAATCCTTAACCGTATCCTTAATTGATGATCCAAACCTCACAAGGAAGCTTGCATCACTAGAACATCGTCGAATTGTGGGCGATCTGCTCTGACGAAATATACATTATGCCCTCCTTAGTCATTCCTGCTAGAGAGACACGAGCATCGACCCACATGCTTCCCGTCACGATCCAACTGCAAAGACTAAAGATCTCTCACTTTGTTCGCTCTTTTATCTCAAAACTGTCCAGATTATGGAATGTGTTACCAGCAAATGTGTTTCCTTCTCCTAATCTGCAAGTTTATAAATCCAGCATCAATAAACATTCCCTATCTTTATTTAAAGCAAGAAAATTGTAAATAAAACCCATTGTAACTTTTAAAATTAATTATACGTTGTTTTTAAGTTTAAAAAGTCGTTTGCGATTTGTTGTACATTTTCTCTTCAGATATTATCATATTTTGCTCGACTTACAGCTTCAATCTAAACCAGTATTTAAAAACAATTAGATGTTACCTAATAACAAAATAAAAATTATTGCGGTTTATTTTTTAAATAGCATATTCTATTTGACTAGATTTTATTGTAATTTTAGGCGTTATGTTATGTTATTTGAAAATAACAAACAATTATTGCCAATTGCAGACTGTACTCTTCTCACCCAACGCTTAAGGTTACTTCACGACTTGCACACAGATTGGCCCAGATTGCGTATTTTTGATTCTCACTGCCTTGGCTAAAATCAAACCAATGGTATATGATTCTTAATTAATTGTTGGTTTGATCATGGGGACCATTAATTTTGTACAAGATATCCTGACTTTCACTTTTAACATTTTCCTAATAATTGCTCTATTTTTAATATTTTAGCATAAATTGCAAAAAAAATCCTTTATCCGGAACTTCCCTCATTTTGATTTTTTAATTTTATAAAGAATAATTTTATAACGAAGTGTGACTAAATTTAATTCCGCATATATCCATTTAGTAATACATATGTACAAAATTTTACCAGTTTATATAAATCACATCTAATTTTCGTGCAAAATTTGACGTCCATTGAAATAAAAGTATTTTTCAAGCTGTTTTTTTTTATTTGGCCAACATTTTGTTTCTCAATCTTAAATTCTTACCAAAATTTCATTAGTTCATCTCTAGATTACACTTAATTCTTGGACAAAATTTGAAATTAATCAAATAAGACTGATTTTTTTTAAAGAGTTTATTAGGTCGTCATGTTGTTCCGCCATCCTGAATTCATACCACAGATTTACCAGTTTATCTCTATAGCACGCTTAATTCTTTCTCAAAATTTGAGATCAATATCACAAGTAGTGTCTTCAAGTTGATTTTTTTAAATATTTTATTAGGCCGCCATTTTGTTCGACCATCTTGAATTCGTACCTTAATATTGCCAGTTCATCTTTATATTACACTTAATTGTTGCACAAAACATTTTATTTCGGCAATTGGAATTCGTGTCAAATCTAAGATGGCGAAAAAATGGGGGACTAATTAAGTGTTTAAAAATTAGTCTGAAAAACTACTTAGTAGATTGATTTTAAATTTTGCGCACGAATTAAGTATAATATAAAGAAGAAAAAATATCTAACTAACAACAAACTTTGCAAAAAAAATTATATGTGTTATAGGGATAACCTTGTAAAATAATTGTACAAAAAGAGGGCGGCCTACGTAAATGTTTGAAAAAACAAATATAAAAATGGGTATATTTTCTTTTCCCAGAACTACCCTTATTATAAACCCTTCCTTCTAATAGGAATCGTAAAGTATGATTTTATTCAGTTTCACATAAATATTTATTTGGTAGTTACATATACAGTGTCCTTGAAAAAGTTCGCGTTATGTGGGATATTTATTTATTAGGCAACTTTGTCAAAAGTTAGCATAAGCAATAATTTTTGCTTTACTAAGTATGAAGAATTGCGTATTAGGAAATAGTCACATGTCTTGTGTTACCAGTCAAAGTTGACATTGATATTGACATTTTACAAACTTATACAGAGTTTTGGTCAACAATTTCAATTTTCTAATTTTAAAAACTTAAAAACAAAAGCAAATTATTAAAGATATCAAATAATTTAGGATTTTAATTATGCTTCTAAATTAGTTCATTGTTACTGTTATTTTTTTGTATTATGACATGTATTTACTAACAAAAAAATGTAATTTAAAAAGTTACACCAGTATGGCGAGGTTCCTCACATAAAATATGTTTTTTGAACTTTGGCGACTATTTTTTTTTAAGAATTTTCGAAAACCAGGAAAAAAGTACGTATTTACAACTTAAAAACAAACAAATTTTGTTAATAAAACTATTTCATATTTTAGTTTTTGTGCAAGTTTTAACAAAATTACCTAATAAAAAGAACCCCATATGATGCGCAATCATCGCATAACTCTCGAAGCCAAAAATGCCTTCAATAAGGCATAAAAGGCAAAGTTCTTTCTTGCCAAAATGGAAGCCAATCCTTTTGATCGCTTGCCAACAATATTAGTTAATACTTCTGCAAAAGGCTCCTTTGTACCCATAACTCCTGGTGATGAAATAGTCGCCAAATCTAAAGCAAAAGCTGAGTTTTCCAAAACAATTCACCACAAATTCTACTTTAATCCCTCCTTTTCACTTCTCCCTTCCATCACTACCAGCTTTGCCATACAATATGCACTAAATTACCTTTAAGGTTAAAAAGATACTACGTATTCTCAAAACACTTAATACCAAAAAGTCCTCTGGCCTTGATAGTATTCCGGCCATAGTCCTAAAAAAGTGTGTTTTTGAATTGGTTCCTATCCTCACCAGGGTATTCCAAATATCCTATGGCAAGGGCATTTTCCTAAAAGCTAAAAATCTGCTCGTGTACAGCATCATGGGGACCATTAATTTTGTACAAGATATCCTGACATTCACTTTTAACATTTTCCTAATTGCTCTATCTTTAATATTTTAGCATAAATTGCAAAAAAATCCTTTATCCGGAACTTCCCTCATTATAATTTTTTAATTTTGTAATGAAATGTGGCCAAATTTAATTCCGCATATATCCATTTAGTAATACATATGTACAAAATTTTACCCGTTTATATAAATCACATCTAATTTTTGTGCAAAATTTGACGTCCATTGAAATAAAAGTATTTCTCAAGCTGTTTTTTTTTTAAACAATTTATTTGGCCAACATTTTGTTCCGTCACCTTAAATTCCTACCAAAATTTTATTAGTTCATCTCTAGGTCATACTTAATTCTTGGAGAAAATTTGAAATTAATCAAAATAAACTGATTTTTTTAAAGAGTTTATTAGTTAGTAGAAAAAATATCCAACTAATATCAAACTAGTACAAAAAAAAATTAGGTGTATTATAGGGACAACCTATAACAGCAAAAAGTGGCCTACGTAAATGTTTGAAAAAACGAATATAAAAATGAGTATATTTCCTTTTCCCAGAATTACCCTTATTATAAACCCTTCCCTCTAATAGGAATCGTAAAGTATGATCTTATTCAGTTTCACATAAATATTTATTTAGTAGTTACATATACAGTATCCTTGAAAAAGTTCGCGTTATGTGGGATATTTATTTATTAGGCAACTTTGTCAAAAGTTAGCATAAGCAATAACTTTTGCTTTATTAAGTATGAAAAATTGCGTATTAAGAAATAGTCACATGACTTGTGTTACCAGTTAAAGTTGACATTGACATTGGCATTTTACATACTTATACCGAATTTTGGTCCACAATTTCAATTTTCTAATTTTAAAAACTTTTCCAAAAGCAAATTATTAAAAATATCAAATAATTTGGGATTTCAATTATGCTTCTAAATTAGTTCATTGTTACTGTTATTTTTTTGTATTATGACATGTATTTACTAACAAAAAAATGTAACTTAAAAAGTTACACCATGTTTTTTGAACTTTGGCGATTATTATTATTTTTTAAGAATTTTCGAAAACCAGGAAAAAAGTACGTATTTAGAACTTAAAAACTGTTAAAATTGTTAATCAATTGCTTTAAAAATATTAATTTCGTATGTGTTTGTTTAGACTAAGTTACGGCTGGCGGCACCGGCAAGATATGTGTGAGAGCGCCGAGTCGCCTAAATTGCTATATAAGCGTTTTTGTTAATCTGTGTTTAAACGAAACCAATTTTAATTTAAGCAGTTGTTCAATAGAGTTCTTTCAGAAAGGTTTTTGTTTCATTTATTAACTTTAATTCACAACAAACCACCACCCTTCCAGCAAAATTCTTAACAGGTTATGGGCCCAGTTACCCAGGTTAGTAAGGTGGTTTTATTGTGAGCAAAAGTTTTTTTGTTGCGCGGCGTCGAGTCGGGTGTGGCAAGTTAGTTGTGTAAACATTCGATAACGTGAAAGCGTGGACAATAAAAAATGGAAAGTGAAAAACCAAGAATTGAAAAGCTTAGGGATGCGGACAACTGGCAGCAATGGCAGTTTGTTGTGAGTACGTTGCTGGATAGTGAGGATGCTCTGGGAATTTGCGATGGAACCTTCGTAAAGCCAGAAAGCACAGACCAGAACTACGATCAACAATTACGAAAGTGGACAAAGGCAGATCGGTTAGCGAGGAAAACCATTGTGACCACTGTGGAGGCGAAACCATTGCAGTTATTGATGAATTGTGAAGGTGCCAGGGAAATGTGGGTCAAGTTACACAGCGTGTATGACTTGAAATCGGACGAAAGTTTGGGATTAATTCAAAAGCAATTTTTTGAATTAAAATGGGACTCGTCACTAAACATTGCAGAGCATATTTCAAAATTGGAACAAATGGCAAGCAAAATGAAAAAACTCAACAGTCCAATACCAGATTCAATGTTGATGGCAAGAATTTTATCAATTTTGCCAGTCAAATTTAATCATTTCCATAGTGCTTGGGAATCCATGGACTCGTCAAAGCGTAACATTGAAACACTTACAACTCGTCTTATGACTGAAGAGTTACGTCTTCAAAAGAGTGAATCAGAAATTAACGAATTGACAACCGCGTTAGTGACAAAAACTCAATTTCATCCTAAGAACAAGAAGGCGCAGGTGGTTAAAAAGGGAAAGTGTTTTACATGTGGAAAAGCGGGACATTTTCGGCGAGACTGTCCGGGTTGCGTTAAGTGCGGGTCAAAAAGGCATTTGGAAAAGGATTGTTTATCAAATGCCAGTGCACAAATGCAAACAGACGATTCCGGGGAAAGACAAGCGTTTGTAGGAATTAATAATGTGCAAAACGGCTCTGACATTTGGTTGATTGACTCTGGTACGACGAATCACATTACGAATCGTAGGGACTGGTTTGTGGAATTTAAAGTTTTTTCAGAGCCTCATATGATACGTGTCGGAAACGGGGAGAGTATCGCCGCGTACGGGAGTGGACAAATAAATGTCGAAACGTACGTTGATGGAACTTGGAAACCGGGAGCTCTCTATGACGTGTTATATGTGCCAAAAATCGCACGAAACCTTTTTTCGGTAAAATGTGCGGCAAAAAGGGCGTCGATTTTGTGATAAACAATAACGGTAAAAACTGCAAGCTGTTGCGCAATAATAAAGTGGTGGCCATGGGCGAAGAAGCTGAAAATCTTTATCGCATAGTTTTACGTATCGTCACGCCATGCGATAAGAGCGCGGATGTTTTGATTTCGGAAAAAATCAAGAGTGGCGGCGACACTTTGTTACTGTGGCATGAGTGACTTGGGCATCAAAATAATAAACACGTGCAAGAGTTTATGAAACGTTATGGACTTGAACTAAAAAAGGACAGCGATGTTTGCGATGGATGCGCGTACGGGAAAAATCACCGGCAAGCGTTTCGGGATTGCAAAGAAGAGCGTGCTGGTAAAGTTCGAGAAATGATTCATAGCGATGTTTGCGGCCCGATGGAAGTGGAATCGTTAGGCGGTAATCGATATTATTTACTTTTCAAGGATGATTACAGTAAATATCGAGTGATTTATTTTATTCAAAATAAATCAGAGGTGTACGAAAAATTGGAGCATTTTTTAAATGAAATAAAGACGCAATTTACTGATCATGTAAAAGGGATTCAAAATGACGGTGGCAAAGAATATGTAAATAAAAATGTGAAATGTTTGCTTAGCAAAATGGGTATAACACAAACAGTTACAGTACCTTATACTCCGGAACAAAATGGTTTTGTTGAAAGGGAAAATCGAACAATTGTGGAGTCTGCAAGGTCAATGTTATACTCAAAACCATATCTTCCAAAAGAATTGTGGGCTGAAGCCATGAATACGGCTGTGTATATTTTAAATAGAACAGGGCCTACAAGAATTCCTGGAAAAACACCGATAGAAATATGGAGTGGAAAGAAATTTCGCATTTTAAAATTTTTGGTACCGAGTGTTTTGTACACATTCCAAAAGAAAAAAGGCACAAGCTAAATAAAAAGTCAGTTAAAGGCTATTTTGTGGGATATGCAGAAAATGTGCAAGGCTACCGTGTATGGATACCTGAGAAAAATGATGTGATAGTAAGTCGTGATGTGATTTTCAAAAATGAAAAAATACTACCAACCAAAGTACCAGTTGACAACGTAATAGAAAAAGAGGAGGAAGTTCAGGAAGAAAAATTTGAAGAAAACTTACCTGAAAACTTACCTGAGGAAGACTCTGAGGACTTACCTGTGGCAAGAAACTTAAGAGATCGGAAAAAATTGAAACAGCCAGATTTTTATGGAGTACCTGTCGCGTTTTTGGCGGATGAACCAATAAATTTCAACGAGGCAGTGTCATCTGAACAACAAGAAGACTGGATGGATGCCATGAAGGAAGAAATGTCATCTTTGTTGGAAAATAACACGTGGATTATGGTGGAAAAACCAACAAATAAGAAAATATTTGAAAACCGATGGGTATATCGTAAAAAATATAAGGAAAATGGAATAATAGACCGATATAAAGCGCGTCTGGTTATAAAGGGCTGTTCGCAACAAAAAGGGGTGGACTACAATGAGATATTTAGTCTAGTAGCCAGATCTGAGACAATTCGGGTCTTACTAAGTATAGCAGCAACAGAAAAATTGCACCTTAGGCAATTTGATATAAAAACTGCATTTTTATATGGAAATGTAATGGAGGAAATTTTCATGAAGCAACCAAAGGGGTTTGAAGACGGAACAACCCGTGTGTGCAAACTGACAAAAAGTCTGTATGGTTTAAAACAGGCGCCAAGGTGTTGGAATGAAAAATTTTCAAAGTTTCTTGAAGAATGTGGTTTCAGGGAGAGTGCTTCGGATCCGTGTTTGTTTATAAACAGAAACAACAACGAAAAAATATTATTGTTGCTATATGTTGATGATGGTTTGGTAGCATCATCAAACGCCGAAGAGCTAGAAAAACTACTTGGGAAAATCGGAAAAACATTCAAGGCCAAGATGACAAGTAATGTAAAGAATTACATTGGAATAGAAATTGAAAAACAGCATGATGGTTCAATTTTTATTCATCAAAAAACTTACATTCAAAAGTTTTTAAAAAAATATGGAATGGAAGATTCTAAAGTGGTTGCCACGCCTATTGATCCAGGATGGCAGACGGATATGTCAATAACGCAGGAAATTGATAATTTTCCGTATCGTGAAATTGTGGGAAGTTTAATGTTTTTGCAAGTTAACACGAGACCAGATATTGGGTATGCACTTAACATTGCGTCAAGAGCATTAGAAAATCCTACTGCAGCACATTGCAAACTTGTAAAAAGAATTCTTCGTTATGTTAAGGGTACAGCAGATTTTGGATTGCTCTATAGTACCAACGAATCATTGGAAGTTTTTTGTGATGCTGATTTTGCTGGGGATGTTGAAAGCAGAAGATCAACAACAGGCGTTATCTGCAAAATAAGTGGAGCAGCAGTATCATGGCAAAGCAGAAAACAACAGTGCGTCGCTTTATCTACGACAGAAGCGGAGTATATGAGTGCAGCAAGTGCGGCGAAAGACCTAGTGTGGCTAGTGCGCATACTTAAAGAAAGCGGCGTGAATTCGGAAAAATATAGCCATGTGTCTTTGTGCATTGACAATCAGAGTGCGATTAAACTGATTAAAAACCCAGAAGGACATAAACGCACAAAACACATCGATATCCGATTTCATTATATTCGTGACTTATATAAAAAAGGCGAATTTAATATAGTGTATGTTCCGAGCGAAAATCAAATCGCCGATATAATGACTAAACCACTAGTAAAGCAAATTTATGAATTGTTGCGTTTAAAATTAGGTTTAGTTAGAATTTAAGTATGTATGTACTTGTTAGCATAAAATTAATATTTTAGGGAGAGTGTTAAAATTGTTAATCAATTGCTTTAAAAATATTAATTTCGTATGTGTTTGTTTAGACTAAGTTACGGCTGGCGGCACCGGCAAGATATGTGTGAGAGCGCCGAGTCGCCTAAATTGCTATATAAGCGTTTTTGTTAATCTGTGTTTAAACGAAACCAATTTTAATTTAAGCAGTTGTTCAATAGAGTTCTTTCAGAAAGGTTTTTGTTTCATTTATTAACTGTAATTCACAACAAACCACCACCCTTCCAGCAAAATTCTTAAAAAAAACAAACAAATTTTCTTAATAAAACTTTTTCATATTTTGGTTTTTGTACAAATTTTAACAAAATTACCTACTAAAAAGAACCCCATATGATGCGAACTTTTTCAAGGACATTATACAACCAGTATAATAGATAAACAAACTAATTTTGTTTAGTAATTTCCACTCATTTGTTTCCGTTTGACAGCTGTTTCGAACTGAACACTACAGTATACTGTATCAGAATCAGTTTTGAGTTGGTTGATAAATTAGTGGAACTTACTAAACAAAATTTTTTTATTTAATATACTAGTAAAACCTATCTATAGGGGGACTTAATCGGACATTTTCCCCTGAATCCTCCTTTTCTTGCCTACATAAGTGAAAAAACACAATTTATATAACATGTATTCTTTAATGACAATGTGCCGAACTATATGAGGTTATGCTTCACTATTCCTAGTAAAAGAAAATGTTCAAAACGAAGGAAGTTTCGGGTGAAGGAAATTTACCGATTTTTATTTTACTCGTGAAAGAGAAGTGTTGAAATCGTGAAAAAAAATTTCCCTGTCAGGTTTTTACAGATCTTCACGTTTTAGGGTCCCTAGATGCCAAAAAAATGTATTTTCTCAATTCCGACGATCTGTCTATTCGCGACATAGCTCAAAAACTACTGTGAAATGGTTACATTTTGGTACGAATCCAATATGGCAGAACAAAATGGCGGCCTGGTGAAATGTTAAAAAAATGTTACTAGAAAATTACTTATTACTGAAGTTTTATGCAAAAAAAGTATTACGTAATAATCATCTGGAAAAATTTTTGTACGAATCCCAAATGGCAAAACAAAATGGTGGGCTGGTGAAATGTATGTACAAAAATGCCGGCTTAATAAAATATTTAAAAACATGAGCATAAAAAATTACCTACTGGATTGATTTCGAAGTGCAAAAGTTGATGAATTGGTAAAATCGTGGTGCGAATTCAAGATGGCGGAATAAAATGGTGGCCAAATAAAATGTTTGTTATCTTGCGAAAAAAAAATCCCCTCCAAGGTTTTACATCAAGTTTTAGCGTTTCTAGCATAGCTAGAAAAATACTTACCCGATTGATTTCAAATATTTGTAAATATCCAATATGACGGAACAAAATGATGGCCTGGTCAAATGTTAAAAAAATTATCGCTAATTAACTAATTTTTCAAATTACCTCAAATTTAGCACAAAAATTAAGTGTTACATAGAAATCAACTGGTAACTTTTTGGTATGGATTTAAAATTGCGGCTTAATAAAATAGTTAAAAAATCAGCCTGAAAAAACTGTAGATTAGATTAATTTTAAATTTTGTGCAAGCATTAAGAGGGATATAGATATGAACTGGCAAAATTGTGGTACGAATTTAAAAATACCGAACAAAATAGAGACCAAATAAAATGTTTAAAAAACAACGTAAAAATTTCAATTGACTCCAAAATTATCACAAAAATTAAATGTGATGTAGAAATAAACTGGTACGAATTCAACATGACGGAATATAATAGCGGTGTTAAAAAAATAGTGTAAGAACTACTTAGTCAGTTTATTTTAAATTATGTCCAAAAAATCAACGAAGCGCGGAGATAAACCGGTAAAATATTAGTACGAAACCAATATTGCGTCACAAAATGGCGCACGATAAAAATGTTTAGAAAGACAGTATATTTACATGTATTACTAAATGACTACGTACATAACAAAATTAGGTCACACTTCACTATTCCTAAGAAAATAAAAGAATCATAACGAGGGAAGCTTGGAATAAATTTTATTTCTAAGCTAATATTTTGCCTAGCCCAGTTAATTCATACGAATTTTAAATAACTACAACACACGATATGTACTACAGTTATTTGAGATTCCTATGAATAGGTTAGGAAGAAAGACTCCATTAGAGTTACAATGTCAAGCCCACACTCACTGCCACCATAACAGATAAAATCATATTTATTTTCTTAGACTGAGTTTCTGATAGTCGCATCATCTATCGACTTGACTAGCACATCGAGAACGGACCTCGCATCACGTTCTGGCCAATGAAAACGATCCTACATTGTGAATGTAAATCTAGTACTCGTGATTTCCTTTTATAGGTAACTCGGAATTGTTATTGCCACACCATGTTTGTCTGTCATAGACTCTTGTAAACAAACAAAATAATATAGACATATTTCAACAGAACCTTCCACCGTTCACTTCCTGATAATGAAATCCGATTGTTTTTTCGCATAAACAACGCCAATGCAATAAATTATTTCTTATAAATAATTAAAGCGCTGCTGGCCGCGCCGGTGCACTTGAGCTGTCGAATTATTAAACACGATTAAAAGTTATTGCTTTTAATTTCGCATCGATTGGCTGGTTTTTCTTTTAATTGTATCCCACTTCGTCGCTATTGCGTTTCAAATGCCATACCTCCTTTTCCTTAGTCGGTAGCACTAAGAGGGGGAGTATTGGTTACGAGGGTCGTTTAATAGGTTATTTATCTTTCTCGGGTATGTGCTTCACAAATATAGTGCATCTATATAGTACCAATATTACAATTACAATATTGTATTATCCGCTACCTTATAGAGTTGGGAAATTTGGAGTTTAGTTTGACACCAGACCAGAATAGGACTAAAAAAAAATTAATGTTTCTCTCTTGTACAAAAAAAAAACATATATCTGGGAAATTTTTCCCAACTGACTATGAAAAGGGAAAAAATATCTACCACCGTATTCACTAAAAAGGTTTAAGAGTTAAACCAGGTCTAGTTGCCATGGTACTTCAAACTCTTAGTTATGTTGGGGTTATGTAACCGCCATTTTGTAATTGTGAATTCAGAAAAATTATGTGTTCAATTGTTAAAAACGTCATCATAAACTAAATTTTTTATTTCTTTTATGCAATTTTGGTGTTGTCAAGTTATCATTATTTTTATCTATTGCATTTTGGTTAAAACTAATTTCTATACTTCTGCAAATATTAACAGCTTCTTGCAGTGTTAGATCAGGTTTTTGTAAGAACGACCCTTGTGTTTTCTTCTTAAAAATTCCCAACATTATTCTATCTCTTAAGAATACATTTATATCGTTAAATTCACAGGGTGTAATAAGAATTTTTAGATCTGTAAGAAAATCATCAAAACTTTCACTAGCATTTTGATTTCTGCTAAAAAACTTAAAAGGAGTATGAATTACATTTTAGTGGGGTTACAGTATTTTTCAAATTTATTATTTACTACCTCAAACTTCTTCGGGTCCTCTTCAGTTTCATATTCAAATGAATTGTAGATTCTCAGCCCTTCATCGCCTATCAAATTCAGCAAGATAGCTATTTTTATTTCAAGAAGTTGAACATGTAAACCTGTTGGTCCTGGTGGAGTTGACAAATTGTCATTTTTTTTTTTAGTTGTTGACATTGTTAATTGTTTGTCAATAAGTCTAATTAATAATAAATTATTGTTATTTTCTATATTATGTGGACTGAACAATAAAGAAGATGAAATAAAAATGACAACTTGACAACTCGCCCAGGACCAACAGGTTCACAGGTCGAACTCCTAGGTAACAGATAAATAGCATCTCTGGCCAAATTTTGACAGTCATTAAAACCGTGATGTGGTTTATGAGCAAGCTGTGTCTGAGAGATGTATGAACTATTAGCCTTTTTTGGAAAAATGATACATCTTTGTGTATAAAAATATCGTGACCTGTAGATCAAAACTGTTTTGGCCAGCCATTTATGACAATTTTTAATAATTTGTAAGATTAAGTCATTGTTGGTTTCAATAGTTAGTCTATCAACATTTTCACTTGAAGTTGCTACAACAGAATAATCATTGCATTTTTTTTACTAGGAACCATAATTTATCATCATAACGTAAAAGTCTCATAATCCGTCAGTCGCGGAGTTAAATCTTCAATAATTTTTTTAGCAATTCCTAACAAAGGCTGATGATCAGTCTGAGCAGTAAAACTTTTACCATACATATAATAATTAAATCTTTCATAACCATAGACAACTGTCATAAGTTCTTTTTCGATTTGACTATTACTAGATGGTAGTGAATGTTGTAATTCAGGCTCCAGCTCCATATCTTCCATAATAATTGTAGGGGTCGATTTCGAATTAGCGGATCCAACACTTCCACTTGGTGACAAAAACATCCAAGAATAATAATCACCCGAAGTGATAAGTTGTTGGGAACTGGAGTTATGGATTGGTTTTAACAACTCCCTGTTTCAAAAATATTACCCATATTCATCGCTCACCACGTAATCATTTAAAATGTGTATCTTGTTTACGGTTGCTTTAGTCCACTGGTTCTTTTCACTTAGAAAAAAACACTGATTATCCAATTTGACATAACTTACGTCTAACGTACCCCATAATCTCATAATACTGTTTTTGTTTTTTTTTATTTTCCCCTAACTTACCTCGAATTTCGTGAGTATCCTAAAAAACTTGATTTAAATTTTCATTGTGTGTAGGGGTCTTTCTTCCAAGCAAAAGTTCTGAAGGAGATAGTAGTTACAAAATTTTTAAGCATTTCAAAACACTGCTGCTTTTCAACATCCCAAATCCACACATTTTTATCGCTTAACAATTTACTTAAAGGACAAGTTTCTTCGGACAATTTTGTTAAAACATTTACCAAGGTACTTACCATCCTAAGACATTTTTGAAGTTTATTTTTATTGCTTGGAGCCTACATATTATAAAAATGTAGGGTATAACTTCTGCATCTCTATAATAGTTTTAATTTTACACTCTTCGCTACTTCAATTTTACACTTATCGACCTTTACGCCAGAAGAATTATTAACATGTCCCAAGAATTTTACTTCATTAATTGCAAATTTTGACTTTTCTTTGTTTTAAGTTAAACCAGATTGGCGAAATATTAGGTCTAGGTGTTGCTATGGTACATACATTTGCCCTTTCACAGTCTATGCGCACCTGTAAAAATGCAGTTGACGCGACTCATGATGAGTAAACTGTAGAATTATTTAATTTTGAAAACAAATCTCGAAAATTTGGAATTTGAATATTCTCTTTTAATGTAGTTATTAAGAGAACGGGGGCCCATGCAAATTCTAACGTCACCATTGGGCTTATTTGTAACTACAACAGGATGAACCCAGTCAATTGGTATATACATTTTTTAAATAATACCTTGGGATTCAAGTTCATCTAATTTTTGTTTTCCCTTTAAATTAACTATTAACGAATATTTAACAGTGTCAACACCTAAAAATAATGACAACTTGACAACCCCACCAGAGCCAACAACTTTACAGCTTGAACTCCTATGTGACAATAGTAGTAGCAAGTAGCCTAAGGTTGCACTTTTGTAGTTATAAAATTGAAATAACTACCTGCAGAGAGAAATCAAGAAACAATTGTTAAAATACCTACGCAAAATAAAAGCTCTCTACTTAGACGTTTAAAGACTGTGTTATAATCTTCTTTCAAGTCAAGCTACAAACAAAAAGCAACTTTTTTGTTACTAATCCCCCATTGCTTTTATTTGTTTTTCTTAATGCTAATAGCTTTTTTAAATGACGATTTTATTAAGCGCCTTCCATGTAGGATGGGATTAAAATAAAATATATCGTTAATTCCACTTTATTTAGCTTTTTACCTGATGGTATCAGTGGGTACATGATTCTGCGTCCATAAAATAATGCATTCGATTAAAATGAACGGAGACATTTTTGACAGAAATATTAAAAGTTGTACTTTTATTTTTTTTGCTTTCTTCCTCTTAGACTTTCCTCGTATGGATGAAGTATTTAAATTGTGAAAAAATCAGGATCACTAGGAATGGAAATCATATTTTAGCTTTTTGGGGGCGGTGTGTATATCTATCTGTTCGCGGAATAGTTAAAAACTACTTATCCGATTCAATTTTGCGCGAGAATTAAAGGTTATACGGGATAAACTGTTAAATATTAAGTAAAAAATATTGAATTGACTGACAAAATTGTATATCTAAAATATATAAATACTACATTAAAATTAACTGGTAAGATTTTAGTTGGAATCCAACATGACAGATCAAGCTAATACATGTTTTTAATAGAATCAGTTTAAAAAGCTTATTTATTTATTTTAATTCAAATTTTGCACAACGATTAAATGTGAAATATTGAGGAACTGATAAGATTTTGATACGGTTTCAATATGGCGAAACAAAATAGCACTCATAGAATAAGTTCGAAAAAATTGTTTTTTAATATCCTTCGAAACTCAAAAATTTCAATTTCGATGTATATAAAATTCAAATACATAACTCAAGAAACTATATAATATACAAATAGGTATTGAGGAAAATAGAGGTTCCTCCTAAGATGTTTAACCACTGTATTATGATCCCCTTTTAAGTCTAGTTCAAAAAAAAAGATCTTTCTCTTCATACTTCCCCACTGAATTAATTGAATTATAAACGACAATATAGTGTATTAGCTTTAGACGTTCTTAAAGAAATCGGTAAATTTTCTTTACCCAGAATTTCCCTCTTTACCACACTTTCCTTTTGTTAGGAAAAGGGAAGCATGGCCCTATTTTGGTTCCACAGATAGACATTTAGTAACACATAAAAACTGTGTTTTATTTCACTTTTGTAGACAAAGGGAAGAATTCAGAAGGGAATTTACAGTTAAGTTGGTCCTACGCCATTATATAGAAATCCGCTCATATGGAATTTTGTCTAGATAAGTGAAAAATAATACAATTTTTATATGCAACTACCAAATAACTATATGCGAAACCAAACTGGCTCATACTTTACTATTCTCATTAAAAGAAGGATTACTAACTAGGAAAGTTCCTGGTAAAGGAAATATACCGTCTTTGTATTTATTAGGTCGCCATTTTGTTCCACCATATCGTATTGGTACCAACATTTGGCAGCTTCTATCTATATCACACTTGATTTCTGGCGCCACAAATTGAAGCTATTAGCTTTTCTTTAAGAGACGATTTTAATAAACGTCTCCAATGTAGGATGAGATTAAGATAAAATATATGGTTAATTTTATTTTATTTAGCTTTTCACCCGATGATAACAGGATATATGTTTCTGCATACATAAAATATTGTACGAATTCTATTAAAATTTAAAATGCAGGCAAATATTCTTGACACAGATATTAAAACTTGTAATATTTTATTGTATTGCAAAAAAATCCCTCTCCTTTATTTTCAGTTTTCAGGGTCCCTGAATGTTGAAAAATATATTTTCATTTTGTTTGTCCGTTCGCGGCATAGGTAAAAAAATCAGTAAATTTCCTGTACCCAGAATTTCCCTCGTTATAAACCTTTCCTTTTATTATTTAGGAAAGTGTGGCCCAATTTAGTTCAGAACATAGTCATTTAGTAACACATATAAATATACTGTCGTCTCGCACATTTTTATTGGGCGCCCTTTTGTTCCATTATATTGGATTCCTACAAATATTTTACCAGTTTCTACCTTTGCTACACTATAAAATTAATAAGTAGTTTTTACATTGTCACACACCGCCATTTTATTACGTCATGTTGAATTCCTACCAGTTCATCCCTGTATCACATTTAACATTTTTGCAAAAATGAACAAGAATTTTATATATTGATTTTTAAAAATGTTATTTGGCCGCCATTTTGTTTCTCCATCTTGAATTCATGCCGCACCTTTACTAGTTGATCTCTATATCACATTTAATTTTTGCACAACATTTAAAATTAATCTAACTAGGGGGTTTATTCAGACGGATTTTTTAAATATTTTATGACGCCGCAATTTTGTTTTGCTATCTTGAATTAATTCCAAAATGTAATCAGACACTCCGGTGTATGTTGATTTTTGTGCAAAAATTAATATTTAGTTTGATTGTAATAATGTTTGTAACGTTTTACTAGGCCGCTATTTTATTCCAGTATACTGGATTTTTACCAAAATATTACCAGGTCTTTCCCATATGACCCTAAATTTTTGACTAAAATTTGAAGTCAATCTTGTAAGTAGTTTTAAGCTAATCCGCGAACTGACAGACAGACAGACCGACGGACTTAGTAAAACATATTTTTGGAATATAGGGGCGCTAAAACGTGAAGATGTAAAGCCTAAGAGAGTAATTTTTTTCACAGTTACAAACATTTTATTTAGGAGCAATTTTTTTCCGCCATCTTGATTTAGTACCACAATTTTACTAGTTGATCCCTATACTTCAATTAGTTATGGTATATAATTTGAAATCAATCCATCAAGTAGTTTTATATTTGATTAAGAGGGCATTTTCTTCTACCACCTTGGATTTGTGCCAAAATTCCAGTTCAATACAACATAATACTTGATTTTTGTGCACACTTTGATAAAAAATAACATTTCACTAGGCCGCCATTTTGTTTCATCATATTGGATTATGACCAAAATGTTACCACGCCATCTTCATATGATCTTTAATTTTTGACCAAAATTTCAACCCTTTGCGAGGGAAGTAACAATATCTCCGAATAAATTTTCTTCAAAATTCAAGGGTCATATGGTGTAAAATTAGGTAAAAATCCAATATGGCGTCATGAAATATTTAAAAAAATCTTTGTAAAAAACACTTGTTCAATTGACTTCAAAATTTTAGTACGAATTCAATAAGATGGATTAATATGATGGCCAAATAATTTTTTTTAGAAAGTCGATTTAAAAGGCCTGTTTATTTATTTGAACTCAAACTTTGCGCAATGATCAAATGTGAAATAGGGAGGAACTGATAAGATTTTGGCATGTTTTCAATATAGCGAAACAAAAAAGAAAATCCGAAACTCAATAAAATTTAATTTGGATGTAATAAACTTCAAATACATAGAAAATCAAGAAACTGCATATAATATTCAAATACTGAGTAGAAAAAGAAGCTTTCTTCTAAGATGTTTCACCACTATGATCCCATTTTAAGTCAAGATCAAAAAAAAAAGATCTTTTTGTTCATAGTTCCCTACGGGCTTAATTGAATTTTAAACGAAAAAATAGTGTATTAGATTTAGACTTTCTTATAAAAATCGGTCATTTCCTTTCGATTTATTAGGAATAGTGAAGCATAACACTATTTAGTTCCGGACACAGATATTTAGTACGCATATATTAACTGTGTTTTATATCACCTTTGTAACCAAAGGGAAGAATTCAGGAGGGAAATTCTGGTTAAGTTCCTTTTCAGATTGGTTTTATTAAATTACACTCAAAATGCGAAAACAAACCGGATCATACTTTACTATTCCCAATGAAAGGAATAATTACGAACGAGGGAATATCCGTGTACACCATATTGGATTCGTACCAATATTTAACAGTGTCTGTCTGTATCACACTTTATTTCGGGGCACAAATTAAAACCCATTGAATAAGTAGTTCTTTATGCTGATTCCTTAAGGACTTTATTAGTTTATCTTTAAATCACATTTAATTTTTGGGCAAGCTTAAAGTCAATTGAATAAAAAGTTTATTAACTCTGATTTTTTTAAACATTATTTTGTTTCGCCATACTAAATAAGTATCAAAATTTTACTAGCTACTTTTATTTCAGAGTTAAATACTGACCAAAATTTGAAATCCGTCAAATAAGTGGCTTTTCACACTGATTGTTTGTAATTATTTTTTTAGGACGCTATTTTGTCTAGCGATTTTGGATTTGGATAATTTTTTTAACATTTGACTAGGCTCCTATTTTTTCGCCATATGTTCCTATTTCAACCCCACATATAGCTTTCTTATGACTAAAGTTTGTGATCAATCTGGTAAATAGTTTCTTAGCTAAACCGCGAAGGGATAGACAAACAAACCGACGGAATTGACATGACATCTACGGACCTTGAAATGTAAAGATCTGAAAAAGTCTGAGATAGTGATTTTTTCACGATTACATTACTATTTCGAGGGAACTAAAAACAGTTGAGTAGCTAAGCATTCTCCTCGTTTACAGTTAAAGTAATTTCAAGTTGCTCGTGTGATAAATATTTAAATCCATTTAAAAATTGAAATAAATTCAAGAAAAACTGTACTTTCACTTGCAAAATTGGCCATATAAATTGCAAATATTTAAATACATATATAAAGTTGTGTTTCAAAATTTAAGAAATATTATTGATTCTAAAAATCAAAGCTACAAATACGCCAGTATAATTGTGGAATACTTAACATTATTTTCTTATTTTCTAGATGCCACAGATCTAAATAAACTAAAAGAACACACTCTTGAATGCACCTTTCCTAGAGCATATATAATTTGCATTTGCAAATCTTTCTGCTACTATAGTAACAGATAATAAAATACCTTATGGTATTTTACTGTCTAAAATCATATAATTAACTACATAAAGAAATCAAAACTGAAATATTAAAATACCTACCCAAAAGTTCGACTTAGATATTTGGACGTGGTTTTATAATCCCCTTTTAAATCAAATCCCAACAAGAAAAAAACGTTTTTGTTCCCACTCCCCCATTCGCTTTTATTTGTTTTTCTTAAAGCTAATAGCATTTTTTAAGTGACAATTTTAATAAGCGCCTTCCATGTAGGATGGGATTAAGATGAAATATATCGTTAATTCTACTTTATTTAGCTTTTCATCCGATGGCAACAGTGGGATTTAATGACCTTAAAATCTGCTTCTGGTCCCTTGTTGGGCTGCTACAAATTGCTGTTTTCTTCCAAATTGGATAAGTCACGGTGTTTGATGCCTATTTACGTGACGTTAAATGGGTCAAGTAAACAAAATTAGGCCATAGATTATTTAAAATACATGTGGCGGGTCATTGTGAATTGATTTAAAAATGTATTATCTTCTGGCCTGTCATAGTCGTATATTTATGAGAGAAGATGTATGTCATGAACACCGTATAAAAATAGCGAAGTCATTTAACAGAAAATTGACCGGAATTTGGCAGGTTATCATACAGAGTGCGAAACAACTTTTCAGACCGGCTGAAAACCGGGCAAAATTCGCCAATATAATTTCCAACGTTAGGTGAATCTGACAAGCCGCAGCAAGAAGAAGATTTCAAAAAACATTTTTCTCGACTCAGTCGGTCTGTCGCTCTATTCGAGGCATAGCCACAAAGCTACATATCCGATTGACTTCAAATTTTGCTCAAGAATCAAGGGTCATAACATGGGGTTGATCTGGTAACATTATGGTAAAAATCCAATATGGTGAAGAAAAATGGCGAATTAGTGAGTTAATAAAAAATCATTACTAAAAAACTACATATACAATTTACTTGAAATTTTGCATAAAAGTCATTGCCTTGGAAATAGCTGGTCAAATTTTGGTAGGAATCCAAGATGGCGAAACAAAATGGCGGCTTTATCAAATATTTCAAAAATTGCCTGAAAAAAAAACTACCCATTTGATTGGTTTTAATTTTTGTGCAAGAAAATCCGTGAAAATATACAGGATGTTCCATTAAAAAAAATGTAAATTTGGGTTGACACCTGTTTCTGATACACCCTGAATAAAAATAAAATTGATAGATATAAAATATAGAGTAACTCTTTCAACTTTTGTACACATTTTTTAAAACGGAAATTAACGGAGGTAAGGGGGTTGTACTTTTCGTACAAAACAGGGCGGAAATAAAAAATGGGGTAGTAGGGGAAACGGTTTTCCTAGGAAAACTTATTTTATTACGAGGACGGGAAATTCCACTTTCCGCATTTCCTAGGTAAGTATACTATTTCTGCACCCGATTATACATGAAAAAGTGTCAGTTTTTCCGTATTTCTTAACTAAATATATGTTATTTTTAATCCAAGCACACTTTTGAAAATTTGAAATTTATTAATTTTATAAATGAATTTAATTTATATTTCAATACAAATTTTAAACTGCCCTGCATTGGAGCAATTGAAATATGGTCACTTTACGATTCGAATAGTTGAAGTTCATTTAGTAACAATATTAATAATCACGTATATAACCTTCCATTATAAATAAATACACTAATCAACAAATACGAACAAAATTGCAACTGATAATAGCTGTACAGGGGAGTTTAAAGCATCCTGATTACGAATTCAACAACCAAAATTGTTCACCAAGTATAGGTTTTCAGTTCATCAACTATTTTTATTTTGTTCCAAAATTTGTACATATAAATTCAAACTAAGAAAAAGATATTCTAAGGATATCAGGTTTTATTTGCAAAAATACGCATTAAAATACATACGTATATACATTTATAGTAAGTCTTTTGTAAATAACTTTTTGCGAATGTTGACTTTCCTCCATCATTGCTGGTTCCCATCTGCCTTCGTAGCTTTGCTCCATTGTTAATATATCTTGGTAAAACCAACCATTTAATTTTTGATCAGACTTTTCATACCTTAGCATTTTTATAATTTCTGGTCCAACAAATATTCCTTCCTTAACCGTAGCATCACGTATTTTAGGAAACGTTTATTTAAGGTAAATTCCATTGTGGTAATCTTGAACCTAATAGTTCAGCATGCTATTTGGACAAGTGGAGGTCCCGAACTAGAGCATTTAATTCAGCTTGTTCGATTAAATGGAGTGCTTTTTTTACTTTGGGGAAAATAAGTACCTTCTTTTACACAACACATTATCGTGTTCTGCCTTTTCATCATACATTTCTAAATTTTGATGCAAATTTGCCTGCCGATAGCTCTGGAACTGGTAAACCTTCTCCATGAAGAACCTGAATTGCTAAAGGAATATCCGGACTTATCAGGATCATAACTCATTATTTTCGCATTTATAGACCAAAAATTGACAACAAATTGCTTTACATCATAATCGCAAAATTGCAGTAAACTAGTGATATTGATTGCTAACGGATATTAATCGTAAATTTCAGTATTCCAGATATGAACTTTTTTCATTTTTCCGGGAGGAGTTCGCAAAGGTGACATAATCACTGTGACGTCGAAAAATTGTCTTGTTCATTCACCAAGTTACCTTTCACTGTCAAATTATGTTACATTATAATATATAAAATATGGAACACGAAATTCCGCAAGTTATTTTCCCTATGAGCGCGTGGAAAGTCTAAATGCTGACTTTCGTACTTACGTTACTTACTCATCAATAACTGTACTTACGCATCAATAATTGATCCAATAATCAATAATTGATTGAGTAAGTACAGTTACCACCTACGTTTTAACTTTTGTAGGCTCAAATTAAAACAAAATGAAAAACACTGTTTTATATATATAAAAAAATATTTGTCTTAAATTTGTTTTATCCTGTACAGGGTGTCCGGATTTGGTTGCAAAAGCAGGGTATCTCGCTTATTTTTAAAGATAGAACCTTGCGGTTTTCACGAACCTGAGCTAATTTTTTGTGAAACTCATAAAGCGTAAACAAAATTTTCATAGCCTTCTTTGTTTATGAGATACAGGGCGAAATAGAAAATTTAGCATTTTGGGTTATCTTTTAACTTAACGCAAAGGGAAAAATTGCTGCTTATGCAGTTTTTTACGCTAGATCCAGTGGAGTAGTCATAGTTTTCATTTGAGATGTTATTTTTTAGATACGACCCAAAGTTGTGTTTTTTTAAATGGGACAACCTGTATATTTGTCCAGAAATTGATTTGTCCTTTTAAAAGCTTCTCAAAAATATATAATAGTATGGGTCTATTTTAATAAACAACAACAAAAATCCTAATTTTTATAATTATCATCCCAAATTTTGCAGTAGGCCATGCAAAACGATTCCGTTTTCTTTTGTTTTCTGGGAAGCAAATGACATTTCCCAATGTTGTAGGCATATATAAAATATAGCATTAGTTTTTTTGTATTTGTTTATAGTGTAAAAATATATTTGTATTATTATGGAAGAAAACCAAACTTTCGAACATTATGAAAAGTACGATATGTTAGCTTGTTTTATATTAAGTCATGAAAATGTTGAAGCGGCTTCTGAGATGTATTTTAACAGGTAAATAGTTAATTTTTAGGTATATTGAAATACTATTGCTTAATTTTTATTTAGATATCCAGAAAGGAGGCAACTTAATATATCCACTTTTTATCGGATAAAAAAGAATTTACTTAATCACGGATCATTTATCAAACCTCGTGCGAAAACATATAATAAAGAAAATCGGGATGCTGAGGAAATTATGGTTTTGACTAATGCAGAAGCTTACCCTACAAACTCTTGTAGGGCCAGTGAAAAGAGCATAGGGATTCCAAAAACTAGAGTTCAAGAAATTCTAAAAAAGCACAAATACCACCCATACAAATTTAGGCTCGTGCAGCACTTACAGCCAAGGGATGCGTCGGGTAGTCTTCTGCAATTGGTTTCGAGAAAAATGCGATATGGTTAGAGATTTTGAAAGGAAGGTTATATGGTCAGACGAAGCACATTTCAGTAATTCTGGTATACTCAATAGGCACAATAGTAGATTCTGGTCCCAGGAAAATCAACACCAAATATTTCCCAGAAGACAGCAGGGCAGATTTGGTCTAAATGTGTCCTGCTTCATATTAGGAACACATATAAAATTTTATATATTTGAGGGAAATCTAACAGCCAATAGCTATATAGAAATCTTAGAGGCAGCTATACCTGAATTACTTGACGATGTTCCTCTAGCGCAAATTAACGAAATTTGTTTTCAACAGGACGGTGCTCCTGCACACAATTCTGGAATGACGAGATTATTTCTGGACAATAATTTTACCAATCAATGTATCGGAACAAATGGACCTATTAAGATGGCCCCCAGATTTGTCGATTTTAGATTTCTTTCTATGGGGATATCTGGAAAAAAGACCACTATGATAATGTGATTTAGGAAATGCAATAAGAGAAAATTTTCGCTATTTACAAAATCATCCTGTTATTTTGCTGAATTCCCTAAAACGAATACGAAAATTGTACGAAGCATGCATAGAACAAAATGGAAATCAGTTTGAACAGTTCTTTTGATTTCCTTGGTTACTGTAGTTCTTATACGACAGTTGATTTTTGCTGAAAGGCTTGTTACATAATAATTTATTACTGTTTTGTTCTTGTGTTACATAAATCTAGGTAGGTGGTACTTTTTTGGTGCGAATACATATTTTGATAAATATATTTAATTACATATTTATTCTGATTTATTGTTAGGATGTAGATATTGTTAATGACTTTAAATAAAAGGCAGCATTGTTTTGCATGGCCTACTGCAAAATTTGCAAGATTTTTGTTGTTGTTTATTAAAATAGACCCATACTAGATATAGATATATTTTTGAGAAGATTTTAAAAGGACAAATCAATTTCTGGACAAATATACAGGATGTCCCATTTAAAAAAACACAACTTTGGGTCATATCTAAAAAATAACAACTCAAATGAAAAATACTACTACGCCACTGGATCCAGCGTAAAAAACTGCATAAGCAGCAATTTTTCCCTTTGCGTTAAGTTAAAGGATAACCGAGATGCGAGGGGGGTCCCAAAATGGAAAATTTTCTATTTCGCCCTGTATCTCACAAACGAAGAAGGCTATGAAAACTTTGTTTACGGCTTCATGAGTTTCACAAAAAATTAGCTCAGGTTCGTGAAAACCGCAAGGTTCTATCTTTAAAAATAAGCGAGATACCCTGCTTTTGCAACCAAATCCGGACACCCTGTACGTTCTCTTGTAGGGTCATAGTCCTGAAGATGACAAATTGTCGAAAGCGTTAGGCAGATAATAAATAAATTTTACGCTAAATACTCCAAAACTTGTTTCTTATTTGTTAAGAACATAGAGTACAACTGAACCCCTCAATTTAAAACACACTATGTGGATATATGCAAATGTTCAAAATTAACAGTATTTCGGAAACGGAAAAACGTAGGACACCGCCCAAAAAAATCCAAAGTTTTTTCAAAAGCGGAAATTGCAAAATGGTTTTCCGAGGCACCTGATGATGTCTATTTGTTAATTAAAGTTGCGATCATTATTGGATTGGCAAGTGCATGTCGTCGCGAAGATCTTACTAAACTACTAATCATCAAAATTCCTGATAGAAAAACTCACATTTCCAGAACATTTGTAATTGATGGAGATGCAGTTCATCTTCAGCTTTATAGGAAATATGTAGCTCGACGTCCCTCTAACACACTTCATCACCATTTTTTTGTAAACTACAAACAAGTAAAATGCACAATATAACGTGTGAGGATTAATACATTTGGGAAGATACCATCCAATACTGCTGGATACATGGGATTGCCAGATCCAGAAATGTACACGGGTCCTATATAACTAATATCAAGAGGCATGGGGGATGGAAATCCACTACCGTGGCAGAAGGCTATTTGGAAAACTCAATAGAGAACAAAAAACAAATTGCAAATACAGTTTTTACCGAAAAGAAAGTAGTACAAGTTATAATAAACAGTGTTTAGTTAGAATTGACATCTTCTTTAAATATAAACAATCCGAGAAACTGTACATTCAATATAAGCGTTAAAACCAACAATAAATAATTGTTTAATAAAGTAATAATCTAAAAATATATTGTTATTATTATTTTTTTTTAATAAATGTGATATGCATATATGCGTTTTGTACCTATTTTTGAAAGTCGCTAAAAGTAAATGCAGCTTAGGAATTCTGAAAATCACATTTGACATATTTTAAACTTGTAATTTGTAATCAAATTTAATCTGAAGTAATCAATTCTAATAAATATAAATTGAACATACTTCATTTCACTCTCCTCACTAAACTGCATTTGTTAATACATAGGTACATAATTTATGCACGTTCATAAGAAAACTTATGTACCTAACTCGTGCGGAAAGTGCGTTTTCCACACTCGACTGCAGTCGCGTGCGACTGGAGTCGAGTGCGACTGAAATCGAGTAGACAAAAGAGACAGTACCACTAAAATTCCTTCCTAGCGCAGACACTACTCGATAAAGTCGCTCGAGTTATTTCGGGTATAATTTTGGTAAATCTGTAGGAACATTCTGACCGGTTAAGCGCCTAAATCCACATGGGTCAATTAATCTTAACATTACATATAAAGGCTCTTTAGCCTACGGAATTACATCATTCAATAAAACGAATGCTCTGTACGTTAAAAGGCACGTTTTTTTTCGTTTAATTGCCGTTGCTGGTAAACTAAAGATTTGCCTTAACAATTTGAGACGCAAATGGAAGGATATGAAAAATAGCTGTAGCTGTCGAATTTACCGAATCATAACTTTATCGAGCCAAAAAAAACAATCGGATAATGTTGTTTTATTGTTGCAAATTGAATTTAAATATGTGTCTCAATTTCAAATATTTAACTTCATAAGACAAAAATCGCCATTATTATGTGAGTTTTTGTCATTTCGAGGTTACGAATTTTGAAACACATTCAGTCCGGTTATAAGCCATTTTTTTATGTTGTACACTCGGTTGTACATTTAAAATAAAGGGGGCCCATAATGAAGGCACATTTTAAATTTCGCGGCATTCTCGTTTCTCTCCTAGTAGGCTTTGGAAAATTTAACAACAAATGTACAGGGTAGTCCATTTGTTATTGGACGATACCTTATCTCAGAACCTGTAAGAGATAGCAAAAAATATTACATTGGATTCAATTAAACTTTTAAAATATCATATTTTTATATATACAGGGTATTTGGATTTTCGCGGTCAAGTGTCAATTTTCTTATTTTAAATAAAATACCCTATATATTATCATATTTTTGAATTCCTGGAAACATTCTAGATATATTTTAAGTATAATATCCCATACCTAAATTTAATCGTTTTTGACATATTTTCAATTTATGTCAACTTTGTGTAAGATTGTCTATTCCAAAAATTTGTAGTTTTCGAAATATTGCCAATTAAACATATTTCTATTGTAAAAATGACATACCTATGACTTTTAAGTTTTGTTATTAGTTGGCCATGAAGGCGAAGCGCGGCAAAAAAAAAACACTACAAAAATGTCACAATTTGGCTTCTTGTGAGTGTGGAAATCAATGTTTGGCAGTTTCTTTGCCGCCTAACCTAGTCAGTGTTTACTATTATTGTTATTTTACTTTATTTTTATTAATATGCTAAAGTTATTTAACGTATACCCCAGAAGAAAGAGCCGATATGTTGGAAAGTTATTTATCGAGCATTAAAAGCTCAGTGTTCGCGCTAAGAAGTTATGTTACCAAATTTCCTCTAAGACGCCTTCCAGAAAAAATAGTTTTTGATGAGTTTACCAATGTCACAGTTCAGTTGGAAACGCAAAATCAACATGGTGACCGTATACTGCCCGGTCTGTTGAAAAAATTGCCGCAGTGTCGGAAAGTGTCGCTGAGATCCCAAGCAGGTCGGTTCACCGTGGTTCATAGCAGGTGGGCATTCCCATAAGCAGTATGCAACGCATTTTTACAAAAGACCTGCATTTACGTGCTTATAAGATTCAATTGACCCCACATCTGAAGCCAGCAGATCATAGGCTACGACGAGAATTTGTCGATTGGCTGCTGCAAAACGAAGACGTGGACGGTAATTTTTCGTATAAAATCCTGTTTAGTGATTAAAGCACATTTTCAATTAAACGGCTATATAAAGAAATAGAACCGTCGAATTTGGGGAAAGATAATCTTCGCATCATTCATGGAAGGCCAAATACATTCTCAACGAGCCACTGTTTGATGTGGAATTTGGAATGGCGGTATAATTGGGCGGTATTTTTTTGAGGATGAGGCTGAAACTGCACTAACAGTGAATATGTTATGTGAGTTTTTGTGCCCTGAATTAGACACTATCGATGTGGAAGATTTATGGTTTCAGCTGGACGGTGCAACGTGTCACACTGCGCTTGAAACCATGGACTTACAGCTTAAATTTGCTAATCGATTCATATCTCGCAATGGCGACCAAACTTGGCCACCAAGATCACACCATGCGACTTTTTCTTATAGGGTTTTCTGAAATCCCGTGTCTATGTCAATGAACCTGCAACAAAAATTTGAAAAACGATATTCGGGGCTGAAATCCCGCCGTAAGTATGCGAAAATGTATATGTGTGAGAAAAAGGACGCTCAATATCTACTAAACTTAAGAAACATGAACGATGTACTAAAAAGAAACAGATCCTTCAATCTGATGTAGTAGAACACCACCGTACCACTGGACGTATTATAAATATAAATGAAACAAAGGTTCTAGTATCGGTTCCAGGATTTTATAAATGAAAGATTAGAGAATCTATTGAAATTTTCGTTCATATAAATAACTTTAGAGAAACGGGTTACGGTCTACATAACACAGGGTCACGATTCGGCGAGCACAAGTCGGGTATAAGCCTGCCTGAATTGTTCCTAGCTCCTTTAGTGTTCAGAGCTCGTCGAGTAAAGATCTCTGAAGATGCCTCGTGCAATTGAAGACGAAACGTCGGATAATAATTCCAATTTAACACGATCTAATTCCAACAACCATGATTTCTTAATTGACCAAAACCGTGAAAGCCTCCAGTCTATTTTAATACATTGTAAGTAATTTTACACTAATGTTTTTTTAGATCATCATCCCTTCATGTTGAATTAGTATAGTGTATTCTTATATCACCTTTAATATATCTGCAAAATTCGAAGTCAATTGAATAAAAAGATTTCTTAGCTTGAATTTTTAAACATCTTATATGGTCGCCATTTTATTTCGTCATATTGAACTAGTACCATAACTTTCCCATTTTATCTCCATATGATACTTAATGATTTACAAAGCTTGAAATTAATCTAATACGTAGTTTTTCATGCTAATTCTTTAAATATTTTATAAGGCTACAATTTTGTTTAACCATCTTCGATTCGTACCAAAATGTTAACAGTTTGTTCTTATGTAGCACTTGATTTTTTTACTATCCATTTTGTTTCGCCATATTGGGTTTTCACTAAAATATTACCAGGTCATCCGCATATTGTTTACTTTGATCCATGTCCCTTGGATTAAGTAAAACTCAGGACTATTCTTGTCCTCAATTTTGGGTCGTGGAGGTCTTCCGTCCTGTGGGAAGTTGGTTTCTACTATACCTCCTCGCACATCGCCCTTCTAGCCAGATAAAAGGTGTTTTACCACCACCACAAATACATGGTAGCCTCGAATTGTTGATTTGACAATTTGTGCATTTCCTAACGGCAAAAGAGACCTCAGATCCTTGATTTGTACCCCTGGCAAACCTTGTCTAGAGGGTTGCAAGGCAAATCAGTCAGGGCTCGACCCCGACTTCCGTGCTTTCTCTGATTTTAAAGTATTTCTGTGGATGAGACATCAGGTAATCCTCTTTCAAACGTGAGGGGGTTACCGGGTCTGCAAACCTCTTTTTCTTAACGATGTGGGGTTTGAAATAACCCCTAATCGTTTTCCCCACGTGTTTACGGTTGGTAATGCTTCCAGAGATAACATCCTCCATTCCCGATACTGAATCGGCGATTTTGGGCTCGTCCGCCTCGATTCTGCCCCGAGGCGTCGGGATCAACATCATTTTGGTCAAAGTCGTACGGTTTGTCGCATCCGGGATTTCGTCTAGCTTTTCCCTTAGCACTGTACAGATCTGTTTTTACTCGTTTGTGAATGGACGTCTGAGAGACTCCAATCGCTCCTCAAGAAACAGCATACTCCCTTTCAGATACGCAATTCTTTTTTGTCGCCTTTATCGACGTCTCCTTATGTTGCTTGACTTTATCCAACTTGGCCTTTCTTGGCATCGAGATTGTTCCCAGTGGCTCAGACCATGGTGGACCGTTTAACCCTGTCGTCCCCAGGCACTAACAGTTATTAATTTTAGCATTTTTTCTTTTTTTTTTTCTTAAATAAATAAAGGTTAAAAGAGGAAATATCATTGGGGTGTTCCTCTTAGACCGAAAAAATGCTGTGGAGAAAGTGTTATATTTACTCCTGTGAATATAAATAAAAACTGAGTTCATTAAGGGAGACGTCATCTTGTAAGAGTAATATCTGTAAGGAAAATATATTTTTGACATCCTTTCAACACATCAGCAGTTTATATTGGTAAACTAATAAATCTTATTTATAAAAATCACATCCAAAATCTTACCGGGCGAAAAGAAAGAAAATATTTATAAGAGTAAAAAGAGGGAGACCAGAGTGCAAATCCCATTTACTTCAAGCAAAATTAATTTCGTTGAATATTTAAATAATTTGTAAATCAAATGAGAAAAATCACGCAATGACCTGAGAAGGACTTGTTATGACGACATCAATATGACCCTATATCTACGTCGTGATATTATGGAGAAACAGACAGACCGACATATTTTTGTAATCTAAGGACGCTAAATCGCGAAGATATGTAGAATTCAGTGCAACTGAAAAAGGTACTGCATATGCGTGCATAAAATTTTTTAATAGGTTACCAAATCACATTAAGTCGCAAATTGATTTTAGATCATTTAAAAACTGTATTTTTAAACTGATTATAGAAATGGAGCCTAATTCATTAAACGAATTTTTGGAATTGGCATACCTATGTATGTATATGTAAATGTTTATATATGTGCATGTATGTGTGTACATATCTACAAAAATAAATGAATGTGCAATTTGCATTTAGTTTTTGTATTAATTAATGTTTTGGATAGTTAGTGTGTTTTCTTTTAAGCAACTATTTTGTTATAGACGCCACATCATTCAATTATGTATTGCATTTATTTGTATTTATGTAATTTTCTGATTAAAGTGATTTTGACTTTGACTTTGACTTTGAACTCAGGGAATATTTTTTTAAAGATACAAACATTTTATTTTGACTACCATTTTGCTCTGCTATCTTGAATTCGTACCACAGTTTTACCAGTTCATCTCTATACCACAAATTGCACAAAATTCGAAATAAATTTATTAAGTAGTTTTGTCAGGCTGAATTTTTAAATATTTTATTAAGCCGACATCTTCGATTCGAACCAAAATTGTACTAGTTGATTACAACGTGATATCTTTTTTTTTCCAAAATTTGAGATCCATTAGATAAATAGTTTTTTAGCAATAATTTTTTAACGTTTCACTAGGCCATCATTTTGTCTCTCCATATTAAATTTTTACCAAAATGTTGCCACGTCATCCCCATATGACCCTTAATTTTTGGCAAAAATTTAGGGAAACAATTTTTAACTATGCCACAAAAAGAAACAGACAGACCGACGGAATGGGGAAATCATCTAGGAACCTCCAAACGTAAAGATCTGAAAAAATCTGGGAGGGAGACTTTTTCACGATTGCAATACTTCCCTTTTACGAGGGATACACATAGTTTTAAAATTAAAGAATCTATTAATTTCAAAATAGATAATTTCCTTTATTTTCATTAAACCCGGTAGCAAACTCGACCAAGACAAAGCTCAAGTGGGAAATGGAAATGAATTCAATTTATTTAATGGCGGCAATATAGATGGGTGTCACCTTTTATTGGGCTTCATATAATTACCTGACATATTTGTTGTATATGCCTCGTTGGGGACTAATTGATTGGAAAGGATTTAGCTGCGCGATTATGCAAGTGTGTTGGTGTGGGTACACGTGAACCACGCTTTGACTGACAGATTTATAGATGCGTGCCAATTGCAATATATGTACATTTTTTAACACTTACCTTGACTTAATTGACAGCGATTTGCTGCTTTTTAGAAATTCGCGTTGTAAAATCATGTTGATTTTCATTTAGTAAACAGAAAAATATTAACCCCTCCCCTTTTTGCCTTTGTGCGCTTACAAGACTCTATAAACAATATTAATAATAAAAAGTGCCGCTCCTCAAGAAAAATATGGTACGCAATATTATTGGTTGCTGCAATCTTTCGCATTCTGTAGATCTAAAGCGACATAACCAACTTCCAAGATAATTGAAAAAAAGCTGGCCCAAAAATATAGTTTGGTAATTAATCCGCCTCCATTCTACAAATACCAACTAGAGCCAGTACTTTAATCAAAAAACTACTGTATTAGGAAGAGAACAGACAGGATGATCGATATCTGTTTCCTAAAGGATAGTGAGTTTAAATGTCTTGTGAAACGAGTACTTTATACTATTTTTTCTTCCCTCGTAAAAGAGAAATATTGTTTTCGGATTTACCCTCCCAGGTTTTTTACAGATCTGCACGTTTAAGGGTCTTTAAATGCCAATGGTCTGTCTGTCTGTTCGCGGTATAGCTAAAAAACTACTTATCCGATTGATTTCAAATTTCGGTGAAAGGTTAAAAGTCATATTATGATGATGACCTGGTAATATTTTGGTAAAACTCCAATATATCTAAACCAAATGGCGGCCTAGTGAAATTAAAAAAAATATTACTAAAAACTACTTGTTTAATTTAACTCAAATTTTCTACAAAAATTATTAATTATTACATAAAAATGAACTTGGTACGAAGATGGCGAAACAAAATGACGGTTTAATAAATTCACTGGCCGACAAGATTTTTCTAACACAGGCCAGCTCATTATTTTCACAATGGAAATATGGACAAATTTTGTTATATTTGTAGAGAATTTCTGGTGAAATCACAAGCCAGGCCATTTTGCGAAAATGTAAAAAAGCCTAATTTAAATATTTTGGTGTGTTAATTGGAGATAAGCGGTGGGCTCCCCATGTGTGCCATGTTAGTTGTAGTGTATCATTGGTGCAGTGGATGAAGGGAAAGAGAAAAAGTATGCTTTTTGCAGTTCCAATGATATGTCGAGAACCCACCAATCATTCTGACGATTATTATTTTTGCCTGACGAAGACTGAAGGTTATTCCAAAAAGGGAAAGCACAATATAGAATATCCAAATTTGCAATCTGCCATACGACCTGTTCCTCATAATGCAAATTTGCCAGTGCCGATTGCGCCTTTAAATTGGCAAGCTATTGATTTGGGAGATAATGGAGATAACGCATCATCAGGCAGCTCAGAAGAACAGTGCACCGATCCCACTTTTACATTATTAAATGATTTAGTAAGTGATTTGGGGTTATCCAAGCAACAGTCAGAACTTCTGGGTTCCCGTCTTAAGGAATGGAACCTATTGGCCAAAGAAACAAAAATTACGAATTTCAGAAAAAGAAATGTTATGTTTTCTGAATTCTACAGTATGGAAAATTCGTTGTGCGCGTGTACTGATATAGACACTTTAATGCAGGAACTTGTTATTGAACATTCTCCCCGTGAGTGGCGCTTATTGTTAGACTCATCTAAATATAGCTTAAAAGCTGTGTTATTGCATAATGGAAATTTAAAACCCTCTATACCAGTTGCCCATTCAGTTGCATCGAAAGAAAATTATGAAAATATGCGCACGAATTTGGATAAAATAAGCTATATGTGGGGAAATAAAAGTTGCAGCGATTTTAGTTGGACTTCGGGGGGGATTTACAAAATATTGCTGTTTTCTTTGTTTACAAGACAGTCGTGCAATAAATCAGCATTAAGGATCTCAAAATATTAAATATATACCTCTTGTTGATCCCAAAAATGTCCTTTAATCCTCACATTAAACTTGGGCCGATGAAAAACTTTGTGAAGGCTTTGAATAAAGATGGTGATGGATTTAAATACCTAAGACAAGTCGTTCCCCAGTTTCGTGATGCCAAATTAAAAGAAGGTATTTTTATTGGGCCACAAATCAGAAAATTGCTGGACGATTTGAATTTTACGGAAAAGCTTTCCAGGCAGGAACTCAGAGCATGGAATTCATTTGTTAATGTAGTAAGAGGATTTTTAGGCAACAATATGGATGAAAATTATGAACTACTAGTTAATGAACTCTTAGATGCCTATAAAGCGCTTGGTGCCAGAATGTCATTAAAAATTCACTTCCTCCATTCCCATCTGTCATTTTTTCCTAAAAATTTGGGAGCTGTTAGTGACGAGCAGGGTGAAAAGTTTTACCAAGATATCAGAACAACGGAAATTCGGTAACAAAGACGATGAGATCCAGCCTGATGGGTAACTACTGTTGGTTTTTGAAGAGAGAAGATAGGACACATCATAAATGGAAAAAATAAAGTTTAATTAGTGTTTTAAGTTAATATTTTTCTCGTTTGCTTTTCTCTTAGATGTATGGTATGTTTAATAGGTGAAAACTGTAAACATAGTCAATAAACGGAGTTAAGAATTTTCTGAAATCATTTTTTCTATAGATATTAAGTATCGTAACATTCGATATGGTTCTACAACTCTAACAAGAAGACCCTGCGTGCTACAACTTCCTATTTGTCATTTTCGTATTTGGATAGGTCCTATCTATTAGATTATGCTATTTTGATTTGTGTTACAACAAAAAAATTTTTTTGTCGGCCAGTATTATTTAAAATGTCACACTGAAAAAAAAATTTTCGTCAAAAATTAATATTTGGATGACCTGGAAATATTTTGGTAAAAATATAATATGGTTGAACAAAATGGTGGCCTAGTCAAATATTAAAAAATGTTTACTAAAAAACGAGTTATTCAGTTTATACACAAAAATCAAATGTTATATAAAAATGAACGGGAAGCCTTTTGGTACGATCCCAAGATGCAAAACAAAATCTCGGCCTAATACAATATTTTAAAAAATCAGCGTGTAACTTATCTCCTGAAGATTCGGAATGCTTCTCTTTCGCTTTTCTCGAAATACGTCTAGTTATTACGCCCTCGCCTGATTTTCTTACTTCTTTTTCAGAATAATTTATCGATTGAGATCGAGAACCAGTTTCTTTGATGTGGGTATAGAAATCTAGCGATTCGTTTTTTAGTTTCCATTTTTCTTAATTTTTCAATTTTGTCAGTGTCAAATTAAATCATCAATGACAAAAACGGTATTTATTCGAAATCAGTATAATTTGAATAAAAAGATAATATTATGAATAAAAAATCGGTAAATTTCCTTTACCCGGAACTTCCCTCGATATGATTTCTTTTCCATTTCTTAGGAATAGTAAAATGTGACCCAATTTAGTTTAGTGCATAGTCACAGTATATATGTGTTACACATACTATCTTGTCATTTTGTTAGAGCGCAATTTTGTTTCATTATATTGGATTCTTTCCACCTATGAAACACTTAACTTTTGGGCATAATTTAAAATAAATTCAATAAGTAGTATTTTACATTTACATATACCGCTATTTTGTTAGGTCATGTTGAATTCGTATCAGTTTATCCCATTTCCACATCAAAAGATGGCAAAATGAAATGGCGGCTAAATAAAATTTTTAAAAAATTAACCTAAAAAATCTTGTTCAGTGTTGATTTTAAATTTTGTAGAAAAATTAAAACTTAATGTCTTAAATTAAAACACAGTCTTTACCTATTCCGTTGGTCCCCAGATATTAAGTTTCTAAACGGTTTCCGTTAACGATCCTTTTGTTTTAGGATTAGGATCCAGTAAATAAGAAACAAAAGCCTTTTTTAAATTGTCGACGATTCGCAACTCTATTTCTGAATCCTCAAAACACATAGATTTTATATCCTACATGAAACTCTTATTATCCGTCTTTACCTAATCCGTTGGTCCGCATATAAACTCCAAATAGTACACCACTCTAACATAACAACAAGAAGATAGTTAACGAAAACTATTTAGAAACTGAATATTTGGGAAATATCTGCCACCCAATGAAGTAGGTAAAGACTGATAATATAAGTTTAATGCAGGATATAAAATCTATATATTTATCTTGAGGATGCAACAATAAAGTAGCGAAACATCGACAACTTAAAAAAGCCTACAGTTTTATAGTGAATTCTAACCTCAAATAATACACCTATCTAACATAACAACAAAATTATCGGTAACGAAAGGAAATATCTGCGTACCCACGGAGTAGGTAACGGCTGATAATAGGGTATGCTGGATATAAAATCTATATATGTATCCTGAGGATACATATATAGGACAATATCGTCGCTTTGAAAAGAAAACTTTTGTTTTTTTTACTCGATATTAACCCCAAATACACCACTCTAACATAAAAACAAAATGATCGTTAACGAAAACCATTTAGAAACTTAATATCTGGGAAATAACTCCGGATCAACGTAGTATGTAAAGACTGATTATATGAGTTTCATGCAGGATACAGAATCTGTATATGTGTCCTGAGTAAAAATAGACTTTTTTTTTACTGGATCCCAACCGCCAAATAATATATAGAAACAAGACGATTGTTAACAAAAACCATTTAGAAACTTAATATTTAGGAAATATATGCGGACCAACGGATTAGGTAAGAACTGATAATATGGGTTTCATGTAGGATATAGGATCTATATATGTGTCCTGAGGATGCAACAATAAAATTGAGAAACATTGACAATTTAAAAAAAGATATATTTTAAACGGATCTTAATCTTAAATAATACACCACTTCAACAAAAATGTTTAACATTGTTCCGCCGTTTTGGATTTTACCAAAATATTACCAAGTCATCCCCACGTGACCCTTAAATTTTTGACTAAAATTTGAAGTCAATCTGATAAGTAGTTTTTAAGCGAATTGACAGACAAGCAGACAAACCGACAAACAGAATTTAAAAAAACATGTTTTTTGGCATCTGCGGACGCTAAGACGTGAAGATACGTAACGTGACAGGGTGATTTTTTCACGATTACAAAAATTTTATTTGGCAATTTGTTCCGCCATCTTAAATTAGTAACACAGTTATACTAGTTGATCCCTATACTACAATTAATTATGGCACACAATTTGAAATCAATCCATTAAATAGTTTTTTCAGGCTGAATTTTAAAATAATTTATTATACCGCCATTTTGTTTCGCCATCTTAAATTCGTACTAAAATTTTAACTGGTCATCCCCATATGACCCTTAATTTTTGATAAAAAATTCAATCGGGGAACTAGTCATAAGCTATGCCGCGAACTAACGGATAGGCAGACAGACCGTTGGAGTTGACAAAACATATCTTTTAGCGTCAAGGGACGGTAAAACGTAAATATGTGTAAAACCTGAGTGGGTGAATGTTTCACGGTTAAAACCATTTTATTTGGCCACTATTTTGTTCGGCCATCTTAAATTAGTACCACAATTGTGCTAGTTGATCTCTATACTATAATTAGTTATGGCACACAATTTGAAATCTAACCAATAAGAACTTTTTTCAGGCTGAATTTTTATATATTTTATTAAGCCGCCATTTCGTTCCACCATCTTGGATTCATACCAAATTACCAATACATTATTAAAATACCACTTCATAAAGATTTTTGAAACATTTCACTAGGCCGCCATTTTGTTTCACCATATTAGATTTTTACCAAAATGTTGCCAGGTCATCATGATATGACCTTTAATTTTTGTCCACATTTTGAAGTCAATCGGGTAGGTAGCCGGAATTGACCGACGGAATTGATAAACCATATTCTTTAGCATTTAGGGACGCTGATATGTAAAGATGTGTAAAACCTGAGACGATGATTTTTTCATGATTACAAACATTTTATTTGGCCTACCATTTTGTTCGGCTGTCTTGAATTATTACCACAATTTTACTAGTTAATCCCTATACAATAATTAATTATGGCACACAGTTTGAAATCAAACCACTAAGCAGTTTTTTCAGGCTGCATTTTTAAATATTTTATTTGGTTCCGCCATCTTGGATTCACAGCAAAATGTTACCAGCTGATTCCAACATAATACTTGATGTTTTTTCAAAATTTGATATAAATTTGATGACTAGTTTTTTAATAATAATTGTTTTAATAATTCACTCGGGTGCCATTTTGTTTAGCCATATTGAATTTTTACCAAAATGTTACCAGTTCATCCCCATATGATCCTTAACTTTTGACCAAAATTTGAGGTCAATCGGGTAAGTAGTTTTTTAGCTACGCCGCAAACAGACAGATTTTACAAGAGAGTAAGACGCTTTTACGAGCGAAGTAAAAATGACCCTGCAATTGGATTTAAACCATTATTACAGGCAGTGATGGGCGGTGGATATATACCCAACGAGTAGGTAAATAAAATTTGGATATATATACCTAGTATATACCCAAAATGTGTAGGGTATATATCCATTGAGAAATACTGTACTTATATACCTGGTATATACCCGGTATATACCCGGTATATTCCTGGTATTACACCTAGGGTTGCCACCTCTGATTGAAGTAAATTTTTAAAGTTCCGCTTCCACTTGCAGTATAATTAATGATGAATAACTACTAGGAACTGAACGTAGTACCGTTGTGACCAGTCTAATGAACAGTGATTCGAATTTAGATACAGACTCAGACACCAAGATGGATACACCATCAACAAGTGAATCTGATGATTCTGAAGACTAATTCATTTAAACCTAATTCCAACTAAGTATTATTTATTTCAGATTTTAAACGTAGTTTTGTTACTTTGTACATTAAGTTTTTGTTTCATTACACTCTTATTTTATTCAGAATTAAAATATGTTTTTAATAGTTGTTCATTTTTTTAGATTTTAAACGTATTTTTCTTACTCTGTTTATTATGTTTTTGTTTCATCATACTATTTTCATTATTTATAGCATTTTTTCGATTTATTCAACCACTTTTTTTAATGTCCTAATTTAACAACAAACGTTAAAATTTGTTAGATTAAATTAATCAAGTTATATAACCAACTATATGGGGATATATACCCACTTGGGTATATACCGGGTACAAAACCTTGTGTATATACCCAAATTTCAATTTACCCGGTATTTGCCCATCACTGATTACAGGTATCTGCTGATATTTCTCGATACGGGTGCGTGGTTTCGAAACAAAAACGGATAATTTTGCAGTCGTCGGAAAAGAACAGCCATTCTTTTTCTAATTCACAGTGGTCGCTATTTTAACATACGTTACCATTGTTAGAAATATAATAAAAATTAATCTTGGAGTACTTCTTTAAGTATGTCTTTGATATAATCACAGCTGTGCCTTATTACATGGAATCTGACTTTAGTCATTTTTATCAAACGGTGAGTTCGTCTACACAGTGCGCTGAATTATTGAAGTACCTAAAAAATCGACAAAAGTTAAAACTATGCGATTTAAGGAATAATTAGTAAAAAAATTAAAATTTAAGGGTTTTGAGTTGGTTTTAAAAGAAAGTGCCATTGTATGTACTTACAAAGATATTAAAGAACATAAAGACAATATCTAAAAATAAGTATTGTCCTATTAAAATGAGTACATATGGTCATCGTATATACCAGATTTGTTTTTAACGCAATGGTACATCAAAAGCGCATAATGCGTAGATACCGACAACAACTGTCCAATAGAGATGTAAACAATATGTCATCGAGGCACGAAGTAACATGGTAAATCGGATTGAAATAATGCAAAACGAATTCATCGGATAATCGCTGTAACAAGAATTGTATTTAATAGCCATGTAAACCGATAATATGCCATACATTATTTTAAATGCCGTCATAAATTTTGGCCGGCATTATTTCTATGGACTGCGATAACCATGAAAATGACCCGATTGTCTTTTCATACTTGTGGGAGGTGTAAATTAAATCACAAAATGAGCATTCTCTTTCACGTCGTTCAGTCGGTTAGTCACAGATTTTGTGTACCATGCGAGAAGAAAAATTTTTTTCACAAAATCAGTGGCGTGGCTCTTGGAATAATGTATAGGCATTGTTGCTGATAAGGAATAACAAAGGACAACATTCGCAGCACACACTAAGGATTTACCTTTTTTTCGAGTCTGTTTACCACGGAAAAGTTGTGATTTGTGCACACTTAAATAACAAAAAAAATTATCAGCCAAATCGGATAATGTCTTCCGATCCCGCAAAACGTCAAGATGTTTAACAAAATGTTTGGTCTTCGTATATTTTTCTAATACTATAGCGCTTGAAGGTTGAAACCTATAATATTAAACGAAAAAAAAATTATTTTTCTATCTTCCGAAAGCGCAGATACGTCTGAATATTCAATGAAATTGTGGATTTTTCTGTTGATTTTATTATTTTTTAAAGTTTGGTTTTCATAATTTTTTAACGCTGCAGTGCTAAATAGTTGCTTCTGGTATTTTTAAATAACATAATATATATTTTTAAATAACCCAAAAGTAGACGAAAAAAATTAAAACAAAGAATAAAGATACCTCTTTGATATAAGTCTAGCAATCAAAGTAACAACTTTCCAAATGACTTATCAGATCGTGTACCCAGCCCAATATCACATGCCAGATGAACTAAAGAATGTGATATTCTTATATAAACTATATTTTTTCAAAAATTTCGCGCTTAAAATACTACCCCTATATATTCTATACATAATATTACTAATACAATATATGAACTGTTGTATGGAAAAGCAAAATGTTAATGATCTTAATGAAAAATCTCCAATCTCTATTTTTAATCTTATCTTTAGAAAAAATTCTGCTGCTCTCAATTCAGAATGCCTTAAACAATTAAATGCCTCTCTATACCTGCTATCAATGTATACCGCATAAGCTTTGACCAAAATATTTAGTTTCTAATATACCCTGAGGTAAAAATAAAGTTCATATTAAATGCTATCATACCCCATGTGCAAAAACAACTGAAACCCTTAATGGTCACTTATGATGATTGTCAGATTTTATAAGCATAATAGCCCGCAACAGCTTTAGAAATTTCGGAAAGCCGCGTTTAATACATCCAGTACTTAATGTAAAAAATTAAATTAAAACTGGTGTTGAATCCCATTGTTACTGGAATATACCACTACTCCGAACCGGATTGCTTTAATACCCCGTATATACTATATGACTTAAAACGATATAACATACTATGCTTAGCGATACTTTAAATAGCGCATAGGTATAAAGCAAAGAATAAGAATAAAATTATAGTCCTGCGTATATCGAAGAAAGCAAATATTTCAAACCGAACTACTTTAACGGCCGTTATTAAACATACTGGAAGAAGTAAACATGGCTACAAATTTACGTAATAGTAAACTAGTACCTAAAAGCGAAAGTCCCTTAATAATTTAAACACAAACGTATATAGTATGTACATACAATTAAATCTCCAAAAGAACTATGTATTTATTATTTTGTATTATAAAAACCATTCATTTCGTATATAAAATACTTGTTATAACTAAATGTCAGCAACATTCCTGATATGTTTATACCTTTTAATTCGTAGATCGATATTCACAGCCCCTCAAAGCATTAAAGATAAATAGATCAAGCTAACTGCAGGCATTTGGGGGTTAAAGAGGTCGCATCCCTGTTATATTGCTTATTATGACATGTCAGTCAAAACCACAGTTGGCAAAGCCACGCCTTCTTAAGTAAATATTAAAAAAATAGAAAATGAGTGCATTCCTATCCGAAATTAGATTTTTATCCAATTTTTCGACTTCAGATAAGGAAATGAAAATGTATGCCTTGAAGCAAAATGGTAGAACTTTTGACATATTAAATCGTTTTTATCCCAGTGGGTACCGATACGAATCCACGAAGGGTTATAGATTGGAAAATAGAATTCGTGCATGCTACAATTCAAAATTGTCTCAAAATTCGCTCTTATCACCGATTAAGCTGAATTTTACGCCAGTATCTAGAGGAACTGTAGATATTTCTTCATGTAATTACTTGATTTGCATACATAATCAACCCTACCGATACTACAAGGTCAAACGTGAAATACTAGTGAAATATATGAAAAATTGCAAATTTATTTTCAAATGACTCGACTTGAATAAATCAAATAGTAATTTTGGAAACAGAGTTTTTCAATTCCTTAGGGGACTTTGGGTCCACATAAACTATTCCCGCCTTTCGTTATTCTTTTCAAAAAAAAAAAATTGTGAAATGTGTGAAAATTATTTAATTAATTATTAGAACAAAAACAATTTTCTCCTTGGTTTCTTTAAATTTTAATCGCTTTCTCGGCATTTGATGTATAGGTCATCCAATATTAATTTTGAACTTCCTTTGAACCACTGCCTTACCTTTTCAAAGTTTTTAGGGTTTCGACTCCGCAAAGTGCCTTTAAAGTGACCCCATTTTTTACTCCTTTTTTATTTTTTAAGCGACATACCGTGCTGAAAATTGCCTGTATGTAGCACTTTTATTGTGTTTAGGATATAATTCTGCATCATTCCATATATATAGTTAATATTCCAAAAATTAGTAGTTTAGAAGTTATGACCAATTTTCTATAATAATTCATGTATTTTTGTTAAAAATTTAACTAAACCTAAATAATATCCTAACTTTTTTTTAACATTATGAGTAAATTTGACATTAAATCAACAAGTAATGCAAGAAAGAAAGTAACTAATTACTTATTACAAAACATTTTCGACATAACCCCCGTCTTTGGTAATACTAGTAGTATAATATTACGGTTACGGTTTTAATTGTCGCAATAATAGCATTTCTAAACGCGTCTTAATTTTACAAGATATCCATGGAAAAAAAAACTAGTAAAATTGTTGCCTGGACACCAATAAATACACAGTTTTTATTTGATATTTAGTTGCCTCTAACTCTTTTTAAAGGAAAAGTGGCTTTATACAGTGTCCAAGAGCGTTTAAATCTTCATGAATGTTACATAACAAATAATAAGAGTCCAGCATTTGTATCGGTGGTTGTATTCTGCAAGACGGGAACCCACGAAACATATTTTTTCACGAATTGTTGGTGATCTTGAACGTGGAGTGGTAATCAATAAACAAAAAGGGCGCCCAAAAATTGTCCTAACAGAAGAAAAGCAATTAGAAATTCTCCTGTATTTTGAAGAAAATAAAGAAAATTCGCAAAGAGATGCATCCCGAGATCTACCGGGAATTAGTAAGATTAGTGTTCAAATGACTTTAGCTGATAATAACTACCATCCGTTCAAATTTTTACCAGTTCAGGAATTATCCCAACAGGACTTTCAAACAAGGCTTTTTTATTGTTCTCTCATGATGAACCACCATTTTGAACTGATATTTTTAAAAATATTTTATTTACCGATGAGGCAATTTTCAATACGGCCGGCATGTTCAACCGAAAAAATACTCATTACTGGTGTAACTCAAATGAACATCGTGTAAAAGAAATGAAAAAACAGGGTCGGAGAAGTGTTTGTGTGGTGTGGTATTATCCGTGATCGAATAACAGGTCCAGTATTTTATGACTTTGTTCTGAATGGTGAGAGGTATTTAAATTTGTTGGAGAACGAAATATTTCCGTTAATTGACAATCTGCCGAACGATATTAAAGAAGGGCTTGTTTATCAACAAGATAGTGCTCCATATTACACTGTAGTGCCTGTTAGAAATTGTTTGAATCAACGGTTTCCATTTTGGATTGGTCGGTACGGGACCATAGATTGGTCAGCGAGGAGCCCCGACTTAACACCCCTGGATTTTTTTATGGGGCAACCTAAAAAACGAGGTGTATAAAAATAGGCGTAATACTGTTCAAGATTTAAAAAGGAGAATTAGGCAAGAGGTAGAAAGACTTAATGCAACAAACGCGGTTAGAAATGCTATTGCGAGAACTGAAACCATGTATCCTACTTGTATTGCCAAAAACGGGGGTTATGTCGAAAATTTTTTGTAATAAGTAATTAGTTACTTTCTTTTTTGCATTACTTGTCGATTTAATGTTAAATTTAATTATAATGTTAAAAAAAAACTTAGAATAGGATATTATTTAGGTTTAGTTAGATTTTTAACAAAAATACCCGAATTATTATAGAAAATTGAATCCTAAACACAATAAAAGTGCTAAATACAGGGTGTTCCATTTAAAAAAATTAAGTTTTTTTAGTTACAAAAACATTTTTTTGATGGTCATTTGTGACTACCCTGTATAATGGATTTTCGCTCTTGGTAGGTCAGAGTATTAAATATTAACCACTCCCATGGATCCATAACCAAAATTCACAATTTTAGTCTTCAGGTGTGAAAAAATCACATTTTTCCACAAACCCATTTTTCTGAAAAAAATTAGAAAAGTTATTTTTTCTCAAAAACTACTCAAAATTTCGTATGGGATGATGACAAAAAATACTCAAAATCAAGCGTAGAATTGGAATTTCTAAAAATATTCGTACCATTTCATTAAAAAGAAAAAAGTTGGTTAATATCCTGGCACAATGGAACACCCTGTATACATAAAAATATTATAAATAAAAAATATACTTAGGGTCAAATACTTTTTGTACTTAACTTTTTTTTCTCAGTGTCTTATTTATTGAGATAAAGTATAGGAGCATCTTAAGTGGACCACCCTATACATACAAAACATGGACATTTAATAACGGAAAGGGCCTTTAATACTAGACAGAATTTGAACCTCCCACTTCCTATCCCGAAAACAACCTTAGTAAAACATTCAATTTTATATCAAAATTTTTAAATTTACAATCACTTCTACAAATATTTAAATAAATAAAAATAAATAAATAATTAAATAATAAATTTAAATTGTTTAAGAAAAAAGTAAAATGTTGCTTCCAGGAAAAAGCATATTATAACTTACAAGAATTTTACGATGATAGTTTGTGAGCCTACCATATATTTTGTTTTTTTTATTGCTCATGTATTTTAGGTCCTGTGGCTAAAATCTGTACTTAAAAGCTTTATGTCACTTTTAATATATTATATATTAAATTGTAGATTTTAATACGGTTATATTTGTGCCTTTTTGTGTAACATGTAGTTACTTACTTTATAGTGTATGTTTATTTATATTATTTTTCCAATGACTAGACCCCAATATTTTTATTTTCATAGGGCTTACTTTGTTGAAAAGGACTATATATTCTTTTAAGAATAAAGTATATTTGAGTTTGAGTTTGAGATTTTTATACCATCAGTAATTGGAAGAAACGTCAAGATTAAGCTAAATATAACTACTGATAAAAGTTATAGTTACATGAAATTTGACTAGAAAAGAACAAATACGAAAATTAACTATACTAGGTACCCAATGTAATAAACTAACTTAAGAACTCTTGAACAGAATAAAAGTTACCCTCTACAAGTTATTTTTTTTAGTTTGCCTCTAAAAGATCTGAGGTTATATGCATTGTCAATATCATTACTCAATTTATTACTTACATCGTAAATTCACATCAATTTCTAAACCTAACGTTATTGAGGGAATGAAAAGTAGACTACTTTCAAATATGTGAAGTAAAAAGTTGTCATTATTTTGTTTTTTATTTGAAAATACAACAATATTTGTTTTACTTTGACTTATAAATAAACAATTCTTTTTGGACCATCACATTATACCATTATAAACCAAATCTGCTGTTCTTTTAAGAGATACTACACTTTTTTCCACGACCACAATGTCTGGATCATGTGCATATGACATGACAGAAATACCGATCGAGATATTTTTAAGTAGGAAATAAGGCCATTAGAATAAACAAGATATAGCAACGGTTCAAGAACTGAACCCTGCGAAACACCCCAGTCTACCGTCAATGAGCCGTTCCTCATTCCATTTACCAATACTCCATGAGCTTCAATGCCTGTCCTCTAATACCATAACGATGCAGCTTTATCAACAGTGACTCCTGGCGATCAGTTTCTTTATATATGTCCTTGAAAAAATGCCACGTATGCTAACTTATTTCCTGGAATACTACGATGGCAAGCAAAATACTAGTTAGCAATCAAATGATTTAATAAATAAAAACAGATAATTTAAATATTATGTATTTTTTTGGCTTACAGAGGATACTGACATGTTATCTTTTGTATATCTAGTGTATTTTATTAGAAGATGTTTGGCTACTTTGCAGAGTTTCTTTCGACGTCGCCCTCGACACGTCTAACAAAGATTTCAAGTAATGCAGCTCTTGTTGTAGCTGGAAGTTCTCGTAAGTTAAGATATTGTTTTTCCTTATTTCTTGCAGTAGCAACCCCTTCTCACTCCTCGTTGTTGTCTTTAACAGCGACTCAATAAAATCATTCTTCTCCATGCATTGTCTGTGCAGGAGTGCCACTAACCGACGGTGAACTTGAGCTAAAGTCTGTCTCTCCGCTTTAAGCCTTCTAATTTTGTCACGTTTACGCCTTTTAATATCTGTAATTTTTCGCTGAAAAAATAGAATTTTTTCCTGAGCCGTTCCTAGATCGAAACCTAGTTTTTGAACTTTATCTTGGAGAGTGTGATTTTCCTCCAAATATCTTTTGACTTCGTTGTTTCTCAGCTCCAATATTTTAAGCAGTCCCCTGTGGTTGGCTACTAACTCTTCGTATTTATATTGCAGGTGCACCAAACTCACTGTAGATATGCTCGAGCCTAAGCAAAATATTTTTAATTAGAAACAATAATACACTCATTACAGAGTTTTGTTGATTTTGAAATTCTTTACAAAAAAAATTGTACAGGGTGTCCCATTTTCGTAGGTTTTACGGGGTTTCCAGCTTATGAGTAGAGATAGAGAGATGCGGTTTTCGCGACACCGTGCTACTTTTCGATGAAACTAAAGAGGCCGCAAACAGATTTGCCCTAACCATTTTAGTTTCCGTGCTACAGGGTGATTTTGAAAATTTGTCATTTTCGGACACCCCCTGTAACTCAGCTATCGTAAAATATATTTAAAATGTTTCAACTGGTATTTATAGATTTTTTCACGTAGAATTCAGTGGCGTACTCAGATTTTTGCTGAGAGTCATAGTTTTTGACATATTGGCATAACCTACTATTTTTTAAATGGAAGACCCTATATATTATTTTTTCATCTTATTCTTCGTGTCGAGAGCTTTTCAAAAACATACCATAAGTCATATTTATTTTCATAAATAACATGAAAAAATGCATTTTTCTTTAAACGGATTTATGGCATAGCAGATCAATCGAAATAAGAGAAGGTGGCTGTGGTAGCCATGGCAACGCCAACAAAAATATGATCAGGCAGCCATTACTGCTGTCATTTTTGGCATTATTGCGTTTAAATTTTTCTTGACGTCTATTATAATTATTGTTTTTAATATAGCTCAGAATCAAAAATTTGAATATTTTGAGAAATATGATATGAACGCGTGTTTTATATTGTCTAATGAAGATGCAGATCAGGCGGCAGAGCTTTATCTGAACAGGTTAGTTCTTTTTTATCTTCCTGCATTTTGACTTTATTGGTTCGCTTTATTTTATCTTAGATATCCCGAGAGAAGACAACCAGAAAAAAGAATTTTTCAAAAAATTAAAAATAATCTTTACCAATATGGATCTTTTAACAAGCCTCGTTCGCGAACTTACAATAAAGACAACGAAGAATCTGAGGTCAACGTTTTAGCCCTCGTTCAGACAGCTCCTGAAACATCTTGCAGGAAAATAGACGAAGAGGCGGGTGTACCGAAAACCAAAGTGCAGAAAATTTTGAAAAAGCACAAATTCAAACCCTATAAATACAAACTTGTGCATCATCTGCATCTTGGTGATGCAGAGCGCAGATTGGAGGAGTTCTGCAATTGGTTTATAAATATGAAGGCAGAAGATATCGATTTTGAAAAAAAGATTATTTGGTCAGACGAGGCACATTTTACTAGTTCAGGGATTTTAAATAGACACAACACGCGATTTTGGAGTCAAGAAAACAACCATGTTATTTTTCCTAGGAAGCGTCAGGGCAGATTTGGATTCAATGTCTCCTGTTTTATTTTCAACCGAAAAATAGTTTACCAAATATATGAAGGAAATCTGAATTCGATTGGTTACGTGCGAATCCTAGAAGACGCATTAGGAATTTTGGATGATGTTCCCTTGGCTCAACTAAATAGGATTTATTTCCAGCAAGACGGAGCTCCAGCCCACAATGCCAGAATAAGTCAAAACTGGCTTAACAACCATTTTCCTGGAAGATGGATAGGAACACACGGACCTGTTCGATGGCCACCACGATCCCCTGACCTCTCAGTTTTAGATTTCTTTTTGTGGGGTTATTTAGAAAACAAGGTTTATGTAAGGCGATACGAAAACTTAGAACAACTAAGAATGGCCACCGAAAACGCTTTTGCAGAGTTACAAAGACAGTCATTTACAATAGAAAATGCATTAAAAAGAATTTTTAAAGTTTGTCACACTTGTAGGACACATAATGGTCTACAATTTGAACAATATTTGTAGTTTTAATGAAATTATAATTATTACCTTTTACCTACTTCCTAATTTTTTCTGATGCTGTTACTTTGTTATTTCGTTAATAAATATTTGTTAACTTTTTCCATGGCTCCACAGCCACCTTCTCTTATTTCGATTGATCTGCTATGCCATAAATCCGTTTAAAGAAAAATGCATTTTTTCATGTTATTTATGAAAATAAATATGACTTATGGTATGTTTTTGAAAAGCTCTCGACACGAAGAATAAGATGAAAAAATAATATATAGGGTCTTCCATTTAAAAAATAGTAGGTTATGCCAATATGTCAAAAACTATGACTCTCAGCAAAAATCTGAGTACGCCACTGAATTCTACGTGAAAAAATCTATAAATACCAGTTGAAACATTTTAAATATATTTTACGATAGCTGAGTTACAGGGGGTGTCCGAAAATGACAAATTTTCAAAATCACCCTGTAGCACGGAAACTAAAATGGTTAGGGCAAATCTGTTTGCGGCCTCTTTAGTTTCATCGAAAAGTAGCACGGTGTCGCGAAAACCGCATCTCTCTATCTCTACTCATAAGCTGGAAACCCCGTAAAACCTACGAAAATGGGACACCCTGTATATTCTTGTTTCGAACAAATGATCGACTTCAATCTTTGAAATATATACGGTGTCCTTGAAAAAGTTCGCTTCGTGTGGGATAATACACAGTTGTGTCAAAATTGGCAACAACTTTTGCTCCATTAAGCATGAATAATGGCCTATTTCAAAATAACTCGTCTTACCTGTCAAAATTCACATTTAATTATGAATTGCTATAAAAGCGGCTTATTTGCTAAAATATGAAAAAGTTTATTGAAGAAAAGTTGTTTGTTTTTTAGTTTTTAATACGTGTGCTTAATTCTGTATAGAAATTCCAAAATTTAATTTTTTTTTTCTTTTTCCTGTTTTTTTTCTAAAAAATAATAATTGTCAAAGTTGATAAAAAATATTTTATTTGAGTAACCTCGCTATTATATTAATTTCTTATACCTAAATATTCCATAAAAACTGTCTTTTTCCGCGAAAAATAAAGATCAGTTCTTAAAAGTATATTAAGCTTGATGCAAAATTAGCGCAATTTTAGAAATTTTAGGAATTAAGTAAATACGTGTCAAAATACACAAAAATAACATTGAACTGATTTAGGAGCGTAATCAAAATTTTTAATAATTTGCTTTTGAAAAAAAAATAAAAAATAATAAAAATTGAAATTGTTGATAAAAATACACATGTAAAACTTAAAAATAAACAACTTTTCTTAAAAACACGTATTCATATTTTAGCGAATAAGCCATTTTTCTGGGATTTCCATTAACGAATGTTAATTTTGACAGGTAACACATATCTTGTAACTATTTCCGAATAAGCAATTTTTCATACTTATTGAAGCAATAGTAATTGCTTATACTAAATTATGACAAGGTTGCCTAATAAAAAAATATACTATATGATGCGTACTTTTTCAAGGACACTAAATATGCACTCATACAGTCCACGTATCGGACGTTCATGCATGAGTCTTTTAAACTATTTATCCCTAATTTCGTAGTAGTCTTATACAGTGGAAGATATAAAATAATTAATATTTTTATGAATATTATTTAAATAAAATGTTTAAAGAAGGTTTAAAATAATTAAAGAATCATTTGAACTAACCAAATTTAAAATGCAAACAATATTCAATAATTATCTGGTCCACTAAAATGACAAAATTCAAAATATTACACAAAATCCATAGTCGCCGATTATCAAAACTATACGAACTCAAAAAAGTTTTTTGTAAATTGTCCCTTTGCGTAATACAAAGATTTTGTATTCATCCTTGGTATTATGATGTGACATTCTCATATAATTCCTAGATTTTTCCGCTCTGACTCTAGTCGACGCTATAGTAGTGAAGGGGGAGAGTTGCAATTAATGGAATGCAGGTCTGATATTCTGGAATTAAGAAACATGGGTTATCAGAAAGCCAAATCTACAATATTAGACGCGGAGTCTTGTCGCAGCGCGAAAAAATCTGGTTTTTGGCAGAAAACAATATGATAAGAAATTTGCTGCGCATCTCATATTTAGTTTGTAATGATAATAATACACACCACCTTAGCCAACCTGATATCAAGCACGAGGACCCAATGGACGTAATAGCTACCCCAAGCTGACGTAGATAAGAAGAGGACCCCGATCGAACCCAGTCGCTATTTAATGGAAGTTAGTTAACAATAATAAACAGAAGTGAACTCTAGTCTATCAGACACAACATTCATACAGGGTGTCCGGAAATTGCGTCGCAGAGGGTAATTCTACATAAAAAAATATGAAAAAATGTTCATATGCACCTGGCGGACCTAGTTGCCTATGAACTTTGACCAATTTAGCTGAATTTTTTTTTTCTTTATGCCCCAACTTTTATTAAGATCAAATTTTTCTGAGAAATAAGTTATCAAAAAGTTTCCCGTTTGGTGCATACTTCTATGGACAAATCCTATGTTGTACACAATTAAGAAAAATACGACAGTCTTTAAAGCAAAAGTTCCGTTAAAATTGAATTAGTTTTGTGGAAATAAAAAAAATCAAAGGATTTTTTTTGGTTTTTTATTTTTAATTTTTCTCGGAAATTTTGAGGTTATGTTAAAAACTGGTCAGTACAAAACTTGTTCTATTTGCCTTCCTTTTCGACACCCTACGTGAACCCTCCCCCACCCCAAGGTTGCACTTATTTCTTTTACGTTCATTGTAGGCCCCTTTACAATTTGTACTTATAAAAGTTCAGGTAGCATTTTCTTTTCTATTTTCTTCTAAATGAGTTATTTCGATCGACCTAAAAATATTGGAACGATTTTTCTCGGAAACCGTTAAGGGAGAACTGCACGCAAAAAGTAAAAAACCGGCGACAAGGTCTAGTTGAGTTAAAAGTAAGATGAAAAGGTACCTACGCATTAAAAAAAACTTCCTGCACGTCCGTCCTCAAAAAAATGTGTTGTGTATAGGTAATTTAAATTACATTTCGATCAAAAATGGGTTAAAAAGGGTTCACGCGCTGCAGAAATACAAAGACATGAGTATGATTCGCCATTTCAAATTTTGCAGTTACGTAGGATCAATGTAAGGCGGTAGATTTGATTTTTTCATAAAAATTCGCATTTAGCGCCCAACTATACATATTTCCCTATTAAAATCACATTGAAGCTAATATATATCTCTTATAGTTTTAATATAATATTGCAGCGGCGGAAGGCTTGCAAATGATCCATATTACTGCGTGCAGTTCCCCCTTAACTTTTCGACCATTTACCAAGAGCACCTTTTTTATGCAAAAAATAGTAGAAAATCCTAATATTCTATTAAAATGTCAAAAAAGCACAGGGTTGAAAAAATAATGACTAACTAAAAACAGCACACCCCCTGCCGGCACACCCCTGGTTAAGGAATTTAAAATTTGGTAGCTGCTAAAAATAGTTTCATTAGTGACTACAAAATTCATAACTGGTACAAAAGCAGTTCCAAAGTAATAAAATAAAAATCAAGTTTTGAGCAACATCTTCAATGAGTGCTAGCACCCTTATGAAGCGTTTGCGGACTCAGGTTCATATAAACTTTTTTTATATAGAATCACGCTCTAAAATTTGGCGACGCAATTTCCGGGCACCCTGTTGCATTTACAAAAGAATAAAAATAAGAAATTCTGTAAAGTTTATATATATATATATATATATATATATATATATATATATATATATATATATATATATATATATATATATATATATATATATATATATATATATATATATATATATATATATATATATATATATATATATATATATATATATAAATATATATAAATACAAAAGTTGTAGGGAGCTACAACTTAAAATTATTTTCGATTATACAGGGTTGAGGATAAGTTTGCTACAACCCAAACTTACATGTTTTTAAACGGAATACCCTGTAAATTGTTTTATTCCTATTTTTTGACCTCTCACCCAATAAAGGGTTTCTGTGGTCTATAAAGAGTCATTCGGAACGTCTACGGGTTCGTAGTATGTTGTACGTACCTTTAATATTCTTTTATATGTTTAATATCTACCTATCTCTACCAATTGTTTTTAATATAATGTGAGACTGCTGTGTTGTTGACTTGAAACTTAAAAAAAACTTAGTAAATTTAAAAATACGTAAAGATGTTATGCGAACAAATTAGTAAAAATAAATATTTGTCAACTTACATGTTTTTAAATGGAATACCCTGTAAATTGTTTTGTTCCTCTTTTTTGACGTGTCACCCAATAAAGGGTTTGTGTGGTTTATAAAGAATCATTCTAGATTTACGGCCACTTTTCGAAAATATCAGAGATATGTTTAACGACCCGTATTGTTTTAATGCATTAGCATAAATCATTTTAGCATGGTAAAAACTTCCAAATGTGGTCTTCTTTCAACAGCATTTATATTATGTATATGTATATTATATACATAATATATGTTAAATCACTTTCTTGCGAAATTACTTTTTTAAAAATTATTTTATTACTTGAAAATACAAATTAAAATATATACATTTGAACTTGCAAAATTACAGCGTGACGTTTAACAAATGAGAAGCTAGACTGAACTTTACTGAACTGAACTTTATACAAAGAAAATAACTATTTATATGTTTCGTTATGCTGACTCAGTGGGAACTGTTTACTTCTTTCTTGAACACTTGGGTCAGGACGTGGGTTCTGCTGATGAAGCTTTCTTGGTATAGACTTGTTTTCGTAAACAAGTGGCACCTGCTGATATATGATACTTTTGTTATTGAGATAAGCTCGGTTTCTGAATACTGCGTTGGCAGGTGATATCTGATAGTCTGGGAACCAAGGTTGGCATAACTTGTATGATGAACTAGCTGGTGAGAATAGATATAACAACTCCCCCATCAAGATGAAAGTTGATGCGTGGAAGCAACTTTCAAGCTGAATGTTTGTTCAGGTTAAGTTCTATTTCTTCAGATTCTTCTGTTGGTTCACCAACACGTATATTTGGTCGCCTTTTTGGAAATATTCTTCTCCATTGTACGAAATTTGTTCTGGACCTTGGTGGAGAAGGTGGGTAGTCATCACTATTGGCATTGACAATTCCAATACTGAGGTTTTTAGGTTTTCTTCTATAACATTTACAAAATATATACAGGATAATTAGACTGATGATCAGAGTTATGGTCAGGATCGTAAACCAACCGATATGTTTCTTTACGAATGGTTGATTGATTAGTCTGTCCAACTGATCAGAATATTCATTTAATTTATGTTGAGCTATATTTAAATTTTCTGTATCAATGTGGTGTAACTGAAGAGGCTTCAAGTCTGGTATGTGAATCTTTTCAGGGTAATGACTGCAGCAATCAAATGGAATTTGGATTGGAACGTTGCTGTAGGTAACATTGTCATAGGTATTTACAAATTTCTTCGCTAGAACTTTGGTGCTGCCAATAAATGCACTGCACTCTGGTTGGAGTTTGATTATGGCGTTGGTACTGATTGTTTGGGTAACAACGTCTCTGGAACCACATTTAATGGTCACAGGTAAAGGGTCTGCAACGGCAACTAACCAGGAGTTTTGGTTAAGTTCTTGCACATGATAGTCTTTGGCTAGGATAACTGAAACTTGGCACGTTCTTGGAAGGCGATTGATTAATCGTAGTAACTGGGCTTCACAAACAGCATCACTGTCTATTGGATATGGCAGGATGTTGGAACATATTAGTGTTCGGCTGCTCAAAGATTTGCATGATTCCAAGTTGCGAATTGTGATGTATAATAATGAATCATCGTTTCGCGCAATTAAATTATTTGTTATTGAAAGAATGTGGTGAAGGCCTGTTCGATTATCCAAAATTGGTATTGGATATAAGTGAAAGAGAATATATTTTTCTGGATCTACTAATGGGATTTCGAGAACAAAAATTACTTTTGAATCATATTGATATGCCTTTAGTTCTATGATTTCGAGATATTGAGCCACACTTGAAGGGTGAATTAGCAAAGGTAAATTATTTCTCTGAAATGATTGAGATATGTGCTTTAGTGATTCTATTAGGTCAAAAGGTGTAATAATCGAACTGTGTAAAATTCGTAAACGGGCGAAAACAATTGAATTTATAATATCATTCAAGGAATTTTCAAGAAATGAATAGCTTTCCATTAATAGTTCGCAAATATTTAATATTTCTATTTGAGAGGAATAATATTTCAGATCGTCAGAAATATCCAGTATTGATTTTCGTATTTCTATTATGTCATTATTGAATGTTTCTTCGTCAATTTTAAGTTTCTGAATAGTTGAATTAAATTCTTTTATTACTGAGGTAGTTACTGAAATTTGATTTTTAAGAAGATTTTCGATTTGATATTCATCATGTGTTATTTTTTCTATACAGTCATTAAAATATTCGCCATCGGAAGCATCTAAGTTTCCTGTAATTGCTTTCCAAAATGTTCCTATACCATTAAAAATTCCACGTTTTTCTCTAAAAATATATTTTTTAGTATCTGCCATTATTTCTGTATATTTTTGATTTACAGCTCCTGATATTTGTCTAAGGAGACTTATATGTGTTAGTACTTCAGATTTAAATGCTTTCATTCGTGGTACGTCTTCATTAATATTATTAATAAGGTTTTCTAAAATTCTATCATTATTTACAATTGTATCCTTAATTGGTTCTAAATCTTTATATACAAGTAATGTCCATTTATCATTAGATATTCTTATTTTTGCTTCTTCATGAAAGAAGACTCCTATCGTGTTGTTAATTGGACTTATGGAGTATTGGGACTGGACGACTGATGACAGTCCGAGGATGGTCCTGGAAGAGAAATTTGCTCGTAGTATGGTTTTAATCTATCAAAATTTATTTTAGATTTTTGTTTAGAATTGGGATTTAATAAAAGGGCTGAGTTTTGATAAATTTCGAGAATTTCGAAAGGGCCATTAAATTTGTTTTGAGCCTTATCTTTAATTTGGGATTCACGTACATATACTTTTTCACCTATTTTATAATCATAAGGATGTTTGGCAACATGTTGATCGAAACGTTCTTTTGCTTTTTCTTTTTGTTGTTTCGTTTTATTACGAGCAGATTTATAAAGGAATTGCATACGATTGTTTAAATCACGTATGTATTTTGATATGAGGTTTTTCTCATTATATAGGGTTTCAGGGGGTCTAGAAGAAGTATGTCCGAAAATTAGTTCAAAGGGCGTAAAACCGTGGGTTTTATTTTTCGTGTTATTGTAACAAATAACAGCATACGGAAGTACGTTGAACGGATGTTCATGTGGGTTTTCGGTTTGATTAGCTCTTATCATTTCGCTAAGTGTAGCGTGAAATCTTTCTAAAGAGCCGTTTGATTGGGGATGACCTACACTTGAAAATGTTATTTTTATGTCGTATAGTTCACATAGGTCTTTCATTAATGTATTATTAAATTCACGGCCATAATCACAATGGATTCGTAGTGGGGTACCATAATGTTGGAAAAATAAAATAATAGTATTAACGATAGTTTTTGCCGTTTTATCTTCAATTGGATAAGCTTGGGTAAATTTAGTAAGTTCGTCTCGTATTGTCAAAGCATAGTTTTTAGATGGATATTCAAATATATCAATATTTATTCGTTCAAATGGTGTTTTCGGTGTTTCTGTTAGCACTAAAGGGTTGCTTAAATTTTTTCGGCATATTTTAATTTTTTGACATGTTTCACAACTTTTTATAAAGTTTTCTACATCTTTAATCATTTTGGGCCAATTATATTTTTCTTTGATGCGTCTTAAAGTTTCATTAATTCCGCGGTGTAAATTACTTTTGCCTAAATGGTATTGTTCCAATATAATTGGTATTTGGTCTTTATCTGGGATGGTTACAATATTTTGACAAATACATATTTTAATATCTTTGTCTGCAAAGATAAAAGAAAATATTTCAAGAATAGGAAGGTCTATTTTATTTTCGAGAAAATATGTTGACAAAAGGTCAAATTCGTTTTGTCCTGTATAAATAATATAGAAAAGATGTTGGACTATATTTTCTGGGTCGAGTAACAAAGGAATTATGTAATATTTCCGATTTTTGACTGTTTTACTAGAGAAAATATTTAGTCTTTGCATTGAAAAATCTGCATTTTCTTCAAAAATGTCTTCTAATATTTCATGTTGTAATTCTCCTAAATTCTTTTGTTGAAAAAAGGTTATTATGTTTTTATGTGATTTATTTAGAAGTTGTTCATTTGAAGTTTCAATTTTTGAATAATCAATTAAAGATTTTGTTTCGTACATATTAGCAAATGTGTTGTAATCTTCGGTTATTTTTTCATCATCGAAATTTAAATTTGAGTTATTAGAATTTTCGTCATCGTCTTGATTTGTCGCAAAAATAGAAAGTTTTGATTGGAATTTTGCGCATTGATTAAAATGATTAATTTTAATTCTTGATAATGCGTCTGCGTTTTTATTAATCTTACCGGGTTTGTAAATTATTTCATACTCATATTCTTCGAGTTTAAGTCTCCAGCGTGCGAGTCTACTACCTGGGTCTTTTATTGAAAAAAGCCAAGTAAGAGGGCGGTGGTCTGTAATTAGTTTAAATTTTCTGCCAAAAAGATACGGGCGAAAATGTTTTACTGCCCATACAATTGCAAGGAGTTCACGTTCAATAGTTGAATAATTTGTTTCGGCTTTACATAAGGTTCTAGATGCATAGCCAATTGGTAAATCTTTTCCTACAGGTCCTTGTGATAACACAGCGCCTATTGCAAAAGCACTAGCATCTGTGGTTAAAAGAAATGGTTCGTTAAAATTTGGGTATATAAGAATTGGGTCAGAAATTAGCAATTTTTTCAGTTCATCAAAAGATTCTTTGCAATCAGAATCAAAGTCAAATTTTATTTCTTTTTTGAGTAGACGAGTAAGTGGTTTAGAAATTTTCGCAAAATTAGGAATGAATCGTCGATAATAGCCTGCTAAGCCAAGGAAAGATTTTATATCCTTAGGATTTTTTGGTTGGGGAAAATTTTGGATACATTCAATTTTTGTTGGATTCGTTTTGACACCGTCTTTAGTTATTACGTGTCCAAGATATGCTACTTCTTTGCGTAAAAATTCGCATTTGTCTGGTTGTATTTTAAGATTAGCTTTTCTTAGTCTTTTGAAAACTTCGCGTAATCGTTGGATATGTTCATCAATTGTAGCGGAATAGACTATAATATCGTCCATATAGACAAGACATCGTTCATTTAAGATTCCTAAAAGAATATTGTCCATTACACGTTGGAATGTAGATGGGGCATTCTTTAGTCCGAAGGGCATTCGTTTAAATTCATAATGACCGTTTTCTACTGAGAACGCTGTTTTTGAAATATCTTTGGGATCTATCTCTATCTGATGGAAACCAGAAGCGAGATCAAGAGTCGTGAAATATTGACACTGTCCAAGTTGGTCAAGTAAATCTGAGATATTAGGAAGTGGATATTTATCATTAACAGTGGATTCGTTCAGTTTTCTATAATCTATTACGATTCTCCATTTTTGTTTATTACTAGAGTCGATTTTTTTCGGTACAACCCAAACGGGAGATGACCAGGGAGAAATTGATGGTCTAATTATACCTTGTTGTAACATATTGTTTACTTGCGTTTTAACCTCTTGTTTATGTATTTGGGGATATCTATAAGATTTAGTAAAAATGGGTTTTGTATTATTCGTGTCTATCTTATGTTTAATTTCACTTGTGAAGGAAAGGTTGTCACCTTCTAGATAAAAAATGTCTTCAAAATTGACACAAAGATTTGTAATTAATTCTTTTTCTTCTTCGTTTAAATGGTCAAGTCTAAGCTGGGATCTAATAGTCGGGATTCTATTTAAAGTTTGAAATTCGGAAGATTCGGGAAAATTGAAATTAAGAAGTGTGTGTATCGAAAATGGTTCTATTTCGATATTTGAGAAATCAATTGTTTTTGGAATTGCATTCGCATTGATAATTGTTGTCAAAAATTCACCGTTTTGATTGACATGGACAAGGGCATTAGGGATATGTACTTTTTCTATTTCTTTTCGGTATAAAATAGCATCAGTATTGATTAGATGACATTTTAATTTAAAAACTTGTTCCGTTCTACCTTGTATAGTTATTTTATTTTTATTTGCCTCGTATGTTTCGAGTTTTGTTGAAGAATAATTGTCTTCAACTTTATACAATGGTAGTGTTTTAAAATTGGTAATAAGTTGTTTATTTTTTAAATCGATTGTACATTCGTAGTGTTCTAGGAAGTCAAGACCTAGAATTCCATCAAAATCAATGTCTAAATTATAAATATAGACTTTGTGAGGGTCACCGTTGTTAAAATTTATCAAAGTTGATTCAGTTATTAAAAGTTTTTGTTCGGTAATGCCTTGAATTGTTGCATTTTCGGGGAAACGATTTGGAAAGTTCCTTACTGTATTTTCTTTGAAAATTGAAATACCTGCACCAGAATCTATGAGTAGTTTGAAAGTATTTGTTGCGTCTTTGATATAGTAAAGATTTTTAGGATTTATCGCAAGAAAAGGATTTAAAGAAATCGTTGTTCGGGGAAATTGAGTGAGGGATTCATATCGTCTAGCGTGAGAGTTTCTATTTGGGCTTGTATTTGATCTATTTCTTGATTGGGTGGATGGTTTTGATCTGAGGATAAAGGAAAATTTTGATTTTCCTCGATTGGAAAATTTTGATCGTTTTCAATTGATTCGTTAAAGTTTAAATTGGGATCTGGATTCTCATAAAAATTGTCGTATTCATTTTCGAATAAAGTAGAGGTGTCTTCATAAGAAAAGTATGAGGGATCTTGGTAATCTTGTTGATAGTCTTGATAATAGTCATTAAAATATTTTTCTTGATTATTATCTGTGCTAACTAAGTGAGCTTTAAAATTGGGATTTTTGTGAATTACTGAGGGTCGAGAATAATTAGAATTCGGTTGACGTTGGAAATTATTTTGATTTGATTGATTATTTATCATATTTGGGGTTTGCGTATTTGGGCTTCTTTGTTGTTGCATGTTTGGTCTTTGTGACTGAAGAGAATTTGTTTGGGGGGCAAACTGGGGTCGCTGAAAATTTGAGCTTTGGGAAAAATTGGGACGTGGTTGTCCGTTATTGGCATGGCATTGATTTGCTGAATGACCAGTACGTCCGCATTTAAAACATTTTTGTGTTTGAAAGTTTGTTTTTTTCAAAGATTGGTTGAATGGCTTTGGTGGGTTCGGTTTTGAAACTTTTTGAGATTCAAAATAAGACAATTGAAGTTCACGTCGAATACGTATTTGAGCTTCAAGAAGATCTCTTGGGTTACTGGCACGAATTATGTGTCCAATACGGGGTTCAAGACCAGTTAAGAGGGTACTCAGAGACATGGATTCGATTAGAGTTATTTGAGCTTGTTTTTGTTGTGGGGTGAGATTAGACTTTTGTATGTTAGCGTGCATTTTTGCATTTAGCACTTGAAGTCGGTTGAGAAAGGTTAAAGGACTTTCATTTGGTAATTGTTTAATACGTTGTAAGTCTTGTATTAAAGAAGACAAGTCTCGCGTATCTCCAAAGTGAGAATTTAAAAGTTGTTTTATTTCTAAATAAGAAATAGGGTTGCGAGAGCTTATTAGCTGCGCTGCTCTTGCACGTAATTTATTTTTTATGTGGATTACTAATAAATCTTTTTGATCGCGTGTAGACATATTGTAAGCACAATCACAAGCATTGAGAAATGTTTGGAGAAAAATTTGATCACCATCGTATTCAGGAATTATTGAAAATATTTCAGATAGTTTATATGGTTCAATTTCGGGTGTCTCAGGGACATTTTGTATTCCGTTATCAGTCATGGTTGCTCAATATATCAATATATCAAAATAAAATAATATAGGCACACAATATTATCAAATATAGGCACACAATATTATATAAAGGATACGAACTTAAAATTAAGAATTTAGGTTGATTGGCAGTACGTAAAGTAGTACACAAATCAACGTAAATTAAAGCAATACTAAAATCTACAAAATTCAAGTGGTTTTGTTTTGTTTGTCTGAAATTTGATTAACTGTATAATCAAAATTTGAAATTAAAATATTCTTTTGTATTTTTGAAACTTGTTTTTGAATTCAGTTTTTCGTTAACTAAATATCAAAATTGAAAAATCGAACAATTTCCTTAAATTTGAATAAAAAAATTCAATATTTTGGAAAATTGAAAAATATAAAGAAAATTAATAACGAGATGATTCAGTCTTACGTTACTAGTAGAAACATCAGACTTCGTCGTGTTCTCTGCAGCAAATTCTACCAGGGGTTTCACTAGGTGTTCCTAATCCGTAGATTGACTGCGAGTTGGTGACGTCGGGTCGTGATTTTCTCTGCTTTTCTTGAGTTTCAGTACTTCTTGTATTTTTCTTGGTTTTCACAGGTTCTTCTGAACAATGGATTGGGATCCTCCGTCGACAGTGAGAGTGCACAAGGGCTTCGTGTTCTGTTAGACGTTTTCAGATCCTACCGACTGCGCCAGTTTGTTAAATCACTTTCTTGCGAAATTACTTTTTTAAAAATTATTTTATTACTTGAAAATACAAATTAAAATATATACATTTGAACTTGCAAAATTACAGCGTGACGTTTAACAAATGAGAAGCTAGACTGAACTTTACTGAACTGAACTTTATACAAAGAAAATAACTATTTATATGTTTCGTTATGCTGACTCAGTGGGAACTGTTTACTTCTTTCTTGAACACTTGGGTCAGGACGTGGGTTCTGCTGATGAAGCTTTCTTGGTATAGACTTGTTTTCGTAAACAAGTGGCACCTGCTGATATATGATACTTTTGTTATTGAGATAAGCTCGGTTTCTGAATACTGCGTTGGCGGGTGATATCTGATAGTCTGGGAACCAAGGTTGGCATAACTTGTATGATGAACTAGCTGGTGAGAATAGATATAACATATATTATTACATTTCAGATTCCTCCCATTTTGGTCATTCACCCAATATAGGGTTTGTGGGTTCTATACAGAGTCGTTCAAGATTTATGGCCACTTTTCGAAAATATTAGAGGTACATTTGACGTGAAGAGACCGCCTATTTTAATTAGTTGTGCGATTCAAATGAGATTTTTCAGTAGCGTTATAATAAAAATAATGTCTTCTGACATTTCTATTTTTGTGGAATGTTGCTTCGTCAGTAAGTAACACAAGAAAGTCTTTGGCTTTCTTTGAGCTTGTTGTACCAAGTGACAAAAATCTAATGGGCCTTATTTTAACATTTAAATCAAACTGTCAAAAATACAAATTTGAATTGTCAACTAATACTGGTGTTTGATTTTTGTATTAAAAACTAAGTACAGTTTTTATTGTAAGTCGCAAAGATGAATTTTAATAGACGATAAATGATCTATATGATTTATGTGTCACGAGCAAGTGAAAAGAATTGTTTGTTAGCGAAAAGAATATATCACGAAAACTATCCTGATAAAAGACAACCACACAGAGGCGCTTTTGAAAGGCTTATGCAACGGTTTGACGAAATGGGAAATATAGAATACTCGAAAACTGATCAAGCCAAACCGTTTTAAATAAGGAGAACGAGTTAGCGGTATAGTTAAGAGTTATAGAAGACCCACATATTGGTTCAAGAAAAATTGCAAGGGAAAGAGATATAAGTAAAACCTGTTCTACGAATTCTAAAAAAAAACCATTTTCATCCATACCGCATTCAACACCTTCAAGAATTGTATGATGATGATTAACACCGCCGACTAGATTTTTGTCACTGGGCCGAACAACAAATTCAGAAAAAACCAAGATTTACTAAATTTGTGTTATTTACTGCCGAAGCAACATTCTAAAAGAATAGAAATGTCAATACACATAATTAGTCAAAATATGTTGTCTCATAACATCAAATATACCTCTAATATTTTCGAAAAGTGGCCATAAATCTTGAACGACTGTGTATAGACCCCTCTATATAAACCCTATATTGGGTGAATGGCCAAAAAGGGAGAAATCTGAACATATAATAATATACAAGGCGTTCTATTTAAATTAATCGAGAAAATTTGCATCCAGGATTTTTATTTACCCCGTATACCGTTATTAAAGAATGCTAAAGAAAAACACCGCAGTTAAAAGAAGACCACATCTGGAAGTTTTTACTGTGCTAAAATGATTTATGCTAACCCATTAAAAATACAATGTTTTTGAACAGTGAATAGCTTCCAAATTAATTATCAAAATCACCTGAAGAACAAACTGTTTATTAACGTCTTTTGTCTTAAACGCCTAGTAGTATCGTATCTTGTTATTCAATATCATACACGGTGTACAAAAATCAGTGGTATTTTTTTTTCCAACTTTAATCGCTATTAATTTCACAATATCCTAAATGAAATGCGCTATAAATTACTATCCCAGGAGAGAGTATTATTTTATTTATAGCAAATTTTTGTATAAATCTAACGGAACGTCTACGGGTTCGTAGTATGTTGTACGTACCTTTAGTATTCTTTTAGAAGTTTAATATCTGCTTATCTCTACAAATTGTTTTTAATATGTGAGACTGTTGTGTTGTTAACTTGAAACTTAAAAAAATGTAGTAAATTTAAAAACACGTAAAGATGTTATGCGAACAAATTAGTAAAAATAAATATTTGTCAACTTATTTTATTTTATATTTGCATTTTCTTGGCACAGTCAGTGGCGTATCCAGACATTGCGGATCAACTTTCGTTCACCTGAACTCAGTTACAAGGAAACCAACTAGTTTTATGTCTTCTAGGAGCTTCTCTTCATAGCGGAAAATAAGAATTTTTGTATTTTTTATGTCCATATTCCGAGAAAGTTCTGTACACTTTAGAATACGTGATATTAGTTACATAAAAAATTACTTTGATTTGCATTTTGAATATTTTTCTTAACATAAAAATGCAAAACTGTTTTGCGGAAATTCTTCATTATTTTATTATTTTTACTAGATTTTCCTAGGAAATTAGATACATATAGACATTTTAGTTTGATTCGTGATCTTAATATGTTTCTGAATATAAAAATGAAAATACATCTATATCATTTACTCATTTAACAAAACCTAAATAGTCTCAAATCTTATATCTACCTTCCTATCTATCTCCTGCGGAAACTCCAAATTGTATTTATTTTTGAACTATAATAAATATGCGGAATAGTTTATATTGGGATTGATTAAGTTTGCAGAAAGGGCGCGGGGGCACGTCAACAAAATTCCGAGCCTATATTAAAACTAGGTTTTTGTTAACGAAACGTGTACTGTTAGGTGGAAAAAACATCATTAAAACCACAAACTATTATTTAAGCTATATAATCGCATTCATTTTCAAAGTTCTACATTCAGAAGGCTTTATAGAAGTAAATTATAATAAAAATGCGAACTAGGTCAGGATCGGATCGGTTAGGTTAGCTGTGCCAATAAAATTCGAGTATACATTAAAACAAGGATTCTTTTAAATAAAACCTATACTGTTACGTGGATCTATCCTATTAGGTGTTAGGTTAGCCCAGGTTCGTCGATAAAACCATTTTTAAAGTCATAAACCATCATTTAAGTTATAAAATCACAGTATTTTTTTAAAACTCCAAATTCAGAAGGCTTTATCGAAGTAAAAGAAAAAATGTGTTGTGAAAGAACCACATATCAGTGAAGAAAAAGGTTAAAAATAAATAAATAACTAGATACAATAAAAATTGAGAGTTTCCGTATAGAACTTTTTTAATTTACGGCTTTCAGTAGGCTTTATAGAAGCTATAAAAATATTTGTTTTACATTTTTATGTTCAGAAAAATGTGTAGAATGTAAAGCAAAACAAAGTTTCTATGTAACAGGTTTTAGCTGTTCTAAAGTCTGGAAAATGGAAATGAAATTTCCTCTGAAAATGGAAATGGTGTATTTCCGCGAGATTATTTTTACATTTTTATGGTCAGAAAAACTTAGTTTTTTTGGATATAATTTGAAAAAGTACCTCATCCATAAATTTTTATGTATAGGAATTGTTAAGAAAAGGTAATCTTTCAAATGTATATTTTAAATTTGTTAAATTCTATGCGTAAAATTTACAAGAGCCAAGAAAAAGAATTATTACTTCCCCAAAAAATTAATATGCTTGATAATACAAATTACCTAGATTACTTTTGGAACAGGCTCGAGACATATCACCGTCTTCATTCCTCAACTGTACCATATCCAAGATTTGTTTATTTTCTTCCAAAGCTTCCTGGAGTTGTGATTCCAAGCAATCGTTTTTTATCAGTCCCATTCTCAAAGCCATTAAAAGCAGCCTGTCCTTTTCTTGAGAATCTAGGTAGTTTATTTCTAATAACCTTATCACAGAATAGATTCGCTTAAGTTTTAAGAGCAATTTTTTGTTCGGCTGTGTGTTGTACCACGTGTCAATTTTCGTTTCAAGTCTAAGCATATCACTTTTAAGCGGGAATTTTTCTAATCGAAATGTTCATTGATTATAAATATTATCAATATTGCGCAAATTATTTTCGTTTTTCTGAGTTAAAAACATTCATTTGATTTCTTGGCAACTATCTGTCAAAATGAAAGGACCTAAATAGACATATCTACGAAGCACGTTCCGTGCTTTTTTAAAATAGAGACAGGGTACCTGTGAATACAAGAGCCTGGGGAACAGATTTGTGAGAGCTCCGAAAAAGGTCGATCATACTTTTGTAGTCAGGGTGCCAATAGTAGATTTTGCTGATATGTTGTGTGCATGGTCATGCACCATGCGAGGAAAATAGACATTTTAACTACTTTTTGCAAAGAAAGAGTTAAATAAGTGTATCTATTAATACTTTTAACAAGTAGTATAATAAAAACATAATAAAAACACGAAATGAATGGATATAATTAAATTTAAAAGTAGTAGAATAATGTAAGTATATCAATAGTTTTAACAAGTAACATAATAAAAACACGAAATGAAAGGACACAAATTTAAAAGTAGTAGAATAATGTGTATTTATAATTAATTTTAACAATAATAACAAGTGAGGATTTTAAAGTGTTACAAGGCTATATCGGAAAAATAGTTTGGAATTTTTTTATAAAAATTTGGTAAGTTAAGAGTGAGGCAAAGACACATATTTTAACTTCGTTCATTATTAACTAGATATAGCATCATCCCCGAATCAGGACAAAATGTGTGTCTGCAAAGTAAAAATTTGCTGCGATATTTTTACTTACTGATCAAAAGAGCGTTTTGGATAATCCATTTAGTCGTGTTACTCCAAAATACCACACACGAATTGTCACTGTATCAAACAGGGTCTCTAAAAACTTCACAAACAGGTGAAACGATAGGAAACACATGTTAATGTAAATATAAACACAAAAAAAATAAAGGCGATCGACGGAGGAAAGGAACCGGTAAATACTGCACTTTTACACTCATTGATGGTGTTGCAAAACCTCTTGAAGTAGCCATAATTAACGAATATTACCTACATAATAGAATAAACCCGATTGGTAGGCGGTCCAGGCACGATCTCCGGGTAAAAATATTATTAAAAACGTTAGGAGTAAGCTAAAATACATATTTAAAACAATTAAAAATCAACCACAAATCATCCCAGATCTAATACGTGCAGAGAAAATGAAAAAGTGTTCCACATAAATTTATTATCTCTAGTATGTCGGGCCGCTACCAGAAATTGTTGAGAGTTCGCGGTGAACATATTAGCTTTTATTTTTCCTAACTTGATAATTTGTAACCATCGCTTTATAAATTATTTTGAATTTTTTTACTGTTTCAATTTTCGCGTGATAATATGTTTTTCTTTTTGATATTTCCTGTATACATCGATGTATACATCCTGTAAATGTTTGCCCCATGGCCCCTTCTATGAATAGCCTCTATAAATAAATAATTATAACTTTTTCTTCCAAAGTCGTTTTTTATTTTTATACACAGCCTATATAAACACTCTAAACATTTTAAGCTACAAAAATATAGCTTTTTTTCTTTTCTATAATTAAAACAATATACTTTATTGAATTTAACTGAACAACTGAAAACTAAAAAAAATCGTACCCTTTCAATTAAGTTAACGGCAACTGAACTTCATTAACGTCTATAGTAACTTAGAAAACACGACCATATTTCTCAAAATAGAGTATATTTGTTGTACATATAGTAATAGTTACAATACAGAGTTCACGGACCTGAAAAAGAGAACTTTACTCTTCAAAAGAATACATATCTCGTCACCCTAGCTAGACTATAATTTCTTCAACAAGCTCCGCAGTTATTGTTTTGTTTAATTTTTTAGAAATTATAAAATAGGTTATTAGAAAATTAAATTATAATTTGAGCCACCCCCTTAGTACGTAACACAAGGATTCCTTCTTTATTTTGTACCTCTATGGTTAAACTATGCCTTCAATTATTGTACAATAAAAAAATTATTGTGCGATGAAACTTTCCCTCCGGTTGATCTTGTTTCTCCTAGAAATAATGTTAATTGTTCCTAAGTGTTTGTAACGGAAAACTGAAAGCGTTTTAGGTATAATAATAATACGCACCTCTGAATGGTTAATCACTGCCGCCAAGACTAGTTTCTAAAAGCAAATCTAATTTAATTTAGTACTTAAGAGTGTTCTGTGATCTAATACCTAATTGACAACAGATTTAAACTAAAACACTAAAATATAAGTATTGTCTGTACTCTACACTGTCGAACAACATAAGAGCGTTACATGCGTTGTCGATGCCAATCGTGTAAACTCGGAGCTCCTACAAATCTGTTCCCCAGATTCTTGTCCTGTGGATCCCGTCCGGCCAACTTATGTAATTGAATATATTATTCAGAAGGATTTCTTGCATTACATTTTCCTATTTACGAGTTAAATTTATTAAATATAACATATTTTTCAGTTTATTATAAGAAGTTTTTATGTATACTCGTACTCCATTGCTAGTTTATAGCAAAAAAATTAGAAAATAAACTTACATTTGCAAAATCTATTTTGTCGCCTGTGATAAATTGGCGGGACAGGCTCACCTCAGAAAGCTAAGAAGCAGGCTATTTCTTGTTATTTTTTGAAATTGTAGCTCTCTGAGACATTTTTCGATCTAACAAATGTTAATTTTTAATTTGTTTATTTATTTTTACTATTATTTATTTTTCATAACATTATTTATTTAGTCTACAAAATGTAAATTAAGCCCATAAATAGAAGGTTTTATTCCAGGAAATGGATTTTTACCGAATATTTAAACATTTTATTAGGCCGCCATTTTGTTTTACCAGAAAGGATTCGTACTAAAAATTTACCAGTTAATCGCTATTTAACACTTCATTTTTGTGCAAAATTTCAAGCCCATTGGATTAGTAGTTTTTTGGTACTGAATTTTTTTTGTTCCGCCATAATGAATTTACACAAACATTTTACGAGTTTATCCCTATGTCACACTGTATCGATAAGTAATTTCTTCATATTGACATTTGAAGTCAATAGGAAGAGTAAGTAGCTTTTGATCTATGCCGTGTATAGACAGACAGCTTGAAAAGTGATTTTTTCACAATTACAATTAATACTCTCTTCTTACGTGGGAGACAAAAATATATAAAAGCTGTAAAAATTATTGTTTTGATATGTTTCTATTATTGTTTTTCCGCTCAGTTTAATTACTTAATGTATTTTTGTTATAGTCGAATGCGGTCTTATCGTGCGGGTCCAAAGGTCACCAATATTATGAATCAAATCAGAAAACACAGTGAATACCAAAATGTTGTGTGATTCTTTTATCGAACTATTAAATCTCGATGGGCTATTTACAAATATACAGGAAGAAAGAAAATAGTTTTTTTTATTATATTGCGCAATATTATTAAGATAGCCACTTAATATTATTTTATATATTAAATGCCGAGGGACTAAATAAGAAAATTCGCTAAATAGATATTTGGCTAAAATTTTTTGGTTGGCAAAAACAAAAATACACAAAACGGCAAGCGCCTTAATAAAGTCGGAAGGCGGTTCGAATCAGTGGAACAATCAGGATATGTTCTGTTTATACCGCCACTTAATGAAAGTGATATTTTTTTATCAATAAACAAAAATTATGAGCCCCGCTTGACCTAAAAATCTAACCACTTATACAGTGTCATTTATTTAAATGCGGCCACCCCTGGGCAAAGAAAACTTGTTTTTTTTTTCTATTGTGATAACAAAAAAATTTTATTTTGCAAAAATATTATACACTTTTGTTAAAAACACAAGATAATTAGTTATTACCTCCCTGAGATTTTTTCAGATCTTTACGTTTAAGGGTCCCTATATGCCGGAAAACATGTTTTCTCAATTCTGTCTGTCTGTAGGTATGTCTGTTCGTCAGTCTGTCTATTCGCGGCATAGCTAAAAAACTACTTGTCCGATTTCTTCGAATTTCAGTCTAAAATTAAGGGCCATGCATGCGAAAAACACACGCTATATATATATATATATATATATATATATATATATATATATATATATATATATATGAACCAAAATCATTGATGAAGATAACCTGTATCAGAAATTAATTATCAAAGAAATGATTCACATAAAAAAAGAAAAAAATGTAGTAAATGACAAACAAGACATAAAAAATGTAAGTCAAATATACCACAATTCGATATTTTAGTATAGTTTTAACTTCGTCTAAGCCATTATTTTTAAAATTTAGTATATCATTGTGAATGTCTGATTCTACTCTAAGGTTTAAATAAAAAAATTGCAAAAAATTATCTTTAAATTCCTCAAGAAAAAACGTACTACGATAAGAACACCTTTTTACCTAAAATTGTGCCATGAGTTGCCTGGCAAACCACTAACTTGCTACCTATCATTCAAATATAAATAAATAATCAACATGTATTTTTCGAGGTATGTAACCTTAGTTTATTAATTTTGTAATAATTATTGTCAATAGTATAAAATTTTAAATCAGTTTTAGAAAAATTGTCATTTTATAATTAGACCACTAGATGTTTTTTAAATTAATTGTAGATAGGTAAGGAAAGGCATATATACCAAAAAAAAAAAAGTAAAGGAATGAGCAATTTTTGAGAAAGCCTACTATGATAGGCGAAACGTCAAGTTAATCCCATTGTTTGATTTTGCAAATAAACCTATACCCAAGAAAGAAGTCGAATTAATATATACCGAGTTTAAGAAACAAATTGAATAATTATATATATATATATATATATATATATATATATATATATATATATATATATATATATATATATATATATATATATATATATATATATATATATATATATATATATATATATATATATATATATATATATATATATATATATATATATATATATATATATATATATATATATATATATATATATATATATATATATATATATATATATATATATATATATATATATATATATATATATATATATATATATATATATATATATATATATATATATATATATATATATATATATATATATATATATATTACCCAGCGGAGTAGTTGTTTTTGTGATTCCATCTGGATCATTGTGTCTGCTGTGATGCAGAACATGTTCCAAACAAAGATCATTTTCTTGTGATGACGTTGGTGTACGTGGAATGAAAACATACTATCATTTAATGCTCCCAACGAAAGCCAGGAGTCGCAATGTAATTCAATGCCGGTCGTGGTATTAGCCCGCAGAGTAGTTGTTTTTGTGATTCTATTTTGTGCCTTTGCCCTACACGGCGCTCGCTAGTCTATGGCGGCCTGATGAGCTCTAATAAGAGTGAAATCGCGATCGTCGTTTGACTAAGCTGGATCATTGTGTCTGCTGTGATGCAGAACATGTTCCAAACAAGGATCATTTTCTTGTTATGACGTTGGTGTACGTGGAATGAAACCATACTATCATTTAATGCTCCCAACGAAATCCAGGAGTCGCAATGTAATTCAATGCCGGTTGTGGTATTAACCAGCGGAGTAGTTGTTTTTGTGATTCCATTTTGTGCCTTTACCCTACACGGGGCTCGCTAGTCTATGGCGGCCTGATGAGCTCTAATAAGAGCGAAATCGTGATCGTCGTTTGACTAAGCTGGATCATTGTGTCTGCTGTGATGCAGAACCTGTTCCAAACAAGGTTATGACGTTGGTGTACGTGGAATGAAACCATACTATCATATATATATATATATATATATATATATATATATATATATATATATATATATATATATATATATATATATATAACTTGTGCATGAAAAAAAAACATAATTTACTTCCGAAGAAGGTTAAAAAATGTACACGAAAAAATCCAAAGGCAAAACACTTAAGTTACAATGCAAAAATGGATATTCATAATGCAATTTATGATTTATACACGTCAAAGACTAATATAATCCTTCAGAAACTTTTTAATACTATAGACTAAAATATATCATCATCAATTAAAAAGTCCTCATCTTCTGAGTCGTCCTCAAATGGCGCAATGAGCATTGGTGCTATTTCGACATCTAGAACACGTTTTCGATTCCACCAATCCCATATTAATTTCTCCGTATATTCCACAGATTTCTTCCAGTACTCCGGCGTAATATAATTTAATGAATCTTGCCAAACAATTTACACTTCATCTGATGTAAGACCATCGTTCACGTGTTTTTCGTAATATGACTTTGCCCCAGCCCAACCTCATGTCCATTTTCTCGTAATATTTCATCTACGACATATATTGTTGGTTTTTTAATAGATTTTGCGATTAAAAGAAGTTCTAGTTTCAGCATATTGGTTAAAGGATTTTGTTTTTGTTTTATTAGCCAGTCATAAATACAACTTTTCTTCCAGGATGAAGTAGGTTGCTTATTTAAAATTCTTGAATGAAAAGATGCATTCTCCAGAATGATTAAAGATGGAGCATCTAAATTTGGAATCAGTTGTTCTTTTAACCTCTTTTCAAACAGTTCACAGTTCATATTATCATGGTAGTCCATACTTTTGGATGTTGAAGAAAACAGTAAACTTGCACCTGGGAGAAATCCTGTTGAAAAACCTGCATGCAAGATGATAAACTTTTTCCCGTACCCCGTCCCTTTTTTCTCTTGACACTCTTTACAGACTCGTCCTGCCAAGATTTCGAACCACTTCCTTTAGAAAATATCCAAGTCTCGTCTAAAAATACCACTTTTCTAAATTTTGAGTTAACATTTTCCGTGTATTTCTTTAAAAACTGGATACGCTGACTTGCTATATGTGGCAACTCGAATAAAAATCTTAGATTACAGTTCTTTTTATATCGAAAACCCAATATTTTTATTAATTTTGACAACGATTTTAGTCCAATTTCCAATATCCCTCGATTTTTTAAAGCTTCTTTTAAAACTTGAAGGGTTATATTACTTTTTGATATGTATAAGTCGTAAATTGCATTACGAACATCCATTTTTACATTGTAACTTAAGTCATCTGTCTTTGGCTTTTTTCGTGTATATTTCTTAATCTTCTTCGATAGTAAATTATGCTTTTTTTTATGCACAATTTTCTGCATAGTCCTTATACCGATTCCCAGAGCTTTTGCTACTGTCTCCTGGGTATTGGCCGGTGAATATTCATTTTCGTAATATTTTATTAGATTTAATACTATTTTTTTCGCTTGTGGATGCAAAAAACCCGAAAATTGTTTTCTATTACTCATTTTGTCACTGACTTGTCAATCTGACTTTGCAGTGACATCGCTCAAAGATTTTCGCAACTGCTGGTATTTATATGTTTACCCCTTTTTTTCATATGAAAATATCATAGGTCTATCTAATTCATCTTCCGGATTTTATACGGAGGATATGATTACATGTAATAAAAGAAAAACAAACTTAAAAAGTTTGTCGTTCATAAATCGTATGACCCGCACGATAACACTGCTTTTGACTGTATCTTTTCATCTAACAGCCGCCGGAGATGTTGCCGAATGTAGAGCTCTGTTGCTGAACACTGCGTTGCACCGAGAACTGTCTTTGAATATTTTGCTTTTTGTTAACCCATTTAGAATATTTTTCGTCAGAACTACCATTAACCGTTGAATATAGAATATATGACGTATTCGCCAACTGGAGACAACGCGTTCGATATGTAGCTCAACCCCTGGTCTTACTTAAAATAATGCAAGTACAATGGAAATTATTTATAAGGGCGTGAACTTTCTTTTTTTTATAATTAGTGTCTAAAGTATTTTCACTCCTCAAATTAACTCCAACATAAGACAACGTGATTTATAAATAACGTAAGATATTTCCTGAATTAACTACACTATGTAATTTATTTTGCATTCATCTAATCTTAATTTATCGTATTTAAGTAGTAAAATTGTGAATCAAAAGCTGCTGTCATCGGTATTTTCTGTCCACTTAAAATAGTCTAGGAAAATTATTATAAAATATGTAAAAAAGTAAAATATGGGTTTATAAACTACTTGTCGCAAACTGGTAATTATATTAACGTAAATTTAGGCAATCTATTGTCTTTTCCGCATCAATTAAATAAATATATTAATTAAACGTAACTAATTCTTTATCTTGTTGCAACTGATCTTTGTGAGAATAACAGATTTTATGTAAATACATCCAATAAATTAATTATCCCCTTCTACCAATATGCAAGTTTCGCTGTAAATTAAATTCAGTGAATTGCGTATGTTGGTCGCTTGAAGTGTTTGGGAACTGAATTGGTAAAAACAGAATGTTTGTCCATTGAAAGATCGAAATTCAATAAAATTGTAACGAAATTGTTTATAGAAGCCCTGATTTTTATTAAGCAGTTTTAATTCCTTTCGTCCTTGCTCAAACTGGATTTTTGTTTGGCTGAAAATTGTTTTTATGGTATAGGCTCTACCTTCTATCTTTCAGGATCTTATTTCTCTAAGTTTCCTCCTTTTTAATATTATACACTAAAATATATCTTTATCACTTATTAACGTTGATTTCTAAATTTTAAATTGCTTTATTTAAAATTTAAATGATTGGAGGGAATTTTTTTATATACCTAGTATCCATACAGAATTTTTGTTCAGCATAGTTATCAGTTGCATACTCACATTTTTCTTATTGAAAAGTAAGAACATGTTTCTTACTTTGACATTAAAATTTATCCGGATGGAAATGACATTTACCTGGATGGAAAGTGATTCACAATTCGTACTGATTTAATAGGTTTTATTAAACTATAACAAACAAACTATTATATATTTAAAAGTAACTAATGATTTGGAAAAAGGTAGTAACTACAAGAAAACTGTTTAAAAAAATTATTGTTGTAATTAACATGGTAGGTAAACGAAAATTGACAATTATAGGCATTATTAACTAAATTGGGAACATTTTGATGGTTAGTCTTTTTGGTGCTGGCAATAAGGTTGACACTTTTTCTTCTTAATTTGTCGTTTTGGTGCTGATTAACTGGTCCATTGTTGTCAACAATACTATCAGTTTCATTCGCGAAACTTGTAGAAGACAAGGGCGAAGGCGGAGGCGAAATTTCTCCTGTAGAACATAGAATTTGGTTGGCGATGCGTTTGTTGTTCTCTATGGAATCGTCCATATATGTTTCTACAACTGCTGTCGATTGCCATCCTCCGAGACATTTCAAATTAGTAATATCCACTCCAGCGTCGGCCAACATAGTAGTCAAAGAGCGTCTATAACAGTGTCCAGTAAAGGTATCTGGATTTGGAAGTCTCAAAAAAGCAGCCACGTGCGATGGCATCTTACCAAACTTATTAACGCCAGCAGGTTGAATATAGTCGAATGCCGTCTTATCGTGCGGGGGTCAAAGGTCACCAACATTATGAATCAAATCAGAAAACACAGTGAATACCAAAATGTTGTGTGATTCTCTTATCGAGCTTTTAAATCTCGATGGGCTATTTACAAATATACAGGGAGAAAGAAAATAGTTTTTTTTATTATATTACGCAATATTATTAAGATAGCCACTTAATATTATTTTGTATATAAAATGCCGAGGGACTAAATAAGAAAATTCGCTAAATATGTACTTGGTTAAAATTTTTTGGTTGGCAAAAACAAAAATACACAAAACGGCAAGCGCCTTAATAAAGTCGGATGGCGGTTCGAATCAGTGGAACAATCAGGATATGTTCTATTTACACTGCCACTTAATGAAAGTCAGATTTTTTTTTCAATCACTAAAAATTATAATCCCCGCTTGACCTAAAAATCTAACTACTTATACAGTGTCATTAATTTAAATGCGGGCCACCCCTGTGCAAACTAAACATGTTTCTTTTTTGTATTGTGATAACAAAAAACATTTATTTTGCAAAAATATTATACACTTTTGTTAAAAACACAAGATAATTAGTTATTAGTTCTCTCATGAGATTTTTTCAGATATTTACGTTTAAGGATTCCTAGATGCCGGAAAACATGTTTTCTCAATTCCGTGTGTCTGTAGGTATGTCTGTCCGTCACTCTGTCTGTTCGCGGCATAGCTAAAAAACTACTTATCCGATTTCTTCAAATTTCAGTCTTAAATTAAGGGCCATATATATATATATATATATATATATATATATATATATATATATATATATATATATAGATATAGATCTATATATTTATATTTATATATATATATATATATATATATATATATATATAGATCTATATATTTATATTTATATTTATATATATATATATATATATATATATATATATATATATATATATATATATATATATATATATATATATATATATATATATATATAGCCTGTATTTTTCGTTAGCCCCGAGTTTCTGGTAAAGCGATTTTACCGATTTTTATATATCAAATTTTGTCTTATAATTAATAAAAAAATTTGCTTATTTTAAACACGCTTTAAAATTGGAATAAGTATTGTATTATTATTTATTTATTGCCTACGAAATTACAAATGTACTAAAAAAGTAAGCAAAAAAATGATGTTAAATCTAATAAAAAAAAATTTAAATTAAAATTCACTTGCTAACATCCAGCAGCCAGTGGCAAAAGCTTTGAGAATCGGTATAGGGAATGTACAGAAACTTGTGCATGAAAAAAAAACATAATTTACTCCGAAGAGGGTTAAGAAATGTACACGAAAAAGTCCAAATGCAAAAGACTTAAGTTACAATGCAAAAATGGATATTCATAATGCAATTTATGATTTATACACGTCAAAGACTAATATAATCCTTCAGAAGCTTTTTAATGTTATTTAATATTATAGACTAAAATATATCATCATCACTTAAAAAGTCCTCATCTTCTGAGTCGTCCTCATCTTCTGAGTCGTCCTCAAATGGCGCAATGATCATTGTGCTATTTCGACATCTAGAACTCGTTTTCGATTCCACCAATCCCATATTAATTTCTCCGTATATTCCACAGATTTTTTCCAGTTCTCCGGCGTAATATATATTAATGAATCTTGCCAAACAATTTCCACTTCATCTGATATAAAACCATCGTTCACGTGTTTTTCGTAATATGACTTTACCCCAGCACATATTAATTCTATTGCGATAAACAGGCAATGGTATGGCGGCAATCGTAAAACCTCAGGTCTATTTTCCCGTAATATTTCATCTACGGCATATATTGTTGGTTTTTTAATAGATTTTGCCATTAAAACAAGTTCTAGTTTCAGCATATTGGGTAAAGGATTTTGTTTTTGTTTTATTAGCCAGTCATAAATATAACTTTTCTTCCAGGATGAAGTAGGTTGCTTATTTAAAATTCTTGAATGATAAGGTGCATTGTCCAGAATGATTAAAGATAGAGCATCTAAATTTGGAATCAGTTGTTCTTTTAACCTCTTTTCAAACAGTTCACAGTTCATATTATCATGGTAGTCCATACGTTTGGATGTTGAAGAAAACAGTAAACTTGCACCTGGGAGAAATTCTGTTAAAGAACCTGCATGCAAAATGATGAACCGTTTTCCCGTCCCACATCCCTTTTTTCTCTTGACACTTTTCACAGACTCATCCTGCGAAGATTTCGAACAACTTCAATTAGAAAATATCCAAGTCTCGTCTAAAAATACCACTTTTCTAAATTTTGAATTAACATTTTCGGTGTATTTCTTTAAAAAGTGGATACGCTGACTTGCTATATGTGGCAACTCGCATAAAAATCTTCGATTACAGTCCTTTTTATATCGAAAACCCAACATTTTTAACAATTTTGACAACGATTTTATTCCAATTTCCAATATGCCTCGATTTTTTAAAGCTTCTTTTAAAACTTGAAGGGTTATATTAGTTTTTGATGTGTATAAATCGTAAATTGCATTACGAACATCCGTTTTTACATTGTCAGTTAACTCTTCTGTCTTTGGCTTTTTTCGTGTAAATTTCTTAATCTTCTTCGGTAGTAAATTATGCTTTTTTTCAAGCACAATTTTCTGCACAGTCCTTATACCGATTCCCAGAGCTTTTGCTACTGTCTCCTGGATATTGGCCGGTGAATTTTCATTTTCGTAATATTTTATTAGATTTAATACCATTTTTTTCACTTGTAAACGGAAAAAACCCGAAATTTGTTTTCTATTACTTATTTTGTCACTGACTTGTCAATCTGACTGAAGTGACATCTCTCAAAGATTTTTGCAACTGCTGGTGTTTATATGAAAATATCATAGGTCTATCTAATTCATCTTCCGGATTTTATGCGTAGGATATGATTACATGTCGTAAAAGAAAAACAAACTTAAAAAGTTTGCCGTTGATAAATCTATGATTCGCACAATAACACTGCTTTTGACTATAATACATTTACCTTTTTGAAGATTGACGAAAAACATTTGATGCGGTGTACTTTTGGGACATGCACTTCTTGATTAAATTAAGATTTTTTCTTCAGTTATGACAAAGCTTCTACTCAGTTGAGTTTTGCTATCTGGTATTTTCACCAGAAACAAATCTGCTTGTTCGACTACGTTTTCACGCCTGCGGGCTCCAGGTATTCCAAAGAGTGTTGCGACTTTGATTAGTAAAAAAGTATCGTCAGGCGCAATGCTTAAAAAATTTTCAACATGTTCGTGATTTAAAATTTTAGACTTTTTTGGTCTAAAACCTGCCATTTTCTTTTTTAAATAGGCGATCAATTTAAGATGCCAGCTAATATCTACGCTTTTCTTAATTGTTAGCATAGATTTTATCATTGAGTACTTGGACTATATTGTAGAAGGTTAAAAATTCTTTGAAATTTCTTGAAAGTAAACTAGAGGCACCTCTTCTTTACTAATATTTTTGATTTTCTTGTTGGCGCATCATTTGATGAACTTTTCGTATTCCTGAATGTATCTGACTTTGGATTTTTCTGGAAGCAAATCCAAATCTACTTTTTTTGCTGCGTTCGTAATATGTTCTGGAACCCCGTCTTGCATGGTCAGATTGTCAAATTTACCTAAATTTATTGTAATAATGCAACATTACAGAAAATATGCACATATAAAAGCAACTAATGACAAATAAATAATATGTCGAAATGTCAGTTTGTTGATTTCTAACAATTGAGTTTAAGCGTCCTTAGTAACCTGGAAACCTGGTAGCTAACCAAAACGAAATGCATTAAGCCTGCTACACACTCTGAGATATCTATCAAAGACGGTTAATTAATAAACATTAAATTAATATTGAAATATTACGTGCGGAAAAATTTTTCCACACAAGTGCGAGAAAGCGAATTTTCCGCATGGATATCGGTGCAGAGAATTGATTTTTTCGCATGGCTGTAGAAAAAAACTTTTTTAATGACAATCTACCAAAATGCAACTAATTTAGGTTTGTATGCTTGGCTTGTTTAGTACCATAGTAACCACTATCAAAATGTCAATTTGACTTTTTATTTGTTGATGGTGGCGAAGCTTGTGGTTATACAGGAGTCAATTTCTTACATAGTTATATTTGTCACAAAAAAAACGTCATTTGCATTTAAAAGGTACGGCTGCAAATAAAATAGTATACAAATATCGGTGAAAAGGTTTCACTTCAGTCACGAGAAATGGTTTTCTCTCGACATAAATGAAGCCCTGTCCACCTAGGTATGTCGTATAATATGAAATATACCGGGTGACCATGGTGGACTAATATACACCACCTTTTTGTTGTGTTTTTTAAAATATCCCTTTAAAATTTTGTTAGCTTGTATGGGACAACATTTGAAACTTTCAACTTAGTTGGTCATGCGACAAATATTAAGGCAATTCTGGGCACCTAATTTAGGCGTAGTTAGTAGCATAAGTAAGCAATATTGCTTTTAAAATAAAAATTGCCCAATTTTTCTTGATATAAAATAACTTCTTAAAATTATTTTTTTGTAATGTGGACCTATTTATTTTTAAAATCAAAAAAGCAACAGTATGTTTTTATTTAATTTTTTAATAAATACTGAATTGCTTTAGTAATTAACTTTAAATTTTTTGAAAGTGAAGCCACGTCTATTGATTTAAATTTTTAATATCAGTCGATACGTATGTAGTATGGGTAGTGTATTAAAGTAAAATATGCAAATAAATGGTTCTTTGTACCACAAATTCTAAAGCTAATTAAAGCCAACCATTTTTGCCAATAAATGCAATAAAAGGATATTGTTGCTATTTTGATTCTTAAAATAAATTGATCCAAACAATAACAAAATTCAATAATTTTTTTCTTTTTATAAATAACACTAAAAAGTTATTTTATAACAAGAAAATTTAGGGAATTTTGGTTTTAAATGCAATTTTCCTACTTCAAGTCTTAATGAGGAGCATTAAATAGCATCAAAGTTTGTGGCATGACCAACTAAGTAAATTAAAACGAATGCTTAGAGCTCCGCTATTTTTATCCGATTTCAAAGCTGATATTTAGATAATTTTACGCTTTATCGGAATGTAAATAAAAAATTGGAGGTTTTCGTTTAAAAATGCATAAATGGCGCCCCTTCTGGTTAAACTGGAAGTCAACAAAATTGTCAAACATGTGTTACAATTTAACAAAGAATGTCCCCAACAGGCTTACAAAATTTCAAATTGATTTTTAAATAACAGAGACAAAAAGTGGAGCATACATTAGTCCGTGGTCACGCGGTATATTAAAATAAACGAACATATTTGTTATTTTAGTTTGCCCCCATTCCTAAAAAAAAATTAATTATTTTATTGTATAATTGAGGTCATGGGTTCATAAACACTGTTATTTAAATATAAATAGGTTATATTTTAATTTAATGTACATGTTTTGAGTTTATAAAATATTAGCTTCTATTTTCTGTTTTATTTTTGATATTTCTTTCGTCTTCCAGGTCTTTACACAAGCGAACTCTCTGAGGCGCACGAAACGATACCCGTCAAAGTAAAAGAAAACGGCGATCACCTGTCTCATAACCTAACTCACCATCACAATTCTCTATCAGACGACTTTCTGAGGTTCAATCTTTCTATATTCGAACGAGATCATCATATTGTTCTCAGACCCAGTCAAGAATTTCTAGCTCCGGCTGTTATTATAGAATGGAGAACGAAAGACAAACATATCAGAAAAAGACTGAAAGATACTACTAGATACTGTCACTATCAGGGATATGTTCACGGAGACAGCCAAAGTATGGTGGCGATTTCGGCTTGCAATGGATTGGTAAGGAATAATTTGTTTTTGCTTTTTATTAGCGGATCAACTCTCCTTAATATCTAATTTACATTTACCAAGTAGCTAGGCTCAGTAGTTCGGCCTAAGTCGTAACTCACTTAACAACGTCACTTTTTTATCTTTAAACTCAATCAATTGTTTACACTGGTCGAGTTCAGCATACTTTTTAAACTCGCCTTTCTACTTTACAGTTTATTTAACCAACGTAAACTAGGCTGTAGTCAGATACCTGAATCAAGTAATTGGGCCTTTAGATACGTGACTCATTCAACAATCTCGTGTTTATTCGAATTTTAACTGCACCAAGTACCAACAAATCTGGAACAGGCCGAACTGGGCTTCCATTTATAAGTTTGCCTCTTTACTTTGCCATGTATTAATGAAAACTAGAGTTTAAGGATAAATAAATATAATTATAGTTTTTTTGCGAACTCCAGTTGTCAAATATATATATATATATATATATATATATATATATATATATATATATATATACAGGGTGTCCCAACTAAAAGTATCCACCCCAAATAACAAGTCGCCAAGACAAAAAAAAATAAAACGCTCGGACCCGTCGATTTTGCTTTTGAGGGGGAAACATTTTGCGCCTATTTTCGATTTCGCAACATCACCCTCTGAGCGGGGGTGAACTTCACCCCCAAAATGTTAAATGGAAAGGGGGGTCGAGTGATACCTTTTTTTGAAGGGTTTCCGACCCTGGTTACAACTGCCAAGTTTGAAGCCTCTGCTGTCATTCCCGAAGAAACGGCAGCTTGTCGAAAAAAAAATATTAATAAATTAACTGCAAGAGTTGGCTGCTCTAAATTTAGGGTATGATGCAGGCTAGTGAAAAGATTTTAATAATAATTACTCCGGACGAGAGGAAAATAAAAATAGTAAATGTAAATTAATGGGGAATTTTTGCGTTTAAGAAATGTTTTCTACAAAGACTAAATTATTTTATGAATTGTTCGAAATGTTCGCCATTTACTCCCTTGCAATGAAACAGACCGTTGCCAAAACGTTTAAGCTAACTTGTCGAATTGTCACTGTACAAATATTTAAAAAAAAATCAGCATTCCATTCTTACTGTTATCATAAAACATCAGCAACAAACAAAATAAAATCACATTTTTATCGTTTATTTAGTGTCAAGCATTCATGCGTTTATTATAGTTTGTGCATTTTATTTAAAATTTATTTTGTCTGAAAGTGTTAAAAGACGAAAGTTTCTAACAATTGCCTATGACGTTTACGATACAAGAGAGAATCGAAATTATTGTTCTTTACATTAGAAACAATAATTGTGCGAGAGCCGCAGCTGTAAGTTTTAATGAATCTCATCCCGAACATTCTTTGACTCATAGAAGTGTATTACAACTGTGGAACAAATTTTTCGAAACCGGCTCAGTTGTCAATAAAAAGCATGAAAGAGTAAGGCCAATAAGAAATGAAAATGTTGAGGTTGCAGTCCTTGGCCATGTTGCTATGGTCCCAAGTAACTCCATCAGAGAAACAGCTGCAATATCAGGAGTCTCCCGAAGCAGTGTTCACCGGATTCTAAAATCCCATAAGTCTCGACCCTTTAAATATCAATTGCTTCACGAAATGAACGAAGATGACTTTGATCGCAGAGTAGATTTTTGTGAGAATATTTCTGAAAAATTAAACAACCATACCATTTCATTGTATTGTTTTTCTGACGAAGCCACATTTTACTTAAAAGGAGAAGTAAACCGTCACAACTGCAGGTATTGGAGCGACAGCAACCCCCATTTATTCGGGGAAACCCATAGCCAGCATCCTTTAAAAGTAAACGTGTGGGCGGGAATTCTAGGCAATCACGTTGTTGGACCTTTTTTCACAGAAGGCTATTTAAATGGTGAAAGTTATTTAAATTAACTTGAAAATGCCATCGATCCGCAGATTACTGAGATTCTAGAAAACGACCAGGATTTAGCTGAAGATCAGATATTCTTTCAACAAAATGGAGCACCTCCTCACTACGCTCGTCCGGTAAGAGATTTTCTTGATAATACTTTTCCCGATCACTGGATTGGAAGAAGAGGTCCCATCGAATGGCCGGCACGATCACCTGATTTGACGCCGTTGGACTTCTTTCTTTGGGGACACTAGAAAACAAAGATTGTTAAGGTGCAGCCAGAATCACTTGAGGATTTAAAACAGCGAATAGTAGCTGAATGCCGTCAGTTAACACCTGAAACATTTCAAAATGTTCGAGAGGAATTTTAAAGCAGCCAACTCTTGCAGTTAATTTATTAATATTTTTTTTTGGACAAGCTGCCATTTCTTCGGGAATGACAGCAGAGGCTTCAAACTTGGCAGTTGTAACCAGGGTCGGAAACCCTTCAAAATAAGGTATCACTCGACCTCCCTTTCTATTTAACATCTTGGGGATGAATCTCACCCCCGCTCAGAGGGTGATGTTGCAAAATTGAAAATAGGCGCAAAATGTTTCCCCCTCAAAAGCAAAATCGACGGGTCCGAGCGTTTTATTTTTTTTTTGTCTTGGCGACTTGTTATTTGGGGTGGATACTTTTAGTTGGGACACCCTGTATATATATATATATATATATATATATATATATATATATATTTATATATATTTTTTTTTATTTCCAAGCAGTAACAATATCACCTGTTACAATTGTTTACTGGATCAACTCATATTCGACGACAATAAAATGGACTATAAATAACCATTTCGTAGATTTAGACTAATATGAGATGGATTGTGTAACTATATATACATTATATACAGATATATATATATATATATATATATATATATATATATATATATATATATATATATATATATATATATATATATATATATATATATATATATATATATATATATATATATATATATATATATATGTATATATATATGTATATTTTATATATATATATATATATATATATATATATATATATATATATTTTTGTCGGTATTTTCTTGGGTATAGGTTAATATAAAACCAGTTCTATAATTTTACATCGACGTTTCGCTCACCATATTGAGCTTTCTCAAGATGAAAATTTATTTCCATTTGGATATGTTCCTGAGAGAATTTGCCATGCCATCTCCGTAAGCCTCTTCAATGTTTTTGAAAAAGGTTGTTGTTGATGTTTGCATCTTTAACCCTTGCAACTTTATAATTCGTTTTTTTCTTTAACCTTATGAAATATTTTTGTCGGTATTTTCTTGGGTATAGGTTAATATAAAACCAGTTCTATAATTTTACATCGACGTTTCGCTCACCATATTGAGCTTTCTCAAGATGAAAATTTATTTCCATTTGGATATGTTCCTGAGAGAATTTGCCATGCCATCTCCGTAAGCCTCTTCAATGTTTTTGAAAAAGGTTGTTGTTGATGTTTGCATCTTTAACCCTTGCAACTTTATAATTCGTTTTTTTCTTTAACCTTATGAAATATTTTTGTCGGTATTTTCTTGGGTATAGGTTAATATAAAACCAGTTCTATAATTTTACATCGACGTTTCGCTCACCATATTGAGCTTTCTCAAGATGAAAATTTATTTCCATTTGGATATGTTCCTGAGAGAATTTGCCATGCCATCTCCGTAAGCCTCTTCAATGTTTTTGAAAAAGGTTGTTGTTGATGTTTGCATCTTTAACCCTTGCAACTTTATAATTCGTTTTTTTCTTTAACCTTATGAAATATTTTTGTCGGTATTTTCTTGGGTATAGGTTAATATAAAACCAGTTCTATAATTTTACATCGACGTTTCGCTCACCATATTGAGCTTTCTCAAGATGAAAATTTATTTCCATTTGGATATGTTCCTGAGAGAATTTGCCATGCCATCTCCGTAAGCCTCTTCAATGTTTTTGAAAAAGGTTGTTGTTGATGTTTGCATCTTTAACCCTTGCAACTTTATAATTCGTTTTTTTCTTTAACCTTATGAAATATTTTTGTCGGTATTTTCTTGGGTATAGGTTAATATAAAACCAGTTCTATAATTTTACATCGACGTTTCGCTCACCATATTGAGCTTTCTCAAGATGAAAATTTATTTCCATTTGGATATGTTCCTGAGAGAATTTGCCATGCCATCTCCGTAAGCCTCTTCAATGTTTTTGAAAAAGGTTGTTGTTGATGTTTGCATCTTTAACCCTTGCAACTTTATAATTCGTTTTTTTCTTTAACCTTATGAAATATTTTTGTCGGTATTTTCTTGGGTATAGGTTAATATAAAACCAGTTCTATAATTTTACATCGACGTTTCGCTCACCATATTGAGCTTTCTCAAGATGAAAATTTATTTCCATTTGGATATGTTCCTGAGAGAATTTGCCATGCCATCTCCGTAAGCCTCTTCAATGTTTTTGAAAAAGGTTGTTGTTGATGTTTGCATCTTTAACCCTTGCAACTTTATAATTCGTTTTTTTCTTTAACCTTATGAAATATTTTTGTCGGTCTTTTCTTGGGTATAGGTTAATATAAAACCAGTTCTATAATTTTACATCGACGTTTCGCTCACCATATTGAGCTTTCTCAAGATGAAAATTTATTTCCATTTGGATATGTTCCTGAGAGAATTTGCCATGCCATCTCCGTAAGCCTCTTCAATGTTTTTGAAAAAGGTTGTTGTTGATGTTTGCATCTTTAACCCTTGCAACTTTATAATTCGTTTTTTTCTTTAACCTTATGAAATATTTTTGTCGGTATTTTCTTGGGTATAGGTTAATATAAAACCAGTTCTATAATTTTACATCGACGTTTCGCTCACCATATTGAGCTTTCTCAAGATGAAAATTTATTTCCATTTGGATATGTTCCTGAGAGAATTTGCCATGCCATCTCCGTAAGCCTCATCAATGTTTTTGAAAAAGGTTGTTGTTGATGTTTGCATCTTTAACCCTTGCAACTTTATAATTCGTTTTTTTCTTTAACCTTATGAAATATTTTTGTCGGTATTTTCTCATATATCAACAACAACCTTTTTCAAAAACATTGAAGAGGCTTACGGAGATGGCATGGCAAATTCTCTCAGGAACATATCCAAATGGAAATAAATTTTCATCTTGAGAAAGCTCAATATGGTGAGCGAAACGTCGATGTAAAATTATAGAACTGGTTTTATATTAACCTATACCCAAGAAAATACCGACAAAATATATTTCATAAGGTTAAAGAAAAAAACGAATTATAAAGTTGCAAGGGTTAAAGATGCAAACATCAACAACAACCTTTTTCAAAAACATTGAAGAGGCTTACGGAGATGGCATGGCAAATTCTCTCAGGAACATATCCAAATGGAAATAAATTTTCATCTTGAGAAAGCTCAATATGGTGAGCGAAACGTCGATGTAAAATTATAGAACTGGTTTTATATTAACCTATACCCAAGAAAATACCGACAAAAATATTTCATAAGGTTAAAGAAAAAAACGAATTATAAAGTTGCAAGGGTTAAAGATGCAAACATCAACAACAACCTTTTTCAAAAACATTGAAGAGGCTTACGGAGATGGCATGGCAAATTCTCTCAGGAACATATCCAAATGGAAATAAATTTTCATCTTGAGAAAGCTCAATATGGTGAGCGAAACGTCGATGTAAAATTATAGAACTGGTTTTATATTAACCTATACCCAAGAAAATACCGACAAAAATATTTCATAAGGTTAAAGAAAAAAACGAATTATAAAGTTGCAAGGGTTAAAGATGCAAACATCAACAACAACCTTTTTCAAAAACATTGAAGAGGCTTACGGAGATGGCATGGCAAATTCTCTCAGGAACATATCCAAATGGAAATAAATTTTCATCTTGAGAAAGCTCAATATGGTGAGCGAAACGTCGATGTAAAATTATAGAACTGGTTTTATATTAACCTATACCCAAGAAAATACCGACAAAAATATTTCATAAGGTTAAAGAAAAAAACGAATTATAAAGTTGCAAGGGTTAAAGATGCAAACATCAACAACAACCTTTTTCAAAAACATTGAAGAGGCTTACGGAGATGGCATGGCAAATTCTCTCAGGAACATATCCAAATGGAAATAAATTTTCATCTTGAGAAAGCTCAATATGGTGAGCGAAACGTCGATGTAAAATTATAGAACTGGTTTTATATTAACCTATACCCAAGAAAATACCGACAAAAATATTTCATAAGGTTAAAGAAAAAAACGAATTATAAAGTTGCAAGGGTTAAAGATGCAAACATCAACAACAACCTTTTTCAAAAACATTGAAGAGGCTTACGGAGATGGCATGGCAAATTCTCTCAGGAACATATCCAAATGGAAATAAATTTTCATCTTGAGAAAGCTCAATATGGTGAGCGAAACGTCGATGTAAAATTATAGAACTGGTTTTATATTAACCTATACCCAAGAAAATACCGACAAAAATATTTCATAAGGTTAAAGAAAAAAACGAATTATAAAGTTGCAAGGGTTAAAGATGCAAACATCAACAACAACCTTTTTCAAAAACATTGAAGAGGCTTACGGAGATGGCATGGCAAATTCTCTCAGGAACATATCCAAATGGAAATAAATTTTCATCTTGAGAAAGCTCAATATGGTGAGCGAAACGTCGATGTAAAATTATAGAACTGGTTTTATATTAACCTATACCCAAGAAAATACCGACAAAAATATTTCATAAGGTTAAAGAAAAAAACGAATTATAAAGTTGCAAGGGTTAAAGATGCAAACATCAACAACAACCTTTTTCAAAAACATTGAAGAGGCTTACGGAGATGGCATGGCAAATTCTCTCAGGAACATATCCAAATGGAAATAAATTTTCATCTTGAGAAAGCTCAATATGGTGAGCGAAACGTCGATGTAAAATTATAGAACTGGTTTTATATTAACCTATACCCAAGAAAATACCGACAAAAATATTTCATAAGGTTAAAGAAAAAAACGAATTATATATATATATATATATATATATATAAATATATAAATAATATATACAGGGTCAGTCAGATGTCTGGAAACGGTCAAATATCTCAAAAACCACTCAACCGATCTAAACTGTATGTGGTGATTAGGCATTGCCGAATTTTCCCGACCCTTTGGTGCATACCGCAATGTTGTCAGATTTTCAGTTTTTCGGTAAACTAACCTAACTTTTTTTTTTCAAATCAAATGTTATGTTTTTTAAGCGTCATTTATTTCTCGTATTATCCTTAGTATAACTCCAAAATTACAGACTTTTATCTTGATCCGTTAAATGTTAAATTTGTTAAATGTTCTTAAAAATACATCAACAAATTAGGAATTAAAAAACTAAAATAATTGAATAATAAATAGCTTGACAGTATCCTAAACGGTCAATAAATTCTATAGTATTTTCTAGCCATTCAGGGGGTATTCCTTCTATTTCAGCTCTGATCCTTCCCATTGGATCTTCAAGGTTCTAGGGCTTCGTTTTGTACATGGTTATTTTTAGGTGACCCCAAAGGAAAAAGTCAAGTGGATTTAAGACCAGTAAGTAAGCAGGCCACACGACAACCTCCACTTTGTCCAATCCAGGGTCCCGGAAACGTTGTGTTTAAATAATTTCTAACAGCAACTGCGAAATGCGGTGGTGCCCCATCATACGTGGCCAAATCCATTAGGAAAGATATTGTTACATGCTGGAATAATTTGGTTTTCGAACAGCTGTAGATAAAGTATCTCATTTATATTTCCTTGAATAAAAAAGGTCCAATAATGCGATTACTTAATATGCCAGCCCTCACATTAAATTTTTCGGGAAATTGCGTTTGGACCTCCATCATCCAAGTGGATTGTTTTGCAGACCAATAACAACAATTATGCCGATTTATAAAACCGTTTAGGCATACGCGATTTCCCGACAAAGTCAATGTGTGTGGGCTGGCATATTAGGTAGTAGCCTTATTGGACCCTTTTTCATTCAAGGAAATATGAATACATGAATATGAAATATTATTTATCTACAGCTGTTGGAATACCAAATTATTCTACCATTAAACGATATTTTTCCTAACGGTTTTGGCCACGTATGGTTCCAAATTATTTAAATACGACGTTTTCGGGACACTGGATTGGGCGAAGGGAGGGTTTCAAGTGGCCTCCAAGTTCACCGGATTTAAATCCGCTTGACTTTTTCCTTTGGGGTCACCTAAAAATGACCGTATACAAAAGGAAGCCAGAGAACCTTGAAGATCTAATGGGAAGGATTAGAGCTGAAATAGAAGGAATACTTACGGTAGAGCTCCAAAACACTATTGCGAAAATTATTGACCGTTTAGGATACTGTCATGCTGTAGAAGGACAACATTTTCAACATCCTATTAATCATTACATTATTTTAGTTTTAGTTTTTTAATTCCTAATTTGTCGATGTATTTTTAAAAACATTCAATAAATTTAACACTTAACGGATCAAGATAAAAGTTTGCAATTTTGGAGGTATACTAAGGATAATACAAGGAACAAACCACGCTTAAAAAAACATATCATTGGATTTAAAAAAAAAACTTAGGTTAGTTTACCGAAAAACTGAAAATCTGACAACATTGCGGTATGCACCAAAGAGTCGGGGGAATTCGGTAATACCCAATCAGCATATATGGTTCTTGAGATATTTGACCGGTTCCAGACATCTCTCTAACCCTCTATATATATATATATATATATATATATATATATATATATATATGTACATATATACATACAAGGTTCCGGTATTTTGGATTTAATACTGATACCCCCCAAGGAAACTGCCTGATAAGCCTTGCCGCGACAGATACTACAGTAGCAGAAGGCTCCTTGGCCCTTAAACAAACATATCGTCATGTTTTGGTCGTTTCCCGACACAATGGTAAAGGAATACATTTCCTTACCTTTAGTTCTTTCGTTTCGTGCGAAATATATATATATATATATATATATATATATATATATATATATATATATATATATATATATATATATTTTTTTTGTCTAGAATGTGAATGTTGATATGTAGGTGGTGATTTTCAAGTAGTAACAGGTAACAGTAGGCACAGAAGATGAAAAAGTCAAATTTACCCAAAAAAATATTATATTAGCAACCGGTTTCCTGAATAAGTCGCATCATCAGGCTACAAGATTAAAAACAAAAAACACGACTATAAGCACGGAAGCTATTACATACATTTTATGTCAGAAAAATAATACATATATATGTATTTTACTTACGTATATACTTAGTATTAATATTTTGGTAGGTACAAGGTTGAGTTAAGAAGTTCGCAAGTTTCATTACTTTTTCAGCACAAAAATTCTTCATTATGATGATTTTGACAAAATGAAAAAAACAAAATTATGTGCAGTGTTGCCAAACTCACCTAATATTCTACAAAATATATATTGCATGCTTTAATGATGGTTCTATCAACGAACCTGGGTTAACCCAACTCTAATAAGACAAATCCACCTAACAATATATTTTTTTTTTAATTCTTATTTTAATCGAGACACGAGATTTTGTTGGAGCACTACCGCGCGATTCCTTTCCAGCAACCCTAACCTAACTAAAATAAACAAACTATTTGGAAACCTGCTTGCAACATGGCAACACTGTCCACATATGCATTTGACATTTAAAACTTGACAATCCTTCTATATCTCCTATAATTTCGGAATATAAAAACAAAGTTAGTTTTATTGACAATGAAAATTAGTGGAAGCTGTTTATTTTAGTAACTTGTAAAGGGAGACAGGCTTAAAACTTCCTCAAACTCCGGTAAACTTTAAGTAAATACGATCAGAAGAAGGCGAATAAAGAAAGTGGGAACTGTTACGAGTTTCCACTTTTAAACTATTGTATAAACCATGGTATATCATTTCAAATTAAAGAAAGCTACACATGCCTGGGTTTACTAACGACACAAGAACCCCTTAATTTAATTCCTCTAGACCATCCCTCTTTCTATCCAATCCGCGCTGCATTGCATGAGGACAGACGGAATGTGGAATAATAAAAATCCGCCAATCTTGTCTAAAACACTAGAGAAGGTTTATGCTACTTACTTATCTTATTTTCTCATGGGGCGCGGGAATTCGGTTTATGGATGCGTTTTGTTTAGTTTTTATATTACGGTTTTCTAAAATGTATACACATATCATTAATAAATATATAGTAACTCAACAGATTCGATTTTCAGCTAATTGGTTAGGTTAGGTCAGGTCTAAAAATATTTCTCCGATTTGTAATATTTCATGTTGTAGAATTAATAAAAAAAACTCCTATATTACTTTGGCTCATATTGCCAAAAAACCCTCAGTCTAATAACTTATTCGACCAGATTCTGACCAGACTATTAAATTAATTAATTGTTTACTAATTGTTTACATATACATTAATTAGCATTGACATTGAGGAGAAAACTACAAAACAGTAAGCATTTTTCTATTATAAATACAGCCACGTTTTTCGAGTGAAACCAGACTTGACTTGGTCTCAATTAACTTCCTCTGAACCTTGGCGGCATAAGCTTCTTTATTCCTAAAAACGTCCTCCCCTAATTCAGTTTAAGTGCGGGACACGAAAGAAAACCGGGCGGTACTTAAAATAAAGGTTCATAGTCTTAAGCAAGCGGAAAAGTAAAATTTGTGTACGCAAGTAAATTTTATGTTATTTTATTTGTTGTAATAGTTTGCTGCTCGCCTATAAAGTGCGCCAGCTAAGTGGTCCACTTGTAATTGGGGTGTGCCTAGAGTCTTCATGCACTTGCCGCTAGAAGGTTCTAGCTATTTCCAGTGGCGCCTATACATTTCGAGCATTTCTTTTCATTTCTATATAAATGCGTTGCATTGAATTTGAATTATTATTTCAATGTAACAATGGCAAGCAAAAGAGGAAAAACAATTCGAAGCGGTGCTCGTGAAGTTATTGCGGGCGTTATAGAGGCCTGTACTAAAGAAGCTGAAAATAATAGTTTGACTATTCCAATTCAAAATCGAACAAAACGCGCTGCATTTTCCACTGGTGTTTCGGAAAGTAGTGTAAGATAAATTCGAAGAGAACACAATGATGGCTCATGTTCTACTTCACCTTTAAAATCTCCTGATAAAAAAAGATCCCGATTATCATACAAAGATAAAATTGACGATGGTGATTTTCAAGTAATTCGACGAACAATAGAGGATTTTTATATAAACTTGAAGAAAATTCCGACCTGCAAACCTCTACTTGAGAGACCAAATATTTTTCACTGGCGAGTGAAATATCTATCAATTGTAAAGCAATATAGGCAAAAAAGGACGCAATATTGTGTATCTAGACGAAACCTGGGTAGATAATGATATGACAGTGAACAAATGCTGGCAAAGTGAAAGTGTTACAGGTGTTGTTCAGAGAATCCGCTCTAGTAGTCGCTTTATTATAGTTCATGCTGGTTTAGAAGCCGGATTTGTTTCAGGTGCTGCTTTGGTTTTTCGCTCGGGACTAACAACTGGAGACTATCATGGACAGATGAAAAGAGATAATTTTGAAAAGTTGTTGCTCGAGAAGCTTCTACCTAACATTCCCCCCATATCAGTCGTGGTAATGGATAATACGTCTTATCATTCTCACCTAGAAGATAAAGTGCCAACTAAATACTCTACAGAAGCTCATTTGATATCGTGGCTTAAACCGAAAAATCTTGTCATACACCTTTAAGGCTGCCTCCATACATGTGCGACCTCAACCCTATTGAACTTGCATGGGCAGGAATAAAAAAATATATTCGAGAGCGCAACACCGGTGAACTTTCAATTAAAGATTTAAATAAAATAACGTTAGAAGCGGTTGACTCAATATCGGCTGAAAATTGGAAATCGTATGAATTGATACGATTGAAGATAAATACTGGGAAGTAGAAACGGTTATTGATGATTTAGTTATCACACTGGGATCTTCAAGTGGTGACGACGAAACCTCATCATTTTCAGAGGAAGACAACGATTCAGAAGGAATCGAACCATTAGAATCACAGCCGTCAACCTCAAAAATGGCTTAGTTTTTTTTCATATATTTTGTAAAATTGTTCATAAAGTAGCTGATAATAAACTGCTTCAAAATAATTAATTTTCTGTTCAATACCGGTGTCAAAAAATATCTAATATTGCAATTAATATTTGAAAAACTACAGAACTCATATTTTTCTACAATTAACACATCAATGTAGTTATAGTAGGGAAGCCAGCACTGATTCCAGTGAACAAGATTTATCAAAAATTTAACTTATGCAGTTCGACTTTGGGCTATTCGGGTATGCCAAAAGTGACTGTTTGTCTCCGTCTGTCATATTACTTTGTACAGGAGGCGTCATTGTGAAGTCCTATACAGGGCGTTTCCTAATTGCGTGCTAATGTTAAAGGGGGTGATTCTTGGACATTTTTAAGAAAAAAGTTTAATATGAACCTAAAAGTCGTAACTTTGGAGATACAGGGTTTTACATAGGTTTTAAAAAACATTCTTTTTAAATCCTAATTCTGATGCTATTATAGATAAATAACTGTGTGAAATTTGATACACGTCGTTTATGCACAAAAGAGCTTTTTTTATTAACAATCAATTTTTGAAATTTCTACCAGTGCGGTGCATATGTAATTAACCTGGGTAAATCAGTATGCTCCTTATTGCATAGAAGACGTGTATCAAATTTCATGCAGTTATCTACAATAGCATCAGAATTGGGAGGAAAAAAACGTTTTCTTTTTAAACTTTACCATCCTGTATCTCAAAAGTTAAGACTTTTAGGACATAAAAACACCACCTTTAACATCAGCACGCAATTAGGAAACGCCCTGCATAGTACTTCACAATGACGACCCCAGTATAAAGTAATACGACACACGAAGACAGACGGCTACTTTTGGCATACCCGAGTAGCCCAAAGTCGAACTGCATAAATTAAAATTTTGATAAATCTCGTTCACTGGATCTGATGCTGGCTGCCCTTGTAAAATCTGGACTTGTAAATCGTGTATCATTATACTGGGTGGTCCAATAATAGTGGACGTAGGCAGTAGCCCGGGAACTGTTAGTGACAGAACTCAAGAAAAAATATATTTATAGGTAAATCGATCAAGAAAAATCAAAATTAAATCATTTTAAAATTCGAAAGTTCGCCGTTTTTGTAACACAAAAGAGATATAGAAGTGCGGTACACGAAAGAAAACAGACAAATATAATAAAGGGTTAATAAAGGTTCATTAATTATCTGAAGTGCGTATAATCAAAAAGGTGTACCATATTATTTAAAGAACGACGGGACACCACTGGTTTAAAGAGATTTCTTGGCCGACCTTCCTAAACCAATTGACTCCGCCCGGTTTTCTTTCGTGTCCCGCACTATATTATAAATCTCAGATTCCCAAAAGTATTTAATACTTCTAAAGCTCTAATACTAAAGTTGCCTGAGCGTAATGTATTCTAAAAGTTAAATGAGTAATAGTTATTCCATGAACCTCAGTAATAACCCAAAGAAGATGATGCTACGCCTAATTCTCTACAGCCAAGTGTAATAATCAAGCCAAGCAATATACAGTTCAACCATTGCTTAGTTAACTGCGAGTTTTATTCCACAAAACCATTTGAGTTACGGAACCCAAAGATCGTATAGACTAAAAAAAAATTACGAGAATATAACTAAACCCATTGTAATTAATTTAGATGAGGAGAGCAACAGCGAAACAGATCTAGATATAGACTAACATTATAAATGTAAATATATAAGTAGTATCAACCAATCTGTATTATTTAGATTTTTTTCATTTGATTAAATAATTAATAAAAAGATGTCATACGAAACTCACTACTTGTTTGCCTTAGAACCACAATTCTGCATTAAATACATACATATCTAAAGCCCAATCCCTTACTGCATTGCCTACACAATGGGGTCGACCTAGGTAGTTTTATTACAGTCTTTCAGTCAGAATCATTTATCGTAAAATTTACCATATACACATTGCCCCCTTTGGCATGCACACTCTTGTAGAAAAAGGTCAATTAAGTTTGCCTTCCTATTTAAACTATTGTTAAAATTTCGCGTCATAAAATCATGCTTCAATTGACAATAATTACGTTAACGTAATTTCCATTAGCGATACCGAGCCATCGTCGTTGAAGAGCACCCTCTTATTTAAGACCGGTAGTCTCTGTCGGGCTCTAATTTGTGATTTATTGAAGGTGCGTAAATAAATGCCATGTCTGGTAATAACACCCGATATATAAGTGCTCTCCCTTATGAATAATAATGACCCCTCTCGCATTGAAATGAGATACGATAAAGCCGGAGAATATGGAAGGGACAGGTACAAAGAAATGACCCTCTTAAGGATGCTATTGTCGGATGAAGAACACGTTTTATTGGAAATGGTAGAAATATTTTCGTCCTGGAGAGTCTTTTGAGTGCATTTTATGTCTTATAGGAAATAGTGTCCTTAGAAAACTTTGCGATTTCTTCGTATGCATATAAACGCAAAATATAACAAGTATGTACCCAAATTATTTTTAAAAAATATGAGGTAGTTACAGTGGCGGCTCGTGAGTATATTGAAGGGTGAGGCTAACCATTTTGTTTAAATGTGAATAAATTTCCACGTCACCCATGAGGTATTATTCTGCGACGCGTTGACCTTTTTTTTTAATGGAGGTCATCGCCAATAGCCCTACTAAACCATTAAAAACTAAAAAAATAAACTCTAAAAAAAGTAAATAAAAAGTAAACAAAACAAGTAAAATATGTACACCTATCACTAAAATATAGCGGTGATTGCGATAATAAAAACATAATTTAGTTTATTAAAACTTAAAATAAATAGTTGTATGAAATAAGATAAAAAAACTACTTTTTGTACATTAAATCTATACGTCTGTCTTTTAAGGTTGCAAATTTATCTATAATTTGGTCGTAAAAGTTTTGGTCTTCACTAAGTTCTGACGGTAATTCCTGCTCTATTGACATCATTGCTAAACCCGAAAGCCGTTCTTGTGTCATTGTGTTTCTTAGGTAGGTTTTGATCCGTTTAAGACATGAAAAATTTCGTTCGGCCGATACACTTGTTGCGGGAATAGTTAAAACTAAATTAAAAAGCTTATATGCTTCCGCAAAAATTGCTTTAAAATCTTTAAATAACAAAGCTAGACTTTTTTCGACATCTAAATTTGAAAATTGTTCATCCCTATACAATACAGAAAGCTCATTCTTTAATCTATCTCTGTCAAAAATGTTTGGATAATTTTTTAATAAATTATTTAATAAGTCGTCTGGAAAGCATTTAACATATTCCGAATATTTTGTGCAATCGACTAAAGCAAAGAAATTTAAATTATTTAAATTTTCAAACCGCGTCCCTAATTGAAGAATTATACAATCTATTATTTCGAAATATAATATTTTATATTTAGTAAAAATATCAAAGTCGCTAGAACATTGCCCTCGACGTGTGTTAGTTGGCAGAATAGTGGCTTTTTTAGCAATATTGAAAAGTTCTTTGAAATGGTCCTCGTTTCTAAATTCAATAATTCGTTGCTTGGCAAGGTTTATTTGCGAAATGCAGTAATTTATATCTAAATGCTTTAACTGTAATATTTGAAACAGTACATCAGTGCAACTAAAAATTTGTATATAAATATGCGTTAAAAGGCAAAATTCGAAATCATTAAAATGCTTTAGAAATCCTTTTGCACCATTAATAGATTCTGTTCCAGAACTTAAGTCATTAATAATAGTTTCAAATACTATAATTAAATTGTCCCATTCATTAGCCACTAAGTTTAAAATTTTAGACCGTGTATACCATCGCGTTTCTACAGCTCGCGGAATTCTTTTACCTACTATCTGATTAAGCACAAAAGACCGTTTTGGTGATTGGTGGAAATAATTTGGTATTCCTAATAAAGTGGCAAAAAATATACGACTTTGGGTAATCAGTTTTGTTCCCTTTTGTAAAACTAGATTTAATCTGTGGGCGCAACAATGAGTAAACATAGCTAAAGGAGCAATAGATCTAACTTTTGTTTGAAGCCCATTTATTTCACCTGCCATAACACTAGCCCCATCGTAACACTGCGCGACCAATTTATTTTTAAAGTCATAAGGCTCTAAGCTGTTTTGTATTAAATGAAAAAGGCTCTCTGCTGTTCTATTATCGCTAACGTCAAAAAATCCTAAAAATCTTTCTTTTAAAGATCCGTTGGTCACATACCTAACTGTTATCGAACACTGTGATTTTTCTGTTATATCAGTACTATCATCCGCAATTACGCCAAAAAAACAACAATCGGTGTCATTGATTTCTTTTTTTATATATTCTTGAATATAGTCATGTATGCAACCAATTAGTTCATTTTGTATAGTCTTAGATTGTCCCGTAAAAATATTACTAAATTTAGCACAATGTTCAGTAAGTTCGGCATTTCTTTTTATTAAGCATGCAAATATTTCCTTAAAATTGCCACGGTTAAAAAAATCTGTTGTTTCATTATGACCTCGAAATGCCAAGTCCTGTTTACCCAAAGTAATAGTAACATCAATTAAATAATTTAATAATAAACGGTTTTTTCGAACATTTTCATTATAAACAATTTTATTAAGACTTGCATTTTCTTGTAGTGCATCCGCAATAGTCGCCCTATTTTGCTCCAGTCTTGTAAGTGCTACCGAATTTTTAATATGCTCTCTTGAACTTTCATGCGATTTTACTGCTCGTGAAAAATTTTTTAAATCCAAATATCCGCCTCCTGAACTCCAATTATTTTTGACGCAACCTAATAAAATACAAGGCCAACAATATAAGCTTTCTTTATAAATACTTCCGCATAGCCACCTATAAGTTTCGTACCAAGATATTTGAAAAGTTCTTGAATATTTTTTACCTTGCCTCTTATCGTTAAATATTGCTAAAATTTTCGGCGTCGGACGGCTACCTAATATCTGTTTCTTTTCAGTTTCGCTTCTTCTTAAAAAAGGCGTTTCAATTAATGAAGCAATAATGTCGTGAATAGGATTCATTTCAAAAGCAGAAAGGAAATACAAAAAATGGAACGGTCCAACTTACCAAATCAAAACAAAACAAAAACTTACTCACGCGTATTTATTCACCTTAAAAGACAGAACGCCCTCAATCAGCGAATATCGCAATCTATTTCCTATTTCTTTCTCAGCCGCACGCACCACGTAAAAAGAAGCCGTTGGAATATTTCGCTAGTCATGTGATTTAAATAACCAATAAAAGCATATCCAAGCTACAGATTTATCGCCTCAAGAATCGCCATCCCGCTCTGTCGTAATCAGGTGACTCGCCGGCATCGGCACCGGCCGTTGATAAATAGGTCAGAAGTCGAAACTTTCCAAGCTAAAATTATTTCGCCTCATTCGAGAGCACTTTCTTTAGGAATGGGTTTGCACGGATTGCATGATCGGTTTTTTGATGTGGTCAGAATTTATTTTCTAAAATATTTATTATGGGATTATATTTTGTTTTTTTTTTAATGTTATTATGTTGTAAAACTGTTAAAAAGTATATTTCTAATTGGTAATAGATAAAAAGTTATATAAAAAAATTCTCTTTTCCTTTATTTTGGGGGTGAGGCGCAGCCTCAGAGGCCTACCCTGACGAGCCGCCACTGGGTAGTTATATAGACAAATGACCTTAGATTCCGGAGATGCATTATAATATAGCGGACATATTATGTTGTTAAAGTAGTTAGGAAAGATGCTGTTCTTTAACAAACATAATATATTTTCTAGCAGGATGAATAGTACTGCCAAATAAATTGTGTAGCTATATTGCTAGAAGAAACAATATTACTCATATAGTTTTATCAGAACTTTCGAAGTTTTAAAAAGATTTATAATTATTATGAAAACTATTGAGCAATTAGAATTATTTTTATGAGATGCCAGTAGATATCAAATACGGGAACTAGTTCACCCCCCACCACTACTCCTGACCTTGAGAGCCCAGGTGTGCTGTGTAGTTTGGCCTTGAGGCGATGTGACGTCATATGACCTTGAGCGCGCATCACGCTTTTTCTTGAGCGCACACGTGAACTTGAGATTAAGCTCCGCCCCATGACCATGAGATTAAACCCCGCCCCAATGACCATGAGATTAAACCCCGCCCCACGACCTTGGGGAATTGCGCATACCACGTTTTCAATATTTGTCCTTAAAGCGATGTGACATCATCATATGACCATGCAAACCATTTCATATAAAGCTGTGTAGTTTGGCCTTGAGGCGATGTGACGTCATATGACCTTGAGCGCGCATCACGCTTTTTCGATACTTGTCCATGACGTTGAGAGGCCAGGTGTGCTGGGTAGTTTGGCCTTGAGAGGATGTGACGTCATGCGACCTTGAGTGTTAGCTCTTAAAACCAAGGCTGACGCCATTCAAAGCTAAAAAGAGGTACACTGTTTGTGCGGTCACAAGTGATTTCATCATTAAAAAGTTATTGTGTGGTGTATTCTGATTCAATTTTTTAAATTTACGGTAATACTGTGTTTTTATATTAAATCTTTTACATTTTTTCAATAATGAGTGCAAAATTAAACTTGGGTGAAATTAACGAAATGCTTAATAAGGATATAGATTTTGTTGAACAAAGAAAATTTTCATCATTAACAATTGGGAAAGTTTTTATAGTTCAAAATATTGCTTTAAAGATGACACGGTTTGGCAAAGCTTTTCATGCAACATTGTACGACAAAACGCATGATAAAACATTTCAAACTTTTTTACCAAAGCGTGTTGTCGAAACCATTTCTGAAGACGTTATCGAAATTATAAATAAGTCGGGTGGGATGTATACTTTAACTTATTTTATTAATCTCAGGCACTAATACTAGTAGATCAATATTTAAATTTGGGTGTTTAGAATAAGCAAAATTTAGAGATATTTACTTATTTGGTATTATTTTCATCTTTTAATTTTGGTGCTTAATAGAATAAACAAAATTTAGAAATATTTACTTAATTTGGTATTATTTTCGTCTTTTAATTTGGGTTCTTAATTGGGTGTTTGGGTTAATTAACAATTTGGTAATTATTTTACAAATCAGAATACACAGACATTTTAATAATTAGTGTTTGAAAGATGTGTGACAGCAATAGTACCATCACACCAAGTGAAGACCTTGATTCTCACATTATGTGTTTGTCGCATAAGTTAAGAAATGCGGCACAAGAGATATTACATTTTGCAACCTATGATGGGTCGGCGGTTGAATCAACAGTCAGTCAATATAGAAAGTACATGAAAGATGTAATTAATTTCATGTCAGGCGCTCATTTGTGTGAAAGATACCTGTATGGTTCCATCAACTTAGACGAGTTTTGCGTGGAAATGATCGACGAAGGTCTCCAAAGCTATGTTGTCGAAATACCAAATTTACCCAAGGAATTGTTATCAAAGTATGGTTTGGTCTCAGCGGAAAACATCAATGAAGTCGTGAAAAATGGTGCAGATATTTTGGACCGTGTAGACAATACCGCAGATGATACTGAAGAATGGGAGAAAATGGATGTTGACGATATAGAGAATGAAAACTGTGAAAAACAAATAGGAATGTAAACAATTATATGTATCACGCAAAAATAATTTTGTAAATAAATAATCATTTTATTAATGTATTTGTGTTATTTGTTTATTCTTAAATTTATCAATATAAGTATAGAGTATTTTGGGAATCAATTAGTTCTAATTAAAGATGGACCTTAAAATAAATGTAGTCTTGTTAAAAAAAAACAAAAAAAGTCTCCGAGAAAATAACACCCAAATCCTATTCACATGCATTCTGTGTGTCTTTGTAAACGCAACCTTGAAAAATCTATATGTACACGCCCACAAACGCAACCTTGAAATATCTATATGTACACGCCCCCAAACGAATGTACACGCCTCATAACTGTGTGACGTTGCAAACACAACCTTGAACAATCTGTATATATACACGCACTTAAACAAGCAAATTATTAGTTCGTCTTCGTCATTATTTAGCTACGTGTAATAAAAAAGAAGTTTAAAATGTCTCAGTGTCAATCTCAATCTAGTTTCGCAAAGAATGCAGTACCAGAAAAGCCGATAGCGGTTGTCCAGCCATTTTCGATAAATGGGATGCAGAGGTGTGCTATGTGTGAGCACTATGATGTGCTAGTTGGAACGAGGGGTCTTTGTAATTGGTGCAATAATTTTGTGATGTATGAGCAAATAACATCGCCAACTTCGTCACCACCCAGTGCTAGGAGAAGGCTTAATACGCCACCGCAAGAGGATACAACAGCAACCACCCCAGCTGATCCATCTCCGCACATTTCGCAGACAGCAGGACCATCGGGGATTTTGCAGGTCCCCGATCAAGCTGGCCCTTCTGACATTTTGCGGTCTCCATCGCCGCAGTTTAGTCAAGAAGGGCAGCAATGGGCGGTTGCGGCTTCTCCATCTTCTTCTTCTTCCACAGCATCCAACCTAGAGGCCCCCCTAGACACGTCTGACGAAGAGGACTTTTTTGGGGACTTTGGGGAAGAAGATGAAGATTTGGAAGACATTGTTAGACATATATGTCTAACAAAAGAGGAAATGAGGGTGTTTGGGTTTGAACCATAAGTTTTTTTAAATAAATAGTTTTAGGAATTTGTAAATAAATAGTTTTAGGAATTTTTATTATTATTATTATTATTACCTTTCTTTTATTTTTAACAGTTTTCAGATATAAATTCAAACATTTTTAAATTTTACATCAGTTCTATGTAAGCATGGGTAGAATTAACATTACAATTGATAAATTTGGTCGTCAAAAAGCTAATAAAAAAATAGTAGTATACAATCCTCCAGGAATAGGTTTTAAGTTGAATGTTGATCATCAATACGACATTCAAGGAAAATCTTTAACTAACATAGCAGATCCTTCACAAGGTAGTGATACTGTAACCCGAGAATATTTCCTTAAAGAAATTCAAAAACTTCGGATATTTCTGGTTGAATTATTAAATCAAACTTATTTTAAAATTAGTGAAATACTTAGTGTTATTAAATCGGAAATAGAATTTGCATATGTGTACTCGATAATAGAAAAAAGAGAAGTAATATTATCCAACCTTGAGCAAAATGTTGATCGTTTAATTAGAGAAACTCATAGATCTGGGATACATTCAAGGAAAATATCTAACTATGATAATAGAAAACTATTTAACATGATACTAGAAACAAGTGATGTCATATTATCGAACCTTAATGAAAATATGTAAGCAACGTCGCAGAGACTACAAGTTTTATTTTATACCTTATAATGCTGCACTTTGGTGAAAAAAAATAGTTTTAGATAAACATGGGTCGTGGTAACAACACAATTGATAAATTTGGACGTCAAAAGCCTGGTGAAAAAGTGCATTTATTGAGGGGATCACCAGGAATTGGATTTAAGCTTACGCCGGACGGTCAATATGACATGCGGGGAAAATCTGTAACCAATGTCGCCCCACCGACTAAGGGTAGTGATGCTGTTACCCAGGATTATGCGCTTAAAGAAATTCATCGATTACGCGTACAAATAGCAGATATACTGAATACAGATCTACTTAATAAGGTTCGTGTCGATATAAAGCAGCTTGAAGCGAAAATTGTTAATATTGAAACAATAAAAATGGATGTACTCGGGAGAATTGAAAAACATGAAATCAGAATGAGCGATTTGGAGAAAAAAGTGGTCAAGCATATAATGGAATAATATATGAGAAATAATTAATATAGCCCCAGCTTGATGAGGATTACTCATATATGAAGATAATATCAAGATTGCTGATTGGTATAAATATAATCAAGAATGATGATTGTTGTGAATAAACCTAGTTTATAATTGTAATAAACACATATTTAAATAAAACAAAGTTGAAGTTCATTGGGTATTTATTTTAATAGTAACCTTAACCAATATACATATTTAGATAGGTTTGAATGTATTACAACATATAATATTTTAAACAATATCTGTCTCATCAATCCAAGAATTAAATTGATCTGAAAATCCTAACCATTTTACAAATAATTGATTAATATTATTTTTCTTGCGGCGACGAAGTACTTTTTCCACTAAATATACATTCGGACTACTTGTTTTTTGCAGCTCAGCTTCATAAAAACATCCTTTTATAGGTTGACCTTCTATTGATTCCAATAGGTATGTTGGTGGATTGGTAATGTTAACTTTTGCGATTTTAAACTGTTCCGTGGACCATGAGGGCGTATATCCTTTATCAAAGACACTTTTGTGTTTGCTTATACGAACTATATCGCCCAAACGAAATTTAAACTTTTTGGGTACTATTTTTATCCAATTGTATGCGTTAATGCGTGTGGTTGATTTAACGTTTATAGGTTTCATACCAATAGTACGATGCTCTGTGTTATTATAGGTTTTCGTTATGACTGGTAAAAGTTGTATCCATTTGTAGGAACCTCTAGCTGAAAACTCCTTATAGAGATAATTTTTGAGTGTACGTATGACTCGTTCAACTATCGCAGCTTTTTTGGTGCTGTACGTCGAATAATGATTAATGTTATATTCCTTAACAAGATTTTGGAATATGTTATTAAAAAATTCTTTTCCCTGATCGATTTGTAGATTTATTGGTGTATATCTTGCTTCTTTAAAAATGTCTTTCATTGCTTTAGTGACTTCAGCCCCTGTCTTGTTTCTAATCGCCCTAGTATAGACAAATTTGGAGTAGCAATTTATGCACACCAAGATATAGCGGTATCCATCGTTTTCATTTGCATACTGTTGCATTTCCGCCAAATCTGTTTGCCACAAGTCTTCATATCCTTTAATGATGGTGTGTCTTCTGGGAAAATTTTTTCTTGCTGACCTATGAAGTTCATTGACAATTTTTATTTTTTCTGTGCTAGTAGTCATAGTTCCAACTCACGTCTCTTGAGATACTGATCAAATTATGTGATTACTCAATAAATTATACCTTCCTCACGAAGTTCTTCTATAATTGACATTATTTCATTATCGTGTCCGGTATGACCAGCCATCTTTGAACTCCATAGCAATCGTAATCGTTCTACCAACTCCTTCGGGTTATTCCAATATACGTAGCTAGGAGTTTCCGATAAAACACGTTTTTTTAATGGTAACACTACTTGAGCATATGTTTTTTTACCTGCGATCCCACTCCCCATTCGATTCCCTGTCATTAATGGTTTTATAATCTCTAAATATTTTTTCCGCCTGGTTTCCTGTAGTCCCCGCTTCTCGTCATAGCCCTTGTATGCTGCATTTGTCAATCGCAGCATCTTTTTATAGTCTTCTGCCACTTCGGGAGTCATCTTTTCGATATGCTCTAATACCCGCGGATTTTTTAAGAATATCAAATCGTAAAGTTCCGCATTCCCTTCAAAGGTTGCAATATTCTTAGAGTTGTGCCATAGTGTCACTTTACCAGGAGGAAAACGTATTTCCAAATTACCCATAAACTTTTTGTTTTTTACTTTTGATTTATGATGTACTCCATAAACTGTATCGAATTGTGATGGTTTTGTCTTTAAACCGTTCATATATGTATTAATGATAATATCCGGAGATGAGCGATCTTTTAATGTGACAGCTGACATTGTAGATTTGTTTGATGGAGAAGGTGTTGCATAAATTCCATCTAACGTCTCGTTTTTTGGGGTATCTATCGATGTTTCAGCAGTGTACTTGGACCTTTCTGTGATCGGTGTTGATGTTTCTACGGGAAACTCCTCTGACATGAACATGGTTGTTTTATTTAGTGGCTCCTCTATGTATGTGCTTAAACTTTTCGGTTGTGATTGTATATGTTTACGAGACTTTTGTGTTACTGCATCGGATATAGAAGTCAAAGGCTTAGCAATCGGCTCATAAAATTTGTCCAATTCAAATTTATCTTGTACATTAGCAGCTCTAATTTGTTTAAACTTTTTTCGAACGGCATCTGTAACCCCAATCAATTGACGTTTCAGATCTATATCATTATTCATCATGAAGGTGATGTTGCCAGAGTATCACACAACTATGTAATGCGAATTCACTGATCTTACTCTGTGTATATATAGTTATCGAACCCCTTGCGATATCTTCCCGAATTTAAATCGCTATCCTTATCAATAACGAGGAACCCATACTTGTCATTCCAAGATTTAGCACACATCTCTTGAAATTGTGTAAAAGTCAGATCTGGCGATACATGATCCGAAAAAATATGTCGTAAATTCATTTCGTCTTGTTTAAACATTATAATTAAATTGGCGTTGTCACGTACTAATTGCTTGGGAACTCGGGAATAGGTTTGTGCTAGGTAGAAACTATCTACATTTTTATGTCGTCCCATACTAAAATATGATCGTATAACATCCTGTTTTTCACACATTACGTCGTCAAATATGATAATTGAATTTAGTTTGGCATCGGATGGCTCCACGATATTTGTTGTATCGCTAAAAGTATAATAACCAAGACCCTTAATCGGCGTGAAAATTTTCCTGAGATATTCGTATTTGGGTTGATACAGCGACTTTGAATATACGTAGACATTTTCAAAGCGCAATCCTAAAGGGTGTGTAAGCAAGGTAATCATAACATTGGTTTTTCCACAATTAGAAGGTCCTATTAGCAATCCACGAATTGATAATGGCAACAAAGGACCATGCCGACGTCTCACATTTTTCCCTACATGTCCAGATCCAACCTTCTCATCGAGATTATCTATTTCTAGCTTCTGTTTCAGCTTAACAATACGCATTATAGTGAAAAAAAAATATTTTATATCGTACACACGGCTTTAACTACTCATTCAGATGCAGACCATCAAACGAAGTGGACGCTCTCGATATTCGAGTAAGACTGGGTGTGGTATAGTGAATTCTATAATTAATAAACTACCGTTTGAGTTACACCTTCCCGGTTATCAATATTGTGGGCCAGGCACCAAACTTACAAAGCGATTAGCGAGAGGTGATTTGGGAATTAACCCATTAGATGCAGCGTGTAAGAAACACGATATAGCATATTCAAAAACCGAAAATAACCTAAGTTCACGCCATCAAGCTGATTACGATCTTGAACAACGTGCTTGGGAGAGAGTAAAATCAAAAGACGCTAGTGCAGGTGAAAAAATATCTACTTGGTTGGTAACAAATATTATGAAGGCGAAACAACGTTTCGGTATGGGTGTTTCAACGCATTCAGCTAAAATAAAGAGCTCCAAAGGAAAGCGACGACGACGACGATTTGTGAAAGGGAAACGTACATGTAAAAACAAAAGAGTGTCCAAGTTTACTTTTGGATCGACATTGCGACAACCCATTCGAGCTGAATTAGCTAAGGCTGGTGGTAAGAAATTTGCTGAAAAAGACATATTTAACGCATCTAGAATAGCAGTGGCTGCGGCAAGGAAATTATTAAAAGCCCGTGGTGGTAAGCGGAAGATACGCATACCTAGAATTATACCTGTTCCAAAGGTTGGTGGCTTATTACCTTTGATACCAATATTTGCTGGGCTCTCAGCATTAGGATCCTTAGCAGGTGGTGTTGCAGGGGTAGTGCGTGCAGTAAAAACAGCAAAAAATGCCACTACCCAAAAAACTGGTGGTGAGTTACAGCTAAAATCGAATGGAGGTGGAATGTATTTGAAACCATATAGGACAGGTTTAGGGCTTTTTATGAACCATTCAAAAAACTAGTAAAATGCCTTCCTCGAAGGCCATTATCGAATATTGATCTAGAAAGGTATGCATTACAGCTACAAGTACCATACTTTAGAGGTGTATTTATGCGAGATTCACTTCCTCGACGAGGTCCTCGACGTTATGAATCTGGTATTCTTAATTTGGACAGTATAATGGGATTTGGAACACATTGGGTGGCGTATCGAAAGAATGATTCAGAAGTTACATATTACGACAGCTTTGGTGATTTACCACCACCAACTGAACTGGTTCGATATCTGCGAATGGGTGGGGAAGCAGCAAAGGAAATTTACTATACATACGATCGACAACAAAAATTTGGGACAGTCTGGTGCGGTCATTTATGCTTAAAGTTTCTCTCTCAATCGTAAAAGTCAATATGTCTTATACCCCCCAAATGGATCGGGATAGTTATAAAAAGATGGCGTCTTCGTTAAAAGCCTATTATCGTTCCGGTAGTTTATTAAAAATGACTTCTAAAGAGTTAGAAAACATACCCAAGGAGGTAATGATTGCTTGTTCCCCAAATGAAATCGCACTTGTTTGGGATAAATTACCAGAACACATGAAATGTGACATAGACATGTTAAAGTATCAGTATTGTACGGACCATCATAATTACCAGAATCTGAATGGAGATGAATGTGATGGACCAGCGCCTAGGAGATTGTTTTGCTGTTACTGTAAAATAAGTGATGTAAAAATAACAGAAAAAAATTGGTTTAAAATTTCAAAACCAAGTAAACGGTGTACAACCTATAGCAATATAAACTGCTGTCGACAACAATAAAAGCTAAAAACAGTAGATTTTTTATCAGTCATGTCGTACACATTCACATTAACAGGACGCTCGAGCGTGTTAAGTACAGATTTTTACCCACCATTAGAACTCAGTACAGTCAATAAATATGGGCTTGCACTTGTTGGATTTTACACATATAATTCTATTTTTAATATTGATGAAAGCAATAATTCATTTGCATATAAGAAAAAAAATGACAAAACTTCACCATCTATAAAGTTAACAATTCCCCCCGGAGTATATGAAGTGCACGAGATTGAAAAAGCAATGAAAACTGCCCTACAACTATCCACGAGAGATAATGATGATAAAATATTTTCATTAACACCCAATAATAACACATAGAAATGTGAAATAAAAACAAAATACATTATGGATTTTACAGGAGAAAACTGCATTGGTCGGATGTTGGGATTTGATCGTATATTGTTAACAACGGACAACAAAAAACATGAATCAACCTCTCAAGTAGACATTATGAAAGTACGCATAATACGTGTTGATTGTAATATTATCTCTGGAGCATACCTGAACTCACAAGAATGTCATATTTTATTTGAATTTGATATTGATGTTGAACCTGGTTATAAGATAACGAAAGAACCCACAAACCTTATTTATTTGCCGTTGAAGCCTGAAGGACGTCAGTTCATTGACAACATTAGTCTACGCATCTTGGACGACAACGGTGATCTTATCGATTTCAACGACGAGAAGATTATTATTAAACTGGAGCTAAAAAAACTAGTCTAACGATGGGTTTTTGTTACAACCGCCGACCGTACATGTTTTCTCCGATATGTCAAACAATAACGAAACCTAATAAAAAGAAACATGTCGCTAAAACAGAGCTCATTCACGATCACGACGTCGGACCAAAAGGATATCAACGTCTCTCTGCCAAAGATCGTAGATTTCTTCAATCCATCGGCTTGAAAGTACGAAGCCAACGAACATGATGACAAGTAGTGAAAAAATTGAGGTTTTTACTGAACCTATTTTCAATAATTCTATCATAAGCCTGCAAGAACATACATATAAACCCTACGGATCACCTAAATTCCAAAATTCCGATGAAATTCGTATCCCAGTTCACTTTCAAGAGATAATTTTGGATATATCGGAAAGCTACATATATGTCGAAGGAACATTTAAACCAAAAGACGCTACAAAAAAGTGTTTTTTATCTAATAATTCATTAGCTTTTCTATTTGAGGAAATTCGATATGAGATAGGCGGTGAGAAAGTTGCAGTTGTCAGAAAACCAGGTGTAACTACAGCTCTTAAAACAATGGTTTCCATTGGTAGTACACAGCTGAAACCGCTTCTTACATGCGGATGGGGTCTAAATGAAGAAAACCAACACATTGTGGATACCGCTAGTAATGTATTTTCTGGCAAAGTACCCCTAAAATATCTGATGGGTTTTGTTGAGGATTATACGAAGGGGATTTTTAACATTAAACAGGAATTGATTATAATAATTGCCCGCACTTTTAACAACTGTTATATTGGAGAAGTTGAAGCCGACATTAAAATTGACAAACTGGAGTGGAAAATACGTCACATTGTTCCCGAGGATAGACAAAAGCTAAAACTATTATCACGTATTAATAAAGGTGGTAATAATGCAAATATCCGAATGGCTTACCGTATGTGGGATCTTTACGAGCTTCCCGCTCTCCGACAAACTTCATCCGATGTTTGGGCTATAAGAACGAGTACAAGTCTAGAGAAACCTCGTTATTTAATTATCGGATTTCAGAATATTGGAAAAGCGGATAGCTATAAAGAAGATGCGACTGAATTTACAAATGCAAATATAAGTGACATTCGAGTTTATCTTAATTCAACAGTATTCCCCTATGAAAGATGGAATTTGGATTTTTCAAAGAAATTGTATGCAGCGGCCTATTATAACTATGAAAACTTCCAAAGCAGTTATTATGGTTGAGAATTTAACGATCCAATGATGGATTTTGGCGAATACATGAAAAATCCGCTGTTTGTTATTGACTGCTCGCATCAGGTGGAAGCTGTAAACTCGTCAACTGTGGATGTCAAGATTGAATTTGAAACACGTAACAGTCGGTTTCCTAAAGACACTAAAGTTTTCGCATTAATAATTCACGATTCTATTTTTAGTTATAATATGTTAAATGGTTCTGCATCAAATAAGCTTGTTTAGTCGTTTAGTTATTTATAATTATTATACTTTATATTTGGCATATATGTTAAAGTATATCTTAGTATATCCATATATTGTTATATAGTTTAGTGTTTTGATATAAAACTTAATATATGTGTAATAGATAGTTTAGCAACTAATGTCAACAATTAAATAATAAAACATATTGCACCAGTTATTTTGAATTTTATTTTAGTCTAAGTTCTAAAAGGTAAATTAATATAAAAATTTGGTTTCCACTCGTCCTTGAATTAAGATCCGACCCCGAGAGCACTGCTAATTCCCCGACCTTGATGGTGGGTGGCGTCATAGGACTTTTCTATTCGTCCTTGAATTAAGATTCGACCCTCCCTGAGAGCGTTGCTATATTCCCCGACCTTGAGGGTATGCGACGTCATAGGACCTTGGGTGCGCAACGGACTACATAATAAGATACAAAGATATATATATATATAAGGTTGACGTTTAAGATTTCTGTTATATTCCAAATCAGTTTGCAAAACGAACATGTCTTCCAGCTCTTCTAACTCTTGGGTATTTGATGTTGAAACAGTGCGGTTAAATAACCGGTCAGATTCGTCTGATTCCGACGACGACGACGAAAAAGTTGAAATGGGCCAGAGATTTGTTGTGCAAAATGAATCTTCGTCTGATGAGGAGGGTCAGGAAGAGGAGTCGGCTGAAGCCAGTCTGCCTGACTCATCAAGTTGGTGGAGTCCACCATCACCACGTGGTGAGTTTGATGGTCCAGCCGACAGTAGTTGGTGGGTAGTGCCTGATGTTTCAGAAGATACGCAGGAAGGGAATGCCGACTCCACTACGTGAAGATGCTACTACGGAATGGTGCAAAATGGATGGTAGCGATGTATAGAATGTCAACATTTAATTGTATATATATATATATATATATATATATATATATATATATATATAATTTTATAAATAAATACTGATTTTATTAATGTGTTTGTGTTATTTGTCTAGTTTTTAAAATTATCAATATAAGTATAGAGTATTTTAAAGAAAAAATTAAATATTGATTTTTTTTTCGATTTTCTCGAAAGTCAACTTTTTTTATTTGAAACTTTTTTCGTCTCTTGAAAATTTTCAATTTTGGGTGTGTCCGATCGTTCAGGTCCGGCTTTTTTTTATTTGAAACTTTTTTCATCTCTTGAAAATTTTCAATTTTGGGTGTGCCCGATCGTTCAGGTCCGGCTTTTTTTTATTTGAAACTTTTTTCGTCTCTTGAAAATTTTCAATTTTGGGTGATCGTTCAGGTCCGGCTTAGTGTAGATTAGTGTAGATTAGGTTAGGTTAGGTTAGGTTAGGTTAGGTTAGGTTATTGGATTGGGCCAGGATGGGTTTCGGACACTTTTCGTGCTCTAATATGCGTGGATGAGGTTTAGGTTGAGGTAAGGTCGCCTGAGGTTGAGAACGCTAGAGTTAGGTCGTTAAGCGGTTATGACTGCCACATATTTATTAAAGACTAACATAATCTAGCCCGTAGCTCCGCAACGAAACGTCTTACGTCGAAATGCTCAAGAGTAAAAAACGTTTCTTTTTAAAGGTTCTATCTGATGACACTAATCGCAGATCAAACCAAATTTTTTTTTTTTTTTTTTTTTTTTAAATTTGTCAGGAGGTGCGGGGGACGTAGCTGAGCAAAAAACGCAATTTTTTTGTCAACTTCGCAAAAGCGTATCTCGGTAACGGCGAAAGATAGACGAACGATAACTTTACCAAACGATGACTTTTTTTTAGGCGAACAACTTTTACATTTAACCCAAGTCGCTATCTCGCACCCCCGAGGCTCGGGAATCGCTCAAAACAAAAATGTGCACCAGCGCGTTGACAAAGTCAGGAATGCGTCGGACAATATCGTCACCATTTAACTTTTTGTAGAACTAGACGACCTACGTCCGGCAACACCAAGCGCGCTCCCGTCCGAGCTACCGTTCTCGAGATATAGCGGTTCAAAGTTACACGTAAATCGCGATTTTTCAAGAAACGCGTAAATCGCCGACTTCAGAGGTCCGTAACTCTCGAACGGTAACTGCCACGAGGTAGGTCCTGTGGACGTTTTTGTAGAACTCGATTTTAGGAATTTTTTTATCTAAAACTTTTTTCTCTATCTATCACCGTTTTCGATATTATAACGTCCAAAGGTGGTCGGCAAAACGGGCAAAAAACCATTTCGACTTCCTATCTAATTTTTAGGTGCTATTTTAATTGAGCTTAAAGGGAGTTTTCGATGTGTTTATATCTTTTGGGGTCTAAAGAAAACATTTTTAATTATATATTCTAAAAATTATTAAAAATTTTATAATTGTTTATGTACGCATTTTCGCAACATTTAATACATTTTCGTTGGAATAAGAGACATATTGGTTTATTAAAACTTTTATTTTCATAATAGGACACACACAATTTACTGGGTTATATATAGATATGTGACATAATATATTTTTTTTCAATTCATCTTATTACTTAAGGACTAAATAATTATTATTATTTTCAAATTAATTTCAATACTTATTATTTTTTGTAGTTGTATTGGTTGGTTGTTTTATAATAATAAAAAACATTTTAATTATATTCCGGAAATATTCTAAAAAATTATTACAAATTTTATAATTGTTTATGTATGCATTTTCGCAACATTTAATACATTTTCGTTGGAATAAGAGACATATTGGTTTATTAAAACTTTTATTTTCATAATAGGACACACACACAATTTACTGGGTTATATATAGATATGTGACATAATATATTTTTTTTCAATTCATCTTATTACTTAAGGACTAAATAATTATTATTATTTTCAAATTAATTTCAATACTTATTATTTTTTGTAGTTGTATTGGTTGGTTGTTTTATAATAATTGACTCAATGAATTACCAAATAAAAAAAACGTCTATTATATAACAACCTTAAGCCCTCCCACCAGCGACAAGGTTCAACTACATCGGAAGGGAAACGCCCGCAGTGATGTTCGGTTAAAAACTTAGTACTAAAACATATTTAAAAACTATCCTATCCTATTAAATATAGAATGGTAAACACAAGACGCCGATTTTACAACTACACATTCAAGTCTATTTTTTTTTTATTTCTTTTACTTGCGTATGAATGAGAGACGTCGCTCATACTTTTCCATCCGAGCCTCCCAGTCGCTCGCCTCTCTCATATACCGCTCAGCCTCTCTCCTACACCGCACAGCCTCTCTCCTACACTGATCTAATTTATCACCCCAAACCGTCTTCATATTGGTCAATCGTGCCATCACCTCACCGTCTTCATCCTGTGAAAATGGCCCCAGATTATTTGGAACTCCATCTTCGGGTTGGTCGGTAACAATTTTTTTTGGTGTCATCAATTTTGCTTTATTTGTAATCCTTCTTTTTTGTCGGATTATAGGTGACACCGGCCCACCCAACCCGGATGTTGACGGCTGTGGCTCACGCTCCCCAACCCAGATGTTGACGGTTGTGGCTGACTGCTTTCCACCTTACGTTTTTTTCCTTGTACAAATCTTGAGCCTTTCATAAGGGCTTTCTTCAGTATTGAAGGTTTTGCTGCCTCCTTTATTGTTATATCGCTAATTATATTCACTGCGGGCTGCGGTTCTTCTTGTCGATCTAGTGGAAAGCAGTTTATGTAGCCACCGATGGCATCGTCCAATTTGGTGTTGTTGGCATCATCTAATTTGTTGTTGCTGGCAGCGTCTAATTTGTTGTTGCCGGCATCACCACACTCTGCTTCGAATGCGCCAGGTGTTAGAAAATTAAAGTTTTCGATGTCGAAACTCTTATCGGCGAGCAAGTAATACACTAGCAAGAACAAAACTAGTGATTGAACCACCAAATTGACTGAATGAACTCATTTTTATATGTTGCGTAGTAATTTTAACTGAACTTTGAAACTGAACAAATGTCTAAGACTGAAGTTACACAATGTCTACATCTGGTTTTATGCAACCACCCCCACTAACACAACCCCTTAATTTTTACTGCGCAGCCACCCCACCACCCATAACC